>JANDEH010000032.1:1800000-2341632 GCA_024610705.1 Tetragnatha versicolor | reverse complement strand
GCAGGCCCAACCCCCCAAAATCAAGTCGCTTGGACTCCAAACTCGCAGGGTATCTTCTATGCATAATACTCACATTCTGTGCGAATTTGAGCCCCGAGGAAGAATCTAGACCCTCTAGGGGGGGTGGCCTTAAACGGCTTTAGGCACCGTATTACTCAGTCTGTGAGCGACTCAGAACGGCTACAAGGCCATATAGGGAGCAGGCCCAACCCCCAAAATCAAGTCGCTTGGACTCCAAACTCGCAGGGTATCTTCTATGCATAATACTACACATTCTGTGCGAATTTGAGCCCCGAGGAAGAATTCTAGACCCTCTAGGGGGGTGGCCTTAAACGGCTTTAGGCACCGTATTACTCAGTCTGTGAGCGACTCAGAACGGCTACAAGGCCATATAGGGAGCAGGCCCAACCCCCCAAAATCAAGTCGCTTGGACTCCAAACTCGCAGGGTATCTTCTATGCATAATACTACACATTCTGTGCGAATTTGAGCCCCGAGGAAGAATTCTAGACCCTCTAGGGGGGTGGCCTTAAACGGCTTTAGGCACCGTATTACTCAGTCTGTGAGCGACTCAGAACGGCTACAAGGCCATATAGGGAGCAGGCCAACCCCCCAAAATCAAGTCGCTTGGACTCCAAACTCGCAGGGTATCTTCTATGCATAATACTACACATTCTGTGCGAATTTGAGCCCCGAGGAAGAATTCTAGACCCTCTAGGGGGGTGGCCTTAAACGGCTTTAGGCACCGTATTACTCAGTCTGTGAGCGACTCAGAACGGCTACAAGGCCATATAGGGAGCAGGCCCAACCCCCCAAAATCAAGTCGCTTGGACTCCAAACTCGCAGGGTATCTTCTATGCATAATACTACACATTCTGTGCGAATTTGAGCCCCGAGGAAGAATTCTAGACCCTCTAGGGGGGTGGCCTTAAACGGCTTTAGGCACCGTATTACTCAGTCTGTGAGAGACTCAGAACGGCTACAAGGCCATATAGGGAGCAGGCCCAACCCCCCAAAATCAAGTCGCTTGGACTCCAAACTCGCAGGGTATCTTCTATGCATAATACTACACATTCTGTGCGAATTTGAGCCCCAAGGAAGAATTCTAGACCCTCTAGGGGGGTGGCCTTAAACGGCTTTAGGCACCGTATTACTCAGTCTGTGAGCGACTCAGAACGGCTACAAGGCCATATAGGGAGCAGGCCCAACCCCCCAAAATCAAGTCGCTTGGACTCCAAACTCTCAGGGTATCTTCTATGCATAATACTACACATTCTGTGCGAATTTGAGCCCCGAGGAAGAATTCTAGACCCTCTAGGGGGGTGGCCTTAAACGGCTTTAGGCACCGTATTACTCAGTCTGTGAGCGACTCAGAACGGCTACAAGGCCATATAGGGAGCAGGCCCAACCCCCCAAAATCAAGTCGCTTGGACTCCAAACTCGCAGGGTATCTTCTATGCATAATACTACACATTCTGTGCGAATTTGAGCCCCGAGGAAGAATTCTAGACCCTCTAGAGGGGTGGCCTTAAACGGCTTTAGGCACCGCATTACTCAGTCTGTGAGCGACTCAGAACGGCTACAAGGCCATATAGGGAGCAGGCCCAACCCCCCAAAATCAAGTCGCTTGGACTCCAAACTCGCAGGGTATCTTCTATGCATAATACTACACATTCTGTGCGAATTTGAGCCCCGAGGAAGAATTCTAGACCCTCTAGGGGGGTGGCCTTAAACGGCTTTAGGCACCGTATTACTCAGTCTGTGAGCGACTCAGAACGGCTACAAGGCCATATAGGGAGCAGGCCCAACCCCCCAAAATCAAGTCGCTTGGACTCCAAACTCGCAGGGTATCTTCTATGCATAATACTACACATTCTGTGCGAATTTGAGCCCCGAGGAAGAATTCTAGACCCTCTAGGGGGGTGGCCTTAAACGGCTTTAGGCACCGTATTACTCAGTCTGTGAGTGACTCAGAACGGCTACAAGGCCATATAGGGAGCAGGCCCAACCCCCCAAAATCAAGTCGCTTGGACTCCAAACTCGCAGGGTATCTTCTATGCATAATACTACACATTCTGTGCGAATTTGAGCCCCGAGGAAGAATTCTAGACCCTCTAGGGGGGTGGCCTTAAACGGCTTTAGGCACCGTATTACTCAGTCTGTGAGCGACTCAGAACGGCTACAAGGCCATATAGGGAGCAGGCCCAACCCCCCAAAATCAAGTCGCTTGGACTCCAAACTCGCAGGGTATCTTCTATGCATAATACTACACATTCTGTGCGAATTTGAGCCCCGAGGAAGAATTCTAGACCCTCTAGGGGGGTGGCCTTAAACGGCTTTAGGCACCGTATTACTCAGTCTGTGAGCGACTCAGAACGGCTACAAGGCCATATAGGGAGCAGGCCCAACCCCCCAAAATCAAGTCGCTTGGACTCCAAACTCGCAGGGTATCTTCTATGCATAATACTACACATTCTGTGCGAATTTGAGCCCCGAGGAAGAATTCTAGACCCTCTAGGGGGGTGGCCTTAAACGGCTTTAGGCACCGTATTACTCAGTCTGTGAGCGACTCAGAACGGCTACAAGGCCATATAGGGAGCAGGCCCAACCCCCCAAAATCAAGTCGCTTGGACTCCAAACTCGCATGGTATCTTCTATGCATAATACTACACATTCTGTGCGAATTTGAGCCCCGAGGAAGAATTCTAGACCCTCTAGGGGGGTGGCCTTAAACGGCTTTAGGCACCGTATTACTCAGTCTGTGAGCGACTCAGAACGGCTACAAGGCCATATAGGGAGCAGGCCCAACCCCCCAAAATCAAGTCGCTTGGACTCCAAACTCGCAGGGTATCTTCTATGCATAATACTACACATTCTGTGCGAATTTGAGCCCCGAGGAAGAATTCTAGACCCTCTAGGGGGGTGGCCTTAAACGGCTTTAGGCACCGTATTACTCAGTCTGTGAGCGACTCAGAACGGCTACAAGGCCATATAGGGAGCAGGCCCAACCCCCCAAAATCAAGTCGCTTGGACTCCAAACTCGCAGGGTATCTTCTATGCATAATACTACACATTCTGTGCGAATTTGAGCCCCGAGGAAGAATTCTAGACCCTCTAGGGGGGTGGCCTTAAACGGCTTTAGGCAACGTATTACTCAGTCTGTGAGCGACTCAGAACGGCTACAAGGCCATATAGGGAGCAGGCCCAACCCCCCAAAATCAAGTCGCTTGGACTCCAAACTCGCAGGGTATCTTCTATGCATAATACTACACATTCTGTGCGAATTTGAGCCCCGAGGAAGAATTCTAGACCCTCTAGGGGGGTGGCCTTAAACGGCTTTAGGCACCGCATTACTCAGTCTGTGAGCGACTCAGAACGGCTACAAGGCCATATAGGGAGCAGGCCCAACCCCCCAAAATCAAGTCGCTTGGACTCCAAACTCGCAGGGTATCTTCTATGCATAATACTACACATTCTGTGCGAATTTGAGCCCCGAGGAAGAATTCTAGACCCTCTAGGGGGGTGGCCTTAAACGGCTTTAGGCACCGTATTACTCAGTCTGTGAGCGACTCAGAACGGCTACAAGGCCATATAGGGAGCAGGCCCAACCCCCCCAAAATCAAGTCGCTTGGACTCCAAACTCGCAGGGTATCTTCTATGCATAATACTACACATTCTGTGCGAATTTGAGCCCCGAGGAAGAATTCTAGACCCTCTAGGGGGTGGCCTTAAACGGCTTTAGGCACCGTATTACTCAGTCTGTGAGCGACTCAGAACGGCTACAAGGCCATATAGGGAGCAGGCCCAACCCCCCAAAATCAAGTCGCTTGGACTCCAAACTCGCAGGGTATCTTCTATGCATAATACTACACATTCTGTGCGAATTTGAGCCCCGAGGAAGAATTCTAGACCCTCTAGGGGGGTGGCCTTAAACGGCTTTAGGCACCGTATTACTCAGTCTGTGAGCGACTCAGAACGGCTACAAGGCCATATAGGGAGCAGGCCCAACCCCCCAAAATCAAGTCGCTTGGACTCCAAACTCGCAGGGTATCTTCTATGCATAATACTACACATTCTGTGCGAATTTGAGCCCCGAGGAAGAATTCTAGACCCTCTAGGGGGGTGGCCTTAAACGGCTTTAGGCACCGTATTACTCAGTCTGTGAGCGACTCAGAACGGCTACAAGGCCATATAGGGAGCAGGCCCAACCCCCCAAAATCAAGTCGCTTGGACTCCAAACTCGCAGGGTATCTTCTATGCATAATACTACATATTCTGTGCGAATTTGAGCCCCGAGGAAGAATTCTAGACCCTCTAGGGGGGTGGCCTTAAACGGCTTTAGGCACCGTATTACTCAGTCTGTGAGCGACTCAGAACGGCTACAAGGCCATATAGGGAGCAGGCCCAAATGGGTCAGGTAGGGCCCTGGGCCCTACCTGACCCTCGATAAATGGAAGGTCAGGTAGGGAAGGCAGCCCTACCTGACCATCTATAATAAATGGGTCAGGTAGGGCCCTGGGCCCTACCTGACCTTCGATAAATGGAAAGTCAGGTAGGGGATGCAGCCCTACCTGACACTCTATAAATGGAAGGTCAGGTAGGGGAGTCAGCCCTACCTAACCATCTATAATAAATGGGTCAGGTAGGGCCCTGGGTCCTACCTGACCCTCGACAAATGGAAGGTCAGGTAGGGGAGGCAGCCCTACCTGATCATAAATGGGTCAGGTAGGGCCCTGGGTCCAACCTGACCTTCGATAAATGAAGGTCAGGTAGGGGAGGCAGCCCTACCTGACCCTCGATAAATGGAAGGTCAGGTAGGGGAGATAGCCCTACCTGACTATCTATAATAAATGGGTCAGGTAGGGCCCTGGACCCTACCTGACCCTCGATAAATGGAAGGTCAGGTAGGGGAGATAGCCCTACCTGACCATCTATAATAAATGGGTCAGGTAGGGCCCTGGGCCCTACCTGACCTTCGATAAATGGAAGGTCAGGTAGGGGATGCAGCCCTACCTGACCCTCGATAAATGGAAGGTCAGGTAGGGGAGATAGCCCTACCTGACCATCTATAATAAATGGGTCAGGTAGGGCCCTGGACCCTTCCTGAACCTCGATAAATGGAAGGTCAGGTAGGGAAGGCAGCCCTACCTGACCAACTATAATAAATGGGTCAGTTAGGGCCCTGGGCCCTACCTGACTCTCGATAAATGGAAGGTCAGGTAGGGGAGGCAGCCCTACCTGACCATCTATAATAAATGGGTCAGGTAGGGCCCTGGACCCTACCTGACCCTCGATAAATGGAAGGTCAGGTAGGGGAGGCAGCCCTACCTGACCATCTATAATAAATGGGTCAGGTAGGGCCCTAAGCCGTACCTGACCTTCGATAAATGGAAGGTCAGGTAGGGGAGGCAGCCCTACCTGACCCTCGATAAATGGAAGGTCAGGTAGGGGAGATAGCCCTACCTGACTATCTATAATAAATGGGTCAGGTAGGGCCCTGGACCCTACCTGACCCTCGATAAATGGAAGGTCAGGTAGGGGAGGCAGCCCTACCTGACCCTCTATAAATGGAAGGTCAGGTAGGGGAGGCAGCCCTACCTGACCATCTATAATAAATGGGTCAGGTAGGGCCCTGGGCCCTACCTGACCTTCGATAAATGGAAGGTCAGGTAGGGAAGGCAGCCCTACCTGACCATCTATAATAAATGGGTCAGGTAGGGCCCTGGGCCCTACCTGACCCTCGATAAATGGAAGGTCAGGTAGGGAAGGCAGCCCTACCTGACCATCTATAATAAATGGGTCAGGTAGGGCCCTGGGCCCTACCTGACCTTCGATAAATGGAAGGTCAGGTAGGGGATGCAGCCCTACCTGACACTCTATAAATGGAAGGTAAGGTAGGGGAGGCAGCCCTACCTAACCATCTATAATAAATGGGTCAGGTAGGGCCCTGGGTCCTACCTGACCCTCGACAAATGGAAGGTCAGGTAGGGGAGGCAGCCCTACCTGATCATAAATGGGTCAGGTAGGGCCCTGGGTCCAACCTGACCTTCGATAAATGGAAGGTCAGGTAGGGGAGGCAGCCCTACCTGACCATCTATAATAAATGGGTCAGGTAGGGCCCTGGACCCTTCCTGACCCTCGATAAATGGAAGGTCAGGTAGGGAAGGCAGCCCTACCTGACCAACTATAATAAATGGGTCAGGTAGGGCCCTGGGCCCTACCTGACCTTCGATAAATGGAAGGTCAGGTAGGGGATGCAGCCCTACCTGACACTCTATAAATGGAAGGTCAGGTAGGGGAGGCAGCCCTACCTAACCATCTATAATAAATGGGTCAGGTAGGGCCCTGGGTCCTACCTGACCCTCGACAAATGGAAGGTCAGGTAGGGGAGGCAGCCCTACCTGACCATCTATAATATATGGGTCAGGTAGGGCCCTGGGTCCTACCTGACCCTCGATAAATGGAAGGTCAGGTAGGGGAGGCAGCCCTACCTGATCATAAATGGGTCAGGTAGGGCCCTGGGTCCAACCTGACCTTCGATAAATGGAAGGTCAGGTAGGGGAGGCAGCCCTACCTGACCCTCGATAAATGGAAGGTCAGGAAGGGGAGATAGCCCTACCTGACCATCTATAATAAATGGGTCAGGTAGGGGAGGCAGCCCTACATGACCCTCGATAAATGGAAGGTCAGGTAGAGGATGCAGCCCTACCTGACGATCTATAATAAATGGGTCAGGTAGGGCCCTGGACCCTTCCTGACCCTCGATAAATGGAAGGTCAGGTAAGGAAGGCAGCCCTACCTGACCAACTATAATAAATGGGTCAGGTAGGGCCCTGGGCCCTACCTGACTCTCGATAAATGGAAGGTCAGGTAGGGGAGGCAGCCCTACCTGACCATCTATAATAAATGGGTCAGGTAGGGCCCTGGACCCTACCTGACCCTCGATAAATGGAAGGTCAGGTAGGGGAGGCAGCCCTACCTGACCCTCGATAAATGGAAGGTCAGGTAGGGGATGCAGCCCTACCTGACCCTCGATAAATGGAAGGTCAGGTAGGGAAGGCAGCCCTACCTGACCATCTATAATAAATGGGTCAGGTAGGGCCCTGGGCCCTACCTGACCTTCGATAAATGGAAGGTCAGGTAGGGGATGCAGCCCTACCTGACACTCTATAAATGGAAGGTCAGGTAGGGGAGGCAGCCCTACCTAACCATCTATAATAAATGGGTCAGGTAGGGCCCTGGACCCTACCTGACCATCGATAAATGGAAGGTCAGGTAGGGGAGGCAGCCCTACCTGACCATCTATAATAAATAGGTCAGGTAGGGCCCTGGACCCTACCTGACCATCGATAAATGGAAGGTCAGGTAGGGGAGGCAGCCCTACCTGACCATCTATAATAAATGGGTCAGGTAGGGCCCTAAGCCCTACCTGACCCTCGACAAATGGAAGGTCAGGTAGGGGAGGCAGCCCTACCTGACCATCTATAATATATGGGTCAGGTAGGGCCCTGGGTCCTACCTGACCCTCGATAAATGGAAGGTCAGGTAGGGGAGGCAGCCCTACCTGACCCTCTATAAATGGAAGGTCAGGTTGGGGATGCAGCCCTACCTGACCCTCGATAAATGGAAGGTCAGGTAGGGGAGATAGCCCTACCTGACCATCTATAATAAATGGGTCAGGTAGGGCCCTGGGCCCTACCTGACCTTCGATAAATGGAAGGTCAGGTAGGGGATGCAGCCCTACCTGACCCTCGATAAATGGAAGGTCAGGTAGGGGAGATAGCCCTACCTGACCATCTATAATAAATGGGTCAGGTAGGGTCCACCCTCGATAAATGGAAGGTCAGGTAGGGAAGGCAGCCCTACCTGACCATCTATAATAAATGGGTCAGGTAGGGCCCTGGGTCCTACCTGACCCTCGATAAATGGAAGGTCAGGTAGGGGATGTAGCCCTACCTGACCCTCGATAAATGGAAGGTCAGGTAGGGGAGGCAGCCCTACCTGACCCTCGATAAATGGAAGGTCAGGTAGGGGATGCAGCCCTACCTGACCCTCGATAAATGGAAGGTCAGGTAGGGGAGGCAGCCCTACCTGACCATCTATAATAAATGGGTCAGGTAGGGGATGCAGCCCTACCTGACCCTCGATAAATGGAAGGTCAGGTAGGGGAGGCAGCCCTACTTGACCAACTATAATAAATAGGTCAGGTAGGGCCCTGGACCCTACCTGACCTTCGATAAATGGAAGGTCAGGTAGGGGATGCAGCCCTACCTGACCCTCGATAAATGGAAGGTCAGGTAGGGGAGGCAGCCCCTACCTGACCTTCGATAAATGGAAGGTCAGGTAGGGGATGTAGCCCTACCTGACCCTCGATAAATGGAAGGTCAGGTAGGGGAGATAGCCCTACCTGACCATCTATAATAAATGGGTCAGGTAGGGCCCTGGGCCCTACCTGACCAACTATAATAAATGGGTCAGGTAGGGCCCTGGGCCCTACCTGACTCTCGATAAATGGAAGGTCAGGTAGGGGAGGCAGCCCTACCTGACCAACTATAATATATGGGTCAGGTAGGGCCCTGGGCCCTACCTGACTCTCGATAAATGGAAGGTCAGGTAGGGGAGGCAGCCCTACCTGACCATCTATAATAAATGGGTCAGGTAGGGGAGGCAGCCCTACATGACCCTCGATAAATGGAAGGTCAGGTAGAGGATGCAGCCCTACCTGACGATCTATAATAAATGGGTCAGGTAGGGCCCTGGGCCCTACCTGACCTTCGATAAATGGAAGGTCAGGTAGGGGAGGCAGCCCTACCTGACCCTCGATAAATGGAAGGTCAGGTAGGGGAGGCAGCCCTACCTGACCATCTATAATAAATGGGTCAGGTAGGGCCCTGGGCCCTACCTGACCTTCGATAAATGGAAGGTCAGGTTGGGGATGCAGCCCTACCTAACCCTCGATAAATGGAAGGTCAGGTAGAGGAGATAGCCCTACCTGACCATCTATAATAAATGGGTCAGGTAGGGCCCTGGGCCCTACCTGACCTTCGATAAATGGAAGGTCAGGTAGGGGATGCAGCCCTACCTGACCCTCGATAAATGGAAGGTCAGGTAGGGGAGATAGCCCTACCTGACCATCTATAATAAATGGGTCAGGTAGGGCCCTGGACCCTACCTGACCCTCGATAAATGGAAGGTCAGGTAGGGAAGGCAGCCCTACCTGACCATCTATAATAAATGGGTCAGGTAGGGCCCTGGGCCCTACCTGACCCTCGATAAATGGAAGGTCAGGTAGGGAAGGCAGCCCTACCTGACCATCTATAATAAATGGGTCAGGTAGGGCCCTGGGTCCTACCTGACCCTCGACAAATGGAAGGTCAGGTAGGGGAGGCAGCCCTACCTGACCATCTATAATATATGGGTCAGGTAGGGCCCTGGGTCCTACCTGACCCTCGATAAATGGAAGGTCAGGTAGGGGAGGCAGCCCTACCTGATCATAAATGGGTCAGGTAGGGCCCTGGGTCCAACCTGACCTTCGATAAATGGAAGGTCAGGTAGGGGAGGCAGCCCTACCTGACCATCTATAATAAATGGGTCAGGTAGGGCCCTGGACCCTACCTGACCCTCGATAAATGGAAGGTCAGGTAGGGGAGGCAGCCCTACCTGACTATCTATAATAAATGGGTCAGGTAGGGCCCTAAGCCCTACCTGACCTTCGATAAATGGAAGGTCAGGTAGGGGAGGCAGCCCTACCTGACCCTCGATAAATGGAAGGTCAGGTAGGGGAGATAGCCCTACCTGACTATCTATAATAAATGGGTCAGGTAGGGCCCTGGACCCTACCTGACCCTCGATAAATGGAAGGTCAGGTAGGGGAGGCAGCCCTACCTGACCCTCTATAAATGGAAGGTCAGGTAGGGGAGGCAGCCCTACCTGACCATCTATAATAAATGGGTCAGGTAGGGCCCTGGGCCCTACCTGACCTTCGATAAATGGAAGGTCAGGTTGGGGATGCAGCCCTACCTGACCCTCGATAAATGGAAGGTCAGGTAGGGGAGATAGCCCTACCTGACCATCTATAATAAATGGGTCAGGTAGGGCCCTGGGCCCTACCTGACCTTCGATAAATGGAAGGTCAGGTAGGGGAGATAGCCCTACCTGACCATCTATAATAAATGGGTCAGGTAGGGCCCTGGACCCTACCTGACCCTCGATAAATGGAAGGTCAGGTAGGGAAGGCAGCCCTACCTGACCATCTATAATAAATGGGTCAGGTAGGGCCCTACCTGACCTTCGATAAATGGAAGGTCAGGTAGGGGATGCAGCCCTACCTGACACTCTATAAATGGAAGGTCAGGTAGGGGAGGCAGCCCTACCTAACCATCTATAATAAATGGGTCAGGTAGGGCCCTGGGTCCTACCTGACCCTCGACAAATGGAAGGTCAGGTAGGGGAGGCAGCCCTACCTGACCATCTATAATATATGGGTCAGGTAGGGCCCTGGGTCCAACCTGACCTTCGATAAATGGAAGGTCAGGTAGGGGAGGCAGCCCTACCTGACCCTCGATAAATGGAAGGTCAGGTAGGGGAGATAGCCCTACCTGACTATCTATAATAAATGGGTCAGGTAGGGCCCTGGACCCTACCTGACCCTCGATAAATGGAAGGTCAGGTAGGGGAGATAGCCCTACCTGACCATCTATAATAAATGGGTCAGGTAGGGCCCTGGGCCCTACCTGACCTTCGATAAATGGAAGGTCAGGTAGGGGATGCAGCCCTACCTTACCCTCGAGAAATGGAAGGTCAGGAAGGGGAGATAGCCCTACCTGACCATCTATAATAAATGGGTCAGGTAGGGGAGGCAGCCCTACATGACCCTCGATAAATGGAAGGTCAGGTAGAGGATGCAGCCCTACCTGACGATCTATAATAAATGGGTCAGGTAGGGCCCTGGACCCTTCCTGACCCTCGATAAATGGAAGGTCAGGTAGGGGAGGCAGCCCTACCTGACCATCTATAATAAATGGGTCAGGTAGGGCCCTGGACCCTACCTGACCCTCGATAAATGGAAGGTCAGGTAGGGGAGGCAGCCCTACCTGACCATCTATAATAAATGGGTCAGGTAGGGCCCTAAGCCCTACCTGACCTTAAATAAATGGAAGGTCAGGTAGGGGAGGCAGCCCTACCTGACCCTCGATAAATGGAAGGTCAGGTAGGGGAGGCAGCCCTACCTGACCATCTATAATAAATGGGTCAGGTAGGGCCCTGGGCCCTACCTGACCTTCGATAAATGGAAGGTCAGGTTGGGGATGCAGCCCTACCTGACCCTCGATAAATGGAAGGTCAGGTAGGGGAGATAGCCCTACCTGACCATCTATAATAAATGGGTCAGGTAGGGCCCTGGGCCCTACCTGACCTTCGGGCCCTGGGCCCTACCTGACCTTCGATAAATGGAAGGTCAGGTAGGGGATGCAGCCCTACCTGACCCTCGATAAATGGAAGGTCAGGTAGGGGATGCAGCCCTACCTGACCCTCGATAAATGGAAGGTCAGGTAGGGGAGATAGCCCTACCTGACCATCTATAATAAATGGGTCAGGTAGGGCCCTGGACCCTACCTGACCATCGATAAATGGAAGGTCAGGTAGGGGAGGCAGCCCTACCTGACCATCTATAATAAATGGGTCAGGTAGGGCCCTGGACCCTACCTGACCATCGATAAATGGAAGGTCAGGTAGGGGAGGCAGCCCTACCTGACCATCTATAATAAATGGGTCAGGTAGGGCCCTAAGCCCTACCTGACCCTCGACAAATGGAAGGTCAGGTAGGGGAGGCAGCCCTACCTGACCATCTATAATATATGGGTCAGGTAGGGCCCTGGGTCCTACCTGACCCTCGATAAATGGAAGGTCAGGTAGGGGAGGCAGCCCTACCTGACCCTCTATAAATGGAAGGTCAGGTTGGGGATGCAGCTCTACCTGACCCTCGATAAATGGAAGGTCAGGTAGGGGAGATAGCCCTACCTGACCATCTATAATAAATGGGTCAGGTAGGGCCCTGGGCCCTACCTGATCTTCGATAAATGGAAGGTCAGGTAGGGGATGCAGCCCTACCTGACCCTCGATAAATGGAAGGTCAGGTAGGGGAGATAGCCCTACCTGACCATCTATAATAAATGGGTCAGGTAGGGTCCACCCTCGATAAATGGAAGGTCAGGTAGGGAAGGCAGCCCTACCTGACCATCTATAATAAATGGGTCAGGTAGGGCCCTGGGTCCTACCTGACCCTCGATAAATGGAAGGTCAGGTAGGGGATGTAGCCCTACCTGACCCTCGATAAATGGAAGGTCAGGTAGGGGAGGCAGCCCTACCTGACCCTCGATAAATGGAAGGTCAGGTAGGGGATGCAGCCCTACCTGACCCTCGATAAATGGAAGGTCAGGTAGGGGAGGCAGCCCTACCTGACCATCTATAATAAATGGGTCAGGTAGGGGATGCAGCCCTACCTGACCCTCGATAAATGGAAGGTCAGGTAGGGGAGGCAGCCCTACTTGACCAACTATAATAAATAGGTCAGGTAGGGCCCTGGACCCTACCTGACCTTCGATAAATGGAAGGTCAGGTAGGGGATGCAGCCCTACCTGACCCTCGATAAATGGAAGGTCAGGTAGGGGAGGCAGCCCCTACCTGACCTTCGATAAATGGAAGGTCAGGTAGGGGATGTAGCCCTACCTGACCCTCGATAAATGGAAGGTCAGGTAGGGGAGATAGCCCTACCTGACCATCTATAATAAATGGGTCAGGTAGGGCCCTGGGCCCTACCTGACCAACTATAATAAATGGGTCAGGTAGGGCCCTGGGCCCTACCTGACTCTCGATAAATGGAAGGTCAGGTAGGGGAGGCAGCCCTACCTGACCAACTATAATATATGGGTCAGGTAGGGCCCTGGGCCCTACCTGACTCTCGATAAATGGAAGGTCAGGTAGGGGAGGCAGCCCTACCTGACCATCTATAATAAATGGGTCAGGTAGGGGAGGCAGCCCTACATGACCCTCGATAAATGGAAGGTCAGGTAGAGGATGCAGCCCTACCTGACGATCTATAATAAATGGGTCAGGTAGGGCCCTGGGCCCTACCTGACCTTCGATAAATGGAAGGTCAGGTAGGGGAGGCAGCCCTACCTGACCCTCGATAAATGGAAGGTCAGGTAGGGGAGGCAGCCCTACCTGACCATCTATAATAAATGGGTCAGGTAGGGCCCTGGGCCCTACCTGACCTTCGATAAATGGAAGGTCAGGTTGGGGATGCAGCCCTACCTGACCCTCGATAAATGGAAGGTCAGGTAGAGGAGATAGCCCTACCTGACCATCTATAATAAATGGGTCAGGTAGGGCCCTGGGCCCTACCTGACCTTCGATAAATGGAAGGTCAGGTAGGGGATGCAGCCCTACCTGACCTTCGATAAATGGAAGGTCAGGTAGGGGAGATAGCCCTACCTGACCATCTATAATAAATGGGTCAGGTAGGGCCCTGGACCCTACCTGACCCTCGATAAATGGAAGGTCAGGTAGGGAAGGCAGCCCTACCTGACCATCTATAATAAATGGGTCAGGTAGGGCCCTGGGCCCTACCTGACCCTCGATAAATGGAAGGTCAGGTAGGGAAGGCAGCCCTACCTGACCATCTATAATAAATGGGTCAGGTAGGGCCCTGGGTCCTACCTGACCCTCGACAAATGGAAGGTCAGGTAGGGGAGGCAGCCCTACCTGACCATCTATAATATATGGGTCAGGTAGGGCCCTGGGTCCTACCTGACCCTCGATAAATGGAAGGTCAGGTAGGGGAGGCAGCCCTACCTGATCATAAATGGGTCAGGTAGGGCCCTGGGTCCAACCTGACCTTCGATAAATGGAAGGTCAGGTAGGGGAGGCAGCCCTACCTGACCCTCGATAAATGGAAGGTCAGGTAGAGGAGATAGCCCTACCTGACCATCTATAATAAATGGGTCAGGTAGGGGAGGCAGCCCTACATGACCCTCGATAAATGGAAGGTCAGGTAGAGGATGCAGCCCTACCTGACGATCTATAATAAATGGGTCAGGTAGGGCCCTGGGTCCTACCTGACCCTCGACAAATGGAAGGTCAGGTAGGGGAGGCAGCCCTACCTGACCATCTATAATATATGGGTCAGGTAGGGCCCTGGGTCCTACCTGACCCTCGATAAATGGAAGGTCAGGTAGGGGAGGCAGCCCTACCTGATCATAAATGGGTCAGGTAGGGCCCTGGGTCCAACCTGACCTTCGATAAATGGAAGGTCAGGTAGGGGAGGCAGCCCTACCTGACCCTCGATAAATGGAAGGTCAGGAAGGGGAGATAGCCCTACCTGACCATCTATAATAAATGGGTCAGGTAGGGGAGGCAGCCCTACATGACCCTCGATAAATGGAAGGTCAGGTAGAGGATGCAGCCCTACCTGACGATCTATAATAAATGGGTCAGGTAGGGCCCTGGACCCTTCCTGACCCTCGATAAATGGAAGGTCAGGTAAGGAAGGCAGCCCTACCTGACCAACTATAATAAATGGGTCAGGTAGGGCCCTGGGCCCTACCTGACTCTCGATAAATGGAAGGTCAGGTAGGGGAGGCAGCCCTACCTGACCATCTATAATAAATGGGTCAGGTAGGGCCCTGGACCCTACCTGACCCTCGATAAATGGAAGGTCAGGTAGGGGAGGCAGCCCTACCTGACCCTCGATAAATGGAAGGTCAGGTAGGGGATGCAGCCCTACCTGACCCTCGATAAATGGAAGGTCAGGTAGGGAAGGCAGCCCTACCTGACCATCTATAATAAATGGGTCAGGTAGGGCCCTGGGCCCTACCTGACCTTCGATAAATGGAAGGTCAGGTAGGGGATGCAGCCCTACCTGACACTCTATAAATGGAAGGTCAGGTAGGGGAGGCAGCCCTACCTAACCATCTATAATAAATGGGTCAGGTAGGGCCCTGGACCCTACCTGACCATCGATAAATGGAAGGTCAGGTAGGGGAGGCAGCCCTACCTGACCATCTATAATAAATAGGTCAGGTAGGGCCCTGGACCCTACCTGACCATCGATAAATGGAAGGTCAGGTAGGGGAGGCAGCCCTACCTGACCATCTATAATAAATGGGTCAGGTAGGGCCCTAAGCCCTACCTGACCCTCGACAAATGGAAGGTCAGGTAGGGGAGGCAGCCCTACCTGACCATCTATAATATATGGGTCAGGTAGGGCCCTGGGTCCTACCTGACCCTCGATAAATGGAAGGTCAGGTAGGGGAGGCAGCCCTACCTGACCCTCTATAAATGGAAGGTCAGGTTGGGGATGCAGCCCTACCTGACCCTCGATAAATGGAAGGTCAGGTAGGGGAGATAGCCCTACCTGACCATCTATAATAAATGGGTCAGGTAGGGCCCTGGGCCCTACCTGACCTTCGATAAATGGAAGGTCAGGTAGGGGATGCAGCCCTACCTGACCCTCGATAAATGGAAGGTCAGGTAGGGGAGATAGCCCTACCTGACCATCTATAATAAATGGGTCAGGTAGGGTCCACCCTCGATAAATGGAAGGTCAGGTAGGGAAGGCAGCCCTACCTGACCATCTATAATAAATGGGTCAGGTAGGGCCCTGGGTCCTACCTGACCCTCGATAAATGGAAGGTCAGGTAGGGGATGTAGCCCTACCTGACCCTCGATAAATGGAAGGTCAGGTAGGGGAGGCAGCCCTACCTGACCCTCGATAAATGGAAGGTCAGGTAGGGGATGCAGCCCTACCTGACCCTCGATAAATGGAAGGTCAGGTAGGGGAGGCAGCCCTACCTGACCATCTATAATAAATGGGTCAGGTAGGGGATGCAGCCCTACCTGACCCTCGATAAATGGAAGGTCAGGTAGGGGAGGCAGCCCTACTTGACCAACTATAATAAATAGGTCAGGTAGGGCCCTGGACCCTACCTGACCTTCGATAAATGGAAGGTCAGGTAGGGGATGCAGCCCTACCTGACCCTCGATAAATGGAAGGTCAGGTAGGGGAGGCAGCCCCTACCTGACCTTCGATAAATGGAAGGTCAGGTAGGGGATGTAGCCCTACCTGACCCTCGATAAATGGAAGGTCAGGTAGGGGAGATAGCCCTACCTGACCATCTATAATAAATGGGTCAGGTAGGGCCCTGGGCCCTACCTGACCAACTATAATAAATGGGTCAGGTAGGGCCCTGGGCCCTACCTGACTCTCGATAAATGGAAGGTCAGGTAGGGGAGGCAGCCCTACCTGACCAACTATAATATATGGGTCAGGTAGGGCCCTGGGCCCTACCTGACTCTCGATAAATGGAAGGTCAGGTAGGGGAGGCAGCCCTACCTGACCATCTATAATAAATGGGTCAGGTAGGGGAGGCAGCCCTACATGACCCTCGATAAATGGAAGGTCAGGTAGAGGATGCAGCCCTACCTGACGATCTATAATAAATGGGTCAGGTAGGGCCCTGGGCCCTACCTGACCTTCGATAAATGGAAGGTCAGGTTGGGGATGCAGCCCTACCTAACCCTCGATAAATGGAAGGTCAGGTAGAGGAGATAGCCCTACCTGACCATCTATAATAAATGGGTCAGGTAGGGCCCTGGGCCCTACCTGACCTTCGATAAATGGAAGGTCAGGTAGGGGATGCAGCCCTACCTGACCCTCGATAAATGGAAGGTCAGGTAGGGGAGATAGCCCTACCTGACCATCTATAATAAATGGGTCAGGTAGGGCCCTGGACCCTACCTGACCCTCGATAAATGGAAGGTCAGGTAGGGAAGGCAGCCCTACCTGACCATCTATAATAAATGGGTCAGGTAGGGCCCTGGGCCCTACCTGACCCTCGATAAATGGAAGGTCAGGTAGGGAAGGCAGCCCTACCTGACCATCTATAATAAATGGGTCAGGTAGGGCCCTGGGTCCTACCTGACCCTCGACAAATGGAAGGTCAGGTAGGGGAGGCAGCCCTACCTGACCATCTATAATATATGGGTCAGGTAGGGCCCTGGGTCCTACCTGACCCTCGATAAATGGAAGGTCAGGTAGGGGAGGCAGCCCTACCTGATCATAAATGGGTCAGGTAGGGCCCTGGGTCCAACCTGACCTTCGATAAATGGAAGGTCAGGTAGGGGAGGCAGCCCTACCTGTCCCTCGATAAATGGAAGGTCAGGTAGGGGAGATAGCCCTACCTGACTATCTATAATAAATGGGTCAGGTAGGGCCTTGGACCCTACCTGACCCTCGATAAATGGAAGGTCAGGTAGGGGAGATAGCCCTACCTGACCATCTATAATAAATGGGTCAGGTAGGGCCCTGGACCCTTCCTGACCCTCGATAAATGGAAGGTCAGGTAGGGAAGGCAGCCCTACCTGACCAACTATAAAAAATGGGTCAGGTAGGGCCCTGGGCCCTACCTGACTCTCGATAAATGGAAGGTCAGGTAGGGGAGGCAGCCCTACCTGACCATCTATAATAAATGGGTCAGGTAGGGCCCTGGACCCTACCTGACCCTCGATAAATGGAAGGTCAGGTAGGGGAGGCAGCCCTACCTGACTATCTATAATAAATGGGTCAGGTAGGGCCCTAAGCCCTACCTGACCTTCGATAAATGGAAGGTCAGGTAGGGGAGGCAGCCCTACCTGACCCTCGATAAATGGAAGGTCAGGTAGGGGAGATAGCCCTACCTGACTATCTATAATAAATGGGTCAGGTAGGGCCCTGGACCCTACCTGACCCTCGATAAATGGAAGGTCAGGTAGGGGAGGCAGCCCTACCTGACCCTCTATAAATGGAAGGTCAGGTAGGGGAGGCAGCCCTACCTGACCATCTATAATAAATGGGTCAGGTAGGGCCCTGGGCCCTACCTGACCTTCGATAAATGGAAGGTCAGGTTGGGGATGCAGCCCTACCTGACCCTCGATAAATGGAAGGTCAGGTAGGGGAGATAGCCCTACCTGACCATCTATAATAAATGGGTCAGGTAGGGCCCTGGGCCCTACCTGACCTTCGATAAATGGAAGGTCAGGTAGGGGAGATAGCCCTACCTGACCATCTATAATAAATGGGTCAGGTAGGGCCCTGGACCCTACCTGACCCTCGATAAATGGAAGGTCAGGTAGGGAAGGCAGCCCTACCTGACCATCTATAATAAATGGGTCAGGTAGGGCCCTACCTGACCTTCGATAAATGGAAGGTCAGGTAGGGGATGCAGCCCTACCTGACACTCTATAAATGGAAGGTCAGGTAGGGGAGGCAGCCCTACCTAACCATCTATAATAAATGGGTCAGGTAGGGCCCTGGGTCCTACCTGACCCTCGACAAATGGAAGGTCAGGTAGGGGAGGCAGCCCTACCTGACCATCTATAATATATGGGTCAGGTAGGGCCCTGGGTCCAACCTGACCTTCGATAAATGGAAGGTCAGGTAGGGGAGGCAGCCCTACCTGACCCTCGATAAATGGAAGGTCAGGTAGGGGAGATAGCCCTACCTGACTATCTATAATAAATGGGTCAGGTAGGGCCCTGGACCCTACCTGACCCTCGATAAATGGAAGGTCAGGTAGGGGAGATAGCCCTACCTGACCATCTATAATAAATGGGTCAGGTAGGGCCCTGGGCCCTACCTGACCTTCGATAAATGGAAGGTCAGGTAGGGGATGCAGCCCTACCTTACCCTCGAGAAATGGAAGGTCAGGAAGGGGAGATAGCCCTACCTGACCATCTATAATAAATGGGTCAGGTAGGGGAGGCAGCCCTACATGACCCTCGATAAATGGAAGGTCAGGTAGAGGATGCAGCCCTACCTGACGATCTATAATAAATGGGTCAGGTAGGGCCCTGGACCCTTCCTGACCCTCGATAAATGGAAGGTCAGGTAGGGGAGGCAGCCCTACCTGACCATCTATAATAAATGGGTCAGGTAGGGCCCTGGACCCTACCTGACCCTCGATAAATGGAAGGTCAGGTAGGGGAGGCAGCCCTACCTGACCATCTATAATAAATGGGTCAGGTAGGGCCCTAAGCCCTACCTGACCTTAAATAAATGGAAGGTCAGGTAGGGGAGGCAGCCCTACCTGACCCTCGATAAATGGAAGGTCAGGTAGGGGAGGCAGCCCTACCTGACCATCTATAATAAATGGGTCAGGTAGGGCCCTGGGCCCTACCTGACCTTCGATAAATGGAAGGTCAGGTTGGGGATGCAGCCCTACCTGACCCTCGATAAATGGAAGGTCAGGTAGGGGAGATAGCCCTACCTGACCATCTATAATAAATGGGTCAGGTAGGGCCCTGGGCCCTACCTGACCTTCGGGCCCTGGGCCCTACCTGACCTTCGATAAATGGAAGGTCAGGTAGGGGATGCAGCCCTACCTGACCCTCGATAAATGGAAGGTCAGGTAGGGGATGCAGCCCTACCTGACCCTCGATAAATGGAAGGTCAGGTAGGGGAGATAGCCCTACCTGACCATCTATAATAAATGGGTCAGGTAGGGCCCTGGACCCTACCTGACCATCGATAAATGGAAGGTCAGGTAGGGGAGGCAGCCCTACCTGACCATCTATAATAAATGGGTCAGGTAGGGCCCTGGACCCTACCTGACCATCGATAAATGGAAGGTCAGGTAGGGGAGGCAGCCCTACCTGACCATCTATAATAAATGGGTCAGGTAGGGCCCTAAGCCCTACCTGACCCTCGACAAATGGAAGGTCAGGTAGGGGAGGCAGCCCTACCTGACCATCTATAATATATGGGTCAGGTAGGGCCCTGGGTCCTACCTGACCCTCGATAAATGGAAGGTCAGGTAGGGGAGGCAGCCCTACCTGACCCTCTATAAATGGAAGGTCAGGTTGGGGATGCAGCTCTACCTGACCCTCGATAAATGGAAGGTCAGGTAGGGGAGATAGCCCTACCTGACCATCTATAATAAATGGGTCAGGTAGGGCCCTGGGCCCTACCTGATCTTCGATAAATGGAAGGTCAGGTAGGGGATGCAGCCCTACCTGACCCTCGATAAATGGAAGGTCAGGTAGGGGAGATAGCCCTACCTGACCATCTATAATAAATGGGTCAGGTAGGGTCCACCCTCGATAAATGGAAGGTCAGGTAGGGAAGGCAGCCCTACCTGACCATCTATAATAAATGGGTCAGGTAGGGCCCTGGGTCCTACCTGACCCTCGATAAATGGAAGGTCAGGTAGGGGATGTAGCCCTACCTGACCCTCGATAAATGGAAGGTCAGGTAGGGGAGGCAGCCCTACCTGACCCTCGATAAATGGAAGGTCAGGTAGGGGATGCAGCCCTACCTGACCCTCGATAAATGGAAGGTCAGGTAGGGGAGGCAGCCCTACCTGACCATCTATAATAAATGGGTCAGGTAGGGGATGCAGCCCTACCTGACCCTCGATAAATGGAAGGTCAGGTAGGGGAGGCAGCCCTACTTGACCAACTATAATAAATAGGTCAGGTAGGGCCCTGGACCCTACCTGACCTTCGATAAATGGAAGGTCAGGTAGGGGATGCAGCCCTACCTGACCCTCGATAAATGGAAGGTCAGGTAGGGGAGGCAGCCCCTACCTGACCTTCGATAAATGGAAGGTCAGGTAGGGGATGTAGCCCTACCTGACCCTCGATAAATGGAAGGTCAGGTAGGGGAGATAGCCCTACCTGACCATCTATAATAAATGGGTCAGGTAGGGCCCTGGGCCCTACCTGACCAACTATAATAAATGGGTCAGGTAGGGCCCTGGGCCCTACCTGACTCTCGATAAATGGAAGGTCAGGTAGGGGAGGCAGCCCTACCTGACCAACTATAATATATGGGTCAGGTAGGGCCCTGGGCCCTACCTGACTCTCGATAAATGGAAGGTCAGGTAGGGGAGGCAGCCCTACCTGACCATCTATAATAAATGGGTCAGGTAGGGGAGGCAGCCCTACATGACCCTCGATAAATGGAAGGTCAGGTAGAGGATGCAGCCCTACCTGACGATCTATAATAAATGGGTCAGGTAGGGCCCTGGGCCCTACCTGACCTTCGATAAATGGAAGGTCAGGTAGGGGAGGCAGCCCTACCTGACCCTCGATAAATGGAAGGTCAGGTAGGGGAGGCAGCCCTACCTGACCATCTATAATAAATGGGTCAGGTAGGGCCCTGGGCCCTACCTGACCTTCGATAAATGGAAGGTCAGGTTGGGGATGCAGCCCTACCTGACCCTCGATAAATGGAAGGTCAGGTAGAGGAGATAGCCCTACCTGACCATCTATAATAAATGGGTCAGGTAGGGCCCTGGGCCCTACCTGACCTTCGATAAATGGAAGGTCAGGTAGGGGATGCAGCCCTACCTGACCTTCGATAAATGGAAGGTCAGGTAGGGGAGATAGCCCTACCTGACCATCTATAATAAATGGGTCAGGTAGGGCCCTGGACCCTACCTGACCCTCGATAAATGGAAGGTCAGGTAGGGAAGGCAGCCCTACCTGACCATCTATAATAAATGGGTCAGGTAGGGCCCTGGGCCCTACCTGACCCTCGATAAATGGAAGGTCAGGTAGGGAAGGCAGCCCTACCTGACCATCTATAATAAATGGGTCAGGTAGGGCCCTGGGTCCTACCTGACCCTCGACAAATGGAAGGTCAGGTAGGGGAGGCAGCCCTACCTGACCATCTATAATATATGGGTCAGGTAGGGCCCTGGGTCCTACCTGACCCTCGATAAATGGAAGGTCAGGTAGGGGAGGCAGCCCTACCTGATCATAAATGGGTCAGGTAGGGCCCTGGGTCCAACCTGACCTTCGATAAATGGAAGGTCAGGTAGGGGAGGCAGCCCTACCTGACCCTCGATAAATGGAAGGTCAGGTAGAGGAGATAGCCCTACCTGACTATCTATAATAAATGGGTCAGGTAGGGCCTTGGACCCTACCTGACCCTCGATAAATGGAAGGTCAGGTAGGGGAGATAGCCCTACCTGACCATCTATAATAAATGGGTCAGGTAGGGCCCTGGGCCCTACCTGACCCTCGATAAATGGAAGGTCAGGTAGGGGAGGCAGCCCTACCTGACCCTCTATAAATGGAAGGTCAGGTTGGGGATGCAGCCCTACCTGACCCTCGATAAATGGAAGGTCAGGTAGGGGAGATAGCCCTACCTGACCATCTATAATAAATGGGTCAGGTAGGGCCCTGGGCCCTACCTGACCTTCGATAAATGGAAGGTCAGGTAGGGGATGCAGCCCTACCTGACACTCTATAAATGGAAGGTCAGGTAGGGGAGGCAGCCCTACCTAACCATCTATAATAAATGGGTCAGGTAGGGCCCTGGACCCTACCTGACCATCGATAAATGGAAGGTCAGGTAGGGGAGGCAGCCCTACCTGACCATCTATAATAAATAGGTCAGGTAGGGCCCTGGACCCTACCTGACCATCGATAAATGGAAGGTCAGGTAGGGGAGGCAGCCCTACCTGACCATCTATAATAAATGGGTCAGGTAGGGCCCTAAGCCCTACCTGACCCTCGACAAATGGAAGGTCAGGTAGGGGAGGCAGCCCTACCTGACCATCTATAATATATGGGTCAGGTAGGGCCCTGGGTCCTACCTGACCCTCGATAAATGGAAGGTCAGGTAGGGGAGGCAGCCCTACCTGACCCTCTATAAATGGAAGGTCAGGTTGGGGATGCAGCCCTACCTGACCCTCGATAAATGGAAGGTCAGGTAGGGGAGATAGCCCTACCTGACCATCTATAATAAATGGGTCAGGTAGGGCCCTGGGCCCTACCTGACCTTCGATAAATGGAAGGTCAGGTAGGGGATGCAGCCCTACCTGACCCTCGATAAATGGAAGGTCAGGTAGGGGAGATAGCCCTACCTGACCATCTATAATAAATGGGTCAGGTAGGGTCCACCCTCGATAAATGGAAGGTCAGGTAGGGAAGGCAGCCCTACCTGACCATCTATAATAAATGGGTCAGGTAGGGCCCTGGGTCCTACCTGACCCTCGATAAATGGAAGGTCAGGTAGGGGATGTAGCCCTACCTGACCCTCGATAAATGGAAGGTCAGGTAGGGGAGGCAGCCCTACCTGACCCTCGATAAATGGAAGGTCAGGTAGGGGATGCAGCCCTACCTGACCCTCGATAAATGGAAGGTCAGGTAGGGGAGGCAGCCCTACCTGACCATCTATAATAAATGGGTCAGGTAGGGGATGCAGCCCTACCTGACCCTCGATAAATGGAAGGTCAGGTAGGGGAGGCAGCCCTACTTGACCAACTATAATAAATAGGTCAGGTAGGGCCCTGGACCCTACCTGACCTTCGATAAATGGAAGGTCAGGTAGGGGATGCAGCCCTACCTGACCCTCGATAAATGGAAGGTCAGGTAGGGGAGGCAGCCCCTACCTGACCTTCGATAAATGGAAGGTCAGGTAGGGGATGTAGCCCTACCTGACCCTCGATAAATGGAAGGTCAGGTAGGGGAGATAGCCCTACCTGACCATCTATAATAAATGGGTCAGGTAGGGCCCTGGGCCCTACCTGACCCTCGATAAATGGAAGGTCAGGTAGGGGAGGCAGCCCTACCTGACCCTCTATAAATGGAAGGTCAGGTTGGGGATGCAGCCCTACCTGACCCTCGATAAATGGAAGGTCAGGTAGGGGAGATAGCCCTACCTGACCATCTATAATAAATGGGTCAGGTAGGGCCCTGGGCCCTACCTGACCTTCGATAAATGGAAGGTCAGGTAGGGGATGCAGCCCTACCTGACCCTCGATAAATGGAAGGTCAGGTAGGGGAGATAGCCCTACCTGACCATCTATAATAAATGGGTCAGGTAGGGTCCACCCTCGATAAATGGAAGGTCAGGTAGGGAAGGCAGCCCTACCTGACCATCTATAATAAATGGGTCAGGTAGGGCCCTGGGTCCTACCTGACCCTCGATAAATGGAAGGTCAGGTAGGGGATGTAGCCCTACCTGACCCTCGATAAATGGAAGGTCAGGTAGGGGAGGAAGCCCTACCTGACCCTCGATAAATGGAAGGTCAGGTAGGGGATGTAGCCCTACCTGACCCTCGATAAATGGAAGGTCAGGTAGGGGAGGCAGCCCTACCTGACCCTCGATAAATGGAAGGTCAGGTAGGGGATGCAGCCCTACCTGACCCTCGATAAATGGAAGGTCAGGTAGGGGAGGCAGCCCTACCTGACCATCTATAATAAATGGGTCAGGTAGGGGATGCAGCCCTACCTGACCCTCGATAAATGGAAGGTCAGGTAGGGGAGGCAGCCCTACTTGACCAACTATAATAAATAGGTCAGGTAGGGCCCTGGACCCTACCTGACCTTCGATAAATGGAAGGTCAGGTAGGGGATGTAGCCCTACCTGACCCTCGATAAATGGAAGGTCAGGTAGGGGAGATAGCCCTACCTGACCATCTATAATAAATGGGTCAGGTAGGGCCCTGGGCCCTACCTGACCAACTATAATAAATGGGTCAGGTAGGGCCCTGGGCCCTACCTGACTCTCGATAAATGGAAGGTCAGGTTCAGGAGGCAGCCCTACCTGACCAACTATAATATATGGGTCAGGTAGGGCCCTGGGCCCTACCTGACTCTCGATAAATGGAAGGTCAGGTAGGGGAGGCAGCCCTACCTGACCATCTATAATAAATGGGTCAGGTAGGGGAGGCAGCCCTACATGACCCTCGATAAATGGAAGGTCAGGTAGAGGATGCAGCCCTACCTGACGATCTATAATAAATGGGTCAGGTAGGGCCCTGGGCCCTACCTGACCTTCGATAAATGGAAGGTCAGGTAGGGGAGGCAGCCCTACCTGACCCTCGATAAATGGAAGGTCAGGTAGGGGAGGCAGCCCTACCTGACCATCTATAATAAATGGGTCAGGTAGGGCCCTGGGCCCTACCTGACCTTCGATAAATGGAAGGTCAGGTTGGGGATGCAGCCCTACCTGACCCTCGATAAATGGAAGGTCAGGTAGAGGAGATAGCCCTACCTGACCATCTATAATAAATGGGTCAGGTAGGGCCCTGGGCCCTACCTGACCTTCGATAAATGGAAGGTCAGGTAGGGGATGCAGCCCTACCTGACCTTCGATAAATGGAAGGTCAGGTAGGGGAGATAGCCCTACCTGACCATCTATAATAAATGGGTCAGGTAGGGCCCTGGACCCTACCTGACCCTCGATAAATGGAAGGTCAGGTAGGGAAGGCAGCCCTACCTGACCATCTATAATAAATGGGTCAGGTAGGGCCCTGGGCCCTACCTGACCCTCGATAAATGGAAGGTCAGGTAGGGAAGGCAGCCCTACCTGACCATCTATAATAAATGGGTCAGGTAGGGCCCTGGGTCCTACCTGACCCTCGACAAATGGAAGGTCAGGTAGGGGAGGCAGCCCTACCTGACCATCTATAATATATGGGTCAGGTAGGGCCCTGGGTCCTACCTGACCCTCGATAAATGGAAGGTCAGGTAGGGGAGGCAGCCCTACCTGATCATAAATGGGTCAGGTAGGGCCCTGGGTCCAACCTGACCTTCGATAAATGGAAGGTCAGGTAGGGGAGGCAGCCCTACCTGACCCTCGATAAATGGAAGGTCAGGTAGAGGAGATAGCCCTACCTGACTATCTATAATAAATGGGTCAGGTAGGGCCTTGGACCCTACCTGACCCTCGATAAATGGAAGGTCAGGTAGGGGAGATAGCCCTACCTGACCATCTATAATAAATGGGTCAGGTAGGGCCCTGGGCCCTACCTGACCCTCGATAAATGGAAGGTCAGGTAGGGGAGGCAGCCCTACCTGACCCTCTATAAATGGAAGGTCAGGTTGGGGATGCAGCCCTACCTGACCCTCGATAAATGGAAGGTCAGGTAGGGGAGATAGCCCTACCTGACCATCTATAATAAATGGGTCAGGTAGGGCCCTGGGCCCTACCTGACCTTCGATAAATGGAAGGTCAGGTAGGGGATGCAGCCCTACCTGACACTCTATAAATGGAAGGTCAGGTAGGGGAGGCAGCCCTACCTAACCATCTATAATAAATGGGTCAGGTAGGGCCCTGGACCCTACCTGACCATCGATAAATGGAAGGTCAGGTAGGGGAGGCAGCCCTACCTGACCATCTATAATAAATAGGTCAGGTAGGGCCCTGGACCCTACCTGACCATCGATAAATGGAAGGTCAGGTAGGGGAGGCAGCCCTACCTGACCATCTATAATAAATGGGTCAGGTAGGGCCCTAAGCCCTACCTGACCCTCGACAAATGGAAGGTCAGGTAGGGGAGGCAGCCCTACCTGACCATCTATAATATATGGGTCAGGTAGGGCCCTGGGTCCTACCTGACCCTCGATAAATGGAAGGTCAGGTAGGGGAGGCAGCCCTACCTGACCCTCTATAAATGGAAGGTCAGGTTGGGGATGCAGCCCTACCTGACCCTCGATAAATGGAAGGTCAGGTAGGGGAGATAGCCCTACCTGACCATCTATAATAAATGGGTCAGGTAGGGCCCTGGGCCCTACCTGACCTTCGATAAATGGAAGGTCAGGTAGGGGATGCAGCCCTACCTGACCCTCGATAAATGGAAGGTCAGGTAGGGGAGATAGCCCTACCTGACCATCTATAATAAATGGGTCAGGTAGGGTCCACCCTCGATAAATGGAAGGTCAGGTAGGGAAGGCAGCCCTACCTGACCATCTATAATAAATGGGTCAGGTAGGGCCCTGGGTCCTACCTGACCCTCGATAAATGGAAGGTCAGGTAGGGGATGTAGCCCTACCTGACCCTCGATAAATGGAAGGTCAGGTAGGGGAGGCAGCCCTACCTGACCCTCGATAAATGGAAGGTCAGGTAGGGGATGCAGCCCTACCTGACCCTCGATAAATGGAAGGTCAGGTAGGGGAGGCAGCCCTACCTGACCATCTATAATAAATGGGTCAGGTAGGGGATGCAGCCCTACCTGACCCTCGATAAATGGAAGGTCAGGTAGGGGAGGCAGCCCTACTTGACCAACTATAATAAATAGGTCAGGTAGGGCCCTGGACCCTACCTGACCTTCGATAAATGGAAGGTCAGGTAGGGGATGCAGCCCTACCTGACCCTCGATAAATGGAAGGTCAGGTAGGGGAGGCAGCCCCTACCTGACCTTCGATAAATGGAAGGTCAGGTAGGGGATGTAGCCCTACCTGACCCTCGATAAATGGAAGGTCAGGTAGGGGAGATAGCCCTACCTGACCATCTATAATAAATGGGTCAGGTAGGGCCCTGGGCCCTACCTGACCCTCGATAAATGGAAGGTCAGGTAGGGGAGGCAGCCCTACCTGACCCTCTATAAATGGAAGGTCAGGTTGGGGATGCAGCCCTACCTGACCCTCGATAAATGGAAGGTCAGGTAGGGGAGATAGCCCTACCTGACCATCTATAATAAATGGGTCAGGTAGGGCCCTGGGCCCTACCTGACCTTCGATAAATGGAAGGTCAGGTAGGGGATGCAGCCCTACCTGACCCTCGATAAATGGAAGGTCAGGTAGGGGAGATAGCCCTACCTGACCATCTATAATAAATGGGTCAGGTAGGGTCCACCCTCGATAAATGGAAGGTCAGGTAGGGAAGGCAGCCCTACCTGACCATCTATAATAAATGGGTCAGGTAGGGCCCTGGGTCCTACCTGACCCTCGATAAATGGAAGGTCAGGTAGGGGATGTAGCCCTACCTGACCCTCGATAAATGGAAGGTCAGGTAGGGGAGGAAGCCCTACCTGACCCTCGATAAATGGAAGGTCAGGTAGGGGATGTAGCCCTACCTGACCCTCGATAAATGGAAGGTCAGGTAGGGGAGGCAGCCCTACCTGACCCTCGATAAATGGAAGGTCAGGTAGGGGATGCAGCCCTACCTGACCCTCGATAAATGGAAGGTCAGGTAGGGGAGGCAGCCCTACCTGACCATCTATAATAAATGGGTCAGGTAGGGGATGCAGCCCTACCTGACCCTCGATAAATGGAAGGTCAGGTAGGGGAGGCAGCCCTACTTGACCAACTAT
The DNA here is from genome assembly GCA_024610705.1 of Tetragnatha versicolor. Lineage (NCBI taxonomy): Eukaryota > Metazoa > Arthropoda > Arachnida > Araneae > Tetragnathidae > Tetragnatha > Tetragnatha versicolor. The sequence continues at coordinate 2,313,551 of JANDEH010000032.1, read as the reverse complement.
AATAAATAGGTCAGGTAGGGCCCTGGACCCTACCTGACCTTCGATAAATGGAAGGTCAGGTAGGGGATGTAGCCCTACCTGACCCTCGATAAATGGAAGGTCAGGTAGGGGAGATAGCCCTACCTGACCATCTATAATAAATGGGTCAGGTAGGGCCCTGGGCCCTACCTGACCAACTATAATAAATGGGTCAGGTAGGGCCCTGGGCCCTACCTGACTCTCGATAAATGGAAGGTCAGGTTCAGGAGGCAGCCCTACCTGACCAACTATAATATATGGGTCAGGTAGGGCCCTGGGCCCTACCTGACTCTCGATAAATGGAAGGTCAGGTAGGGGAGGCAGCCCTACCTGACCATCTATAATAAATGGGTCAGGTAGGGGAGGCAGCCCTACATGACCCTCGATAAATGGAAGGTCAGGTAGAGGATGCAGCCCTACCTGACGATCTATAATAAATGGGTCAGGTAGGGCCATGGGCCCTACCTGACCTTCGATAAATGGAAGGTCAGGTAGGGGATGCAGCCCTACCTGACCCTCGATAAATGGAAGGTCAGGTAGGGGAGGCAGCCCTACCTGACCATCTATAATAAATGGGTCAGGTAGGGGATGCAGCCCTACCTGACACTCTATAAATGGAAGGTCAGGTAGGGGAGGCAGCCCTACCTAACCATCTATAATAAATGGGTCAGGTAGGGCCCTGGACCCTACCTGACCATCGATAAATGGAAGGTCAGGTAGGGGAGGCAGCCCTACCTGACCATCTATAATAAATAGGTCAGGTAGGGCCCTGGACCCTACCTGACCATCGATAAATGGAAGGTCAGGTAGGGGAGGCAGCCCTACCTGACCATCTATAATAAATGGGTCAGGTAGGGCCCTAAGCCCTACCTGACCCTCGACAAATGGAAGGTCAGGTAGGGGAGGCAGCCCTACCTGACCATCTATAATATATGGGTCAGGTAGGGCCCTGGGTCCTACCTGACCCTCGATAAATGGAAGGTCAGGTAGGGGAGGCAGCCCTACCTGACCCTCTATAAATGGAAGGTCAGGTTGGGGATGCAGCCCTACCTGACCCTCGATAAATGGAAGGTCAGGTAGGGGAGATAGCCCTACCTGACCATCTATAATAAATGGGTCAGGTAGGGCCCTGGGCCCTACCTGACCTTCGATAAATGGAAGGTCAGGTAGGGGATGCAGCCCTACCTGACCCTCGATAAATGGAAGGTCAGGTAGGGGAGATAGCCCTACCTGACCATCTATAATAAATGGGTCAGGTAGGGTCCACCCTCGATAAATGGAAGGTCAGGTAGGGAAGGCAGCCCTACCTGACCATCTATAATAAATGGGTCAGGTAGGGCCCTGGGTCCTACCTGACCCTCGATAAATGGAAGGTCAGGTAGGGGATGTAGCCCTACCTGACCCTCGATAAATGGAAGGTCAGGTAGGGGAGGCAGCCCTACCTGACCCTCGATAAATGGAAGGTCAGGTAGGGGATGCAGCCCTACCTGACCCTCGATAAATGGAAGGTCAGGTAGGGGAGGCAGCCCTACCTGACCATCTATAATAAATGGGTCAGGTAGGGCCCTGGGTCCTACCTGACCCTCGACAAATGGAAGGTCAGGTAGGGGAGGCAGCCCTACCTGACCATCTATAATATATGGGTCAGGTAGGGCCCTGGGTCCTACCTGACCCTCGATAAATGGAAGGTCAGGTAGGGGAGGCAGCCCTACCTGATCATAAATGGGTCAGGTAGGGCCCTGGGTCCAACCTGACCTTCGATAAATGGAAGGTCAGGTAGGGGAGGCAGCCCTACCTGACCCTCGATAAATGGAAGGTCAGGTAGAGGAGATAGCCCTACCTGACTATCTATAATAAATGGGTCAGGTAGGGCCTTGGACCCTACCTGACCCTCGATAAATGGAAGGTCAGGTAGGGGAGATAGCCCTACCTGACCATCTATAATAAATGGGTCAGGTAGGGCCCTGGGCCCTACCTGACCCTCGATAAATGGAAGGTCAGGTAGGGGAGGCAGCCCTACCTGACCCTCTATAAATGGAAGGTCAGGTTGGGGATGCAGCCCTACCTGACCCTCGATAAATGGAAGGTCAGGTAGGGGAGATAGCCCTACCTGACCATCTATAATAAATGGGTCAGGTAGGGCCCTGGGCCCTACCTGACCTTCGATAAATGGAAGGTCAGGTAGGGGATGCAGCCCTACCTGACCCTCGATAAATGGAAGGTCAGGTAGGGGAGATAGCCCTACCTGACCATCTATAATAAATGGGTCAGGTAGGGTCCACCCTCGATAAATGGAAGGTCAGGTAGGGAAGGCAGCCCTACCTGACCATCTATAATAAATGGGTCAGGTAGGGCCCTGGGTCCTACCTGACCCTCGATAAATGGAAGGTCAGGTAGGGGATGTAGCCCTACCTGACCCTCGATAAATGGAAGGTCAGGTAGGGGAGGAAGCCCTACCTGACCCTCGATAAATGGAAGGTCAGGTAGGGGATGTAGCCCTACCTGACCCTCGATAAATGGAAGGTCAGGTAGGGGAGGCAGCCCTACCTGACCCTCGATAAATGGAAGGTCAGGTAGGGGATGCAGCCCTACCTGACCTTCGATAAATGGAAGGTCAGGTAGGGGAGGCAGCCCTACCTGACCCTCGATAAATGGAAGGTCAGGTAGGGGAGGCAGCCCTACCTGACCATCTATAATAAATGGGTCAGGTAGGGCCCTGGGCCCTACCTGACCTTCGATAAATGGAAGGTCAGGTTGGGGATGCAGCCCTACCTGACCCTCGATAAATGGAAGGTCAGGTAGAGGAGATAGCCCTACCTGACCATCTATAATAAATGGGTCAGGTAGGGCCCTGGGCCCTACCTGACCTTCGATAAATGGAAGGTCAGGTAGGGGATGCAGCCCTACCTGACCTTCGATAAATGGAAGGTCAGGTAGGGGAGATAGCCCTACCTGACCATCTATAATAAATGGGTCAGGTAGGGCCCTGGACCCTACCTGACCCTCGATAAATGGAAGGTCAGGTAGGGAAGGCAGCCCTACCTGACCATCTATAATAAATGGGTCAGGTAGGGCCCTGGGCCCTACCTGACCCTCGATAAATGGAAGGTCAGGTAGGGAAGGCAGCCCTACCTGACCATCTATAATAAATGGGTCAGGTAGGGCCCTGGGTCCTACCTGACCCTCGACAAATGGAAGGTCAGGTAGGGGAGGCAGCCCTACCTGACCATCTATAATATATGGGTCAGGTAGGGCCCTGGGTCCTACCTGACCCTCGATAAATGGAAGGTCAGGTAGGGGAGGCAGCCCTACCTGATCATAAATGGGTCAGGTAGGGCCCTGGGTCCAACCTGACCTTCGATAAATGGAAGGTCAGGTAGGGGAGGCAGCCCTACCTGACCCTCGATAAATGGAAGGTCAGGTAGAGGAGATAGCCCTACCTGACTATCTATAATAAATGGGTCAGGTAGGGCCTTGGACCCTACCTGACCCTCGATAAATGGAAGGTCAGGTAGGGGAGATAGCCCTACCTGACCATCTATAATAAATGGGTCAGGTAGGGCCCTGGGCCCTACCTGACCCTCGATAAATGGAAGGTCAGGTAGGGGAGGCAGCCCTACCTGACCCTCTATAAATGGAAGGTCAGGTTGGGGATGCAGCCCTACCTGACCCTCGATAAATGGAAGGTCAGGTAGGGGAGATAGCCCTACCTGACCATCTATAATAAATGGGTCAGGTAGGGCCCTGGGCCCTACCTGACCTTCGATAAATGGAAGGTCAGGTAGGGGATGCAGCCCTACCTGACCCTCGATAAATGGAAGGTCAGGTAGGGGAGATAGCCCTACCTGACCATCTATAATAAATGGGTCAGGTAGGGTCCACCCTCGATAAATGGAAGGTCAGGTAGGGAAGGCAGCCCTACCTGACCATCTATAATAAATGGGTCAGGTAGGGCCCTGGGTCCTACCTGACCCTCGATAAATGGAAGGTCAGGTAGGGGATGTAGCCCTACCTGACCCTCGATAAATGGAAGGTCAGGTAGGGGAGGAAGCCCTACCTGACCCTCGATAAATGGAAGGTCAGGTAGGGGATGTAGCCCTACCTGACCCTCGATAAATGGAAGGTCAGGTAGGGGAGGCAGCCCTACCTGACCCTCGATAAATGGAAGGTCAGGTAGGGGATGCAGCCCTACCTGACCCTCGATAAATGGAAGGTCAGGTAGGGGAGGCAGCCCTACCTGACCATCTATAATAAATGGGTCAGGTAGGGGATGCAGCCCTACCTGACCCTCGATAAATGGAAGGTCAGGTAGGGGAGGCAGCCCTACTTGACCAACTATAATAAATAGGTCAGGTAGGGCCCTGGACCCTACCTGACCTTCGATAAATGGAAGGTCAGGTAGGGGATGTAGCCCTACCTGACCCTCGATAAATGGAAGGTCAGGTAGGGGAGATAGCCCTACCTGACCATCTATAATAAATGGGTCAGGTAGGGCCCTGGGCCCTACCTGACCAACTATAATAAATGGGTCAGGTAGGGCCCTGGGCCCTACCTGACTCTCGATAAATGGAAGGTCAGGTAGGGGAGGCAGCCCTACCTGACAAACTATAATATATGGGTCAGGTAGGGCCCTGGGCCCTACCTGACTCTCGATAAATGGAAGGTCAGGTAGGGGAGGCAGCCCTACCTGACCATCTATAATAAATGGGTCAGGTAGGGGAGGCAGCCCTACATGACCCTCGATAAATGGAAGGTCAGGTAGAGGATGCAGCCCTACCTGACGATCTATAATAAATGGGTCAGGTAGGGCCCTGGGCCCTACCTGACCTTCGATAAATGGAAGGTCAGGTAGGGGATGCAGCCCTACCTGACCCTCGATAAATGGAAGGTCAGGTAGGGGAGGCAGCCCTACCTGACCATCTATAATAAATGGGTCAGGTAGGGGATGCAGCCCTACCTGACACTCTATAAATGGAAGGTCAGGTAGGGGAGGCAGCCCTACCTAACCATCTATAATAAATGGGTCAGGTAGGGCCCTGGACCCTACCTGACCATCGATAAATGGAAGGTCAGGTAGGGGAGGCAGCCCTACCTGACCATCTATAATAAATAGGTCAGGTAGGGCCCTGGACCCTACCTGACCATCGATAAATGGAAGGTCAGGTAGGGGAGGCAGCCCTACCTGACCATCTATAATAAATGGGTCAGGTAGGGCCCTAAGCCCTACCTGACCCTCGACAAATGGAAGGTCAGGTAGGGGAGGCAGCCCTACCTGACCATCTATAATATATGGGTCAGGTAGGGCCCTGGGTCCTACCTGACCCTCGATAAATGGAAGGTCAGGTAGGGGAGGCAGCCCTACCTGACCCTCTATAAATGGAAGGTCAGGTTGGGGATGCAGCCCTACCTGACCCTCGATAAATGGAAGGTCAGGTAGGGGAGATAGCCCTACCTGACCATCTATAATAAATGGGTCAGGTAGGGCCCTGGGCCCTACCTGACCTTCGATAAATGGAAGGTCAGGTAGGGGATGCAGCCCTACCTGACCCTCGATAAATGGAAGGTCAGGTAGGGGAGATAGCCCTACCTGACCATCTATAATAAATGGGTCAGGTAGGGTCCACCCTCGATAAATGGAAGGTCAGGTAGGGAAGGCAGCCCTACCTGACCATCTATAATAAATGGGTCAGGTAGGGCCCTGGGTCCTACCTGACCCTCGATAAATGGAAGGTCAGGTAGGGGATGTAGCCCTACCTGACCCTCGATAAATGGAAGGTCAGGTAGGGGAGGCAGCCCTACCTGACCCTCGATAAATGGAAGGTCAGGTAGGGGATGCAGCCCTACCTGACCCTCGATAAATGGAAGGTCAGGTAGGGGAGGCAGCCCTACCTGACCATCTATAATAAATGGGTCAGGTAGGGGATGCAGCCCTACCTGACCCTCGATAAATGGAAGGTCAGGTAGGGGAGGCAGCCCTACTTGACCAACTATAATAAATAGGTCAGGTAGGGCCCTGGACCCTACCTGACCTTCGATAAATGGAAGGTCAGGTAGGGGATGCAGCCCTACCTGACCCTCGATAAATGGAAGGTCAGGTAGGGGAGGCAGCCCCTACCTGACCTTCGATAAATGGAAGGTCAGGTAGGGGATGTAGCCCTACCTGACCCTCGATAAATGGAAGGTCAGGTAGGGGAGATAGCCCTACCTGACCATCTATAATAAATGGGTCAGGTAGGGCCCTGGGCCCTACCTGACCAACTATAATAAATGGGTCAGGTAGGGCCCTGGGCCCTACCTGACTCTCGATAAATGGAAGGTCAGGTAGGGGAGGCAGCCCTACCTGACCAACTATAATATATGGGTCAGGTAGGGCCCTGGGCCCTACCTGACTCTCGATAAATGGAAGGTCAGGTAGGGGAGGCAGCCCTACCTGACCATCTATAATAAATGGGTCAGGTAGGGGAGGCAGCCCTACATGACCCTCGATAAATGGAAGGTCAGGTAGAGGATGCAGCCCTACCTGACGATCTATAATAAATGGGTCAGGTAGGGCCCTGGGCCCTACCTGACCTTCGATAAATGGAAGGTCAGGTAGGGGAGGCAGCCCTACCTGACCCTCGATAAATGGAAGGTCAGGTAGGGGAGGCAGCCCTACCTGACCATCTATAATAAATGGGTCAGGTAGGGCCCTGGGCCCTACCTGACCTTCGATAAATGGAAGGTCAGGTTGGGGATGCAGCCCTACCTAACCCTCGATAAATGGAAGGTCAGGTAGAGGAGATAGCCCTACCTGACCATCTATAATAAATGGGTCAGGTAGGGCCCTGGGCCCTACCTGACCTTCGATAAATGGAAGGTCAGGTAGGGGATGCAGCCCTACCTGACCCTCGATAAATGGAAGGTCAGGTAGGGGAGATAGCCCTACCTGACCATCTATAATAAATGGGTCAGGTAGGGCCCTGGACCCTACCTGACCCTCGATAAATGGAAGGTCAGGTAGGGAAGGCAGCCCTACCTGACCATCTATAATAAATGGGTCAGGTAGGGCCCTGGGCCCTACCTGACCCTCGATAAATGGAAGGTCAGGTAGGGAAGGCAGCCCTACCTGACCATCTATAATAAATGGGTCAGGTAGGGCCCTGGGTCCTACCTGACCCTCGACAAATGGAAGGTCAGGTAGGGGAGGCAGCCCTACCTGACCATCTATAATATATGGGTCAGGTAGGGCCCTGGGTCCTACCTGACCCTCGATAAATGGAAGGTCAGGTAGGGGAGGCAGCCCTACCTGATCATAAATGGGTCAGGTAGGGCCCTGGGTCCAACCTGACCTTCGATAAATGGAAGGTCAGGTAGGGGAGGCAGCCCTACCTGACCCTCGATAAATGGAAGGTCAGGTAGGGGAGATAGCCCTACCTGACTATCTATAATAAATGGGTCAGGTAGGGCCTTGGACCCTACCTGACCCTCGATAAATGGAAGGTCAGGTAGGGGAGATAGCCCTACCTGACCATCTATAATAAATGGGTCAGGTAGGGCCCTGGACCCTTCCTGACCCTCGATAAATGGAAGGTCAGGTAGGGAAGGCAGCCCTACCTGACCAACTATAAAAAATGGGTCAGGTAGGGCCCTGGGCCCTACCTGACTCTCGATAAATGGAAGGTCAGGTAGGGGAGGCAGCCCTACCTGACCATCTATAATAAATGGGTCAGGTAGGGCCCTGGACCCTACCTGACCCTCGATAAATGGAAGGTCAGGTAGGGGAGGCAGCCCTACCTGACTATCTATAATAAATGGGTCAGGTAGGGCCCTGGGCCCTACCTGACCTTCGATAAATGGAAGGTCAGGTTGGGGATGCAGCCCTACCTGACCCTCGATAAATGGAAGGTCAGGTAGAGGAGATAGCCCTACCTGACCATCTATAATAAATGGGTCAGGTAGGGCCCTGGGCCCTACCTGACCTTCGATAAATGGAAGGTCAGGTAGGGGATGCAGCCCTACCTGACCTTCGATAAATGGAAGGTCAGGTAGGGGAGATAGCCCTACCTGACCATCTATAATAAATGGGTCAGGTAGGGCCCTGGGCCCTACCTGACTCTCGATAAATGGAAGGTCAGGTAGGGGAGGCAGCCCTACCTGACCAACTATAATATATGGGTCAGGTAGGGCCCTGGGCCCTACCTGACTCTCGATAAATGGAAGGTCAGGTAGGGGAGGCAGCCCTACCTGACCATCTATAATAAATGGGTCAGGTAGGGGAGGCAGCCCTACATGACCCTCGATAAATGGAAGGTCAGGAAGAGGATGCAGCCCTACCTGACGATCTATAATAAATGGGTCAGGTAGGGCCCTGGGCCCTACCTGACCTTCGATAAATGGAAGGTCAGGTAGGGGATGCAGCCCTACCTGACCCTCGATAAATGGAAGGTCAGGTAGGGGAGGCAGCCCTACCTGACCATCTATAATAAATGGGTCAGGTAGGGGATGCAGCCCTACCTGACACTCTATAAATGGAAGGTCAGGTAGGGGAGGCAGCCCTACCTAACCATCTATAATAAATGGGTCAGGTAGGGCCCTGGACCCTACCTGACCATCGATAAATGGAAGGTCAGGTAGGGGAGGCAGCCCTACCTGACCATCTATAATAAATAGGTCAGGTAGGGCCCTGGACCCTACCTGACCATCGATAAATGGAAGGTCAGGTAGGGGAGGCAGCCCTACCTGACCATCTATAATAAATGGGTCAGGTAGGGCCCTAAGCCCTACCTGACCCTCGACAAATGGAAGGTCAGGTAGGGGAGGCAGCCCTACCTGACCATCTATAATATATGGGTCAGGTAGGGCCCTGGGTCCTACCTGACCCTCGATAAATGGAAGGTCAGGTAGGGGAGGCAGCCCTACCTGACCCTCTATAAATGGAAGGTCAGGTTGGGGATGCAGCCCTACCTGACCCTCGATAAATGGAAGGTCAGGTAGGGGAGATAGCCCTACCTGACCATCTATAATAAATGGGTCAGGTAGGGCCCTGGGCCCTACCTGACCTTCGATAAATGGAAGGTCAGGTAGGGGATGCAGCCCTACCTGACCCTCGATAAATGGAAGGTCAGGTAGGGGAGATAGCCCTACCTGACCATCTATAATAAATGGGTCAGGTAGGGTCGACCCTCGACAAATGGAAGGTCAGGTAGGGGAGGCAGCCCTACCTGACCATCTATAATATATGGGTCAGGTAGGGCCCTGGGTCCTACCTGACCCTCGATAAATGGAAGGTCAGGTAGGGGAGGCAGCCCTACCTGATCATAAATGGGTCAGGTAGGGCCCTGGGTCCAACCTGACCTTCGATAAATGGAAGGTCAGGTAGGGGAGGCAGCCCTACCTGACCCTCGATAAATGGAAGGTCAGGTAGGGGAGATAGCCCTACCTGACTATCTATAATAAATGGGTCAGGTAGGGCCCTGGACCCTACCTGACCCTCGATAAATGGAAGGTCAGGTAGGGGAGATAGCCCTACCTGACCATCTATAATAAATGGGTCAGGTAGGGCCCTGGGCCCTACCTGACCTTCGATAAATGGAAGGTCAGGTAGGGGATGCAGCCCTACCTTACCCTCGATAAATGGAAGGTCAGGAAGGGGAGATAGCCCTACCTGACCATCTATAATAAATGGGTCAGGTAGGGGAGGCAGCCCTACATGACCCTCGATAAATGGAAGGTCAGGTAGAGGATGCAGCCCTACCTGACGATCTATAATAAATGGGTCAGGTAGGGCCCTGGACCCTTCCTGACCCTCGATAAATGGAAGGTCAGGTAGGGAAGGCAGCCCTACCTGACCAACTATAATAAATGGGTCAGGTAGGGCCCTGGGCCCTACCTGACTCTCGATAAATGGAAGGTCAGGTAGGGGAGGCAGCCCTACCTGACCATCTATAATAAATGGGTCAGGTAGGGCCCTGGACCCTACCTGACCCTCGATAAATGGAAGGTCAGGTAGGGGAGGCAGCCCTACCTGACCATCTATAATAAATGGGTCAGGTAGGGCCCTAAGCCCTACCTGACCTTCGATAAATGGAAGGTCAGGTAGGGGAGGCAGCCCTACCTGACCCTCGATAAATGGAAGGTCAGGTAGGGGAGGCAGCCCTACCTGACCATCTATAATAAATGGGTCAGGTAGGGCCCTGGGCCCTACCTGACCTTCGATAAATGGAAGGTCAGGTTGGGGATGCAGCCCTACCTGACCCTCGATAAATGGAAGGTCAGGTAGGGGAGATAGCCCTACCTGACCATCTATAATAAATGGGTCAGGTAGGGCCCTGGGCCCTACCTGACCTTCGGGCCCTGGGCCCTACCTGACCTTCGATAAATGGAAGGTCAGGTAGGGGATGCAGCCCTACCTGACCCTCGATAAATGGAAGGTCAGGTAGGGGATGCAGCCCTACCTGACCCTCGATAAATGGAAGGTCAGGTAGGGGAGATAGCCCTACCTGACCATCTATAATAAATGGGTCAGGTAGGGCCCTGGACCCTACCTGACCCTCGATAAATGGAAGGTCAGGTAGGGAAGGCAGCCCTACCTGACCATCTATAATAAATGGGTCAGGTAGGGCCCTGGGCCCTACCTGACCCTCGATAAATGGAAGGTCAGGTAGGGAAGGCAGCCCTACCTGACCATCTATAATAAATGGGTCAGGTAGGGCCCTGGGCCCTACCTGACCTTCGATAAATGGAAGGTCAGGTAGGGGATGCAGCCCTACCTGACACTCTATAAATGGAAGGTCAGGTAGGGGAGGCAGCCCTACCTAACCATCTATAATAAATGGGTCAGGTAGGGCCCTGGACCCTACCTGACCATCGATAAATGGAAGGTCAGGTAGGGGAGGCAGCCCTACCTGACCATCTATAATAAATGGGTCAGGTAGGGCCCTGGACCCTACCTGACCATCGATAAATGGAAGGTCAGGTAGGGGAGGCAGCCCTACCTGACCCTCTATAAATGGAAGGTCAGGTTGGGGATGCAGCTCTACCTGACCCTCGATAAATGGAAGGTCAGGTAGGGGAGATAGCCCTACCTGACCATCTATAATAAATGGGTCAGGTAGGGCCCTGGGCCCTACCTGATCTTCGATAAATGGAAGGTCAGGTAGGGGATGCAGCCCTACCTGACCCTCGATAAATGGAAGGTCAGGTAGGGGAGATAGCCCTACCTGACCATCTATAATAAATGGGTCAGGTAGGGTCCACCCTCGATAAATGGAAGGTCAGGTAGGGAAGGCAGCCCTACCTGACCATCTATAATAAATGGGTCAGGTAGGGCCCTGGGTCCTACCTGACCCTCGATAAATGGAAGGTCAGGTAGGGGATGTAGCCCTACCTGACCCTCGATAAATGGAAGGTCAGGTAGGGGAGGCAGCCCTACCTGACCCTCGATAAATGGAAGGTCAGGTAGGGGATGCAGCCCTACCTGACCCTCGATAAATGGAAGGTCAGGTAGGGGAGGCAGCCCTACCTGACCATCTATAATAAATGGGTCAGGTAGGGGATGCAGCCCTACCTGACCCTCGATAAATGGAAGGTCAGGTAGGGGAGGCAGCCCTACTTGACCAACTATAATAAATAGGTCAGGTAGGGCCCTGGACCCTACCTGACCTTCGATAAATGGAAGGTCAGGTAGGGGATGCAGCCCTACCTGACCCTCGATAAATGGAAGGTCAGGTAGGGGAGGCAGCCCCTACCTGACCTTCGATAAATGGAAGGTCAGGTAGGGGATGTAGCCCTACCTGACCCTCGATAAATGGAAGGTCAGGTAGGGGAGATAGCCCTACCTGACCATCTATAATAAATGGGTCAGGTAGGGCCCTGGGCCCTACCTGACCAACTATAATAAATGGGTCAGGTAGGGCCCTGGGCCCTACCTGACTCTCGATAAATGGAAGGTCAGGTAGGGGAGGCAGCCCTACCTGACCAACTATAATATATGGGTCAGGTAGGGCCCTGGGCCCTACCTGACTCTCGATAAATGGAAGGTTAGGTAGGGGAGGCAGCCCTACCTGACCATCTATAATAAATGGGTCAGGTAGGGGAGGCAGCCCTACATGACCCTCGATAAATGGAAGGTCAGGTAGAGGATGCAGCCCTACCTGACGATCTATAATAAATGGGTCAGGTAGGGCCCTGGGCCCTACCTGACCTTCGATAAATGGAAGGTCAGGTAGGGGAGGCAGCCCTACCTGACCCTCGATAAATGGAAGGTCAGGTAGGGGAGGCAGCCCTACCTGACCATCTATAATAAATGGGTCAGGTAGGGCCCTGGGCCCTACCTGACCTTCGATAAATGGAAGGTCAGGTTGGGGATGCAGCCCTACCTGACCCTCGATAAATGGAAGGTCAGGTAGAGGAGATAGCCCTACCTGACCATCTATAATAAATGGGTCAGGTAGGGCCCTGGGCCCTACCTGACCTTCGATAAATGGAAGGTCAGGTAGGGGATGCAGCCCTACCTGACCTTCGATAAATGGAAGGTCAGGTAGGGGAGATAGCCCTACCTGACCATCTATAATAAATGGGTCAGGTAGGGCCCTGGACCCTACCTGACCCTCGATAAATGGAAGGTCAGGTAGGGAAGGCAGCCCTACCTGACCATCTATAATAAATGGGTCAGGTAGGGCCCTGGGCCCTACCTGACCCTCGATAAATGGAAGGTCAGGTAGGGAAGGCAGCCCTACCTGACCATCTATAATAAATGGGTCAGGTAGGGCCCTGGGTCCTACCTGACCCTCGACAAATGGAAGGTCAGGTAGGGGAGGCAGCCCTACCTGACCATCTATAATATATGGGTCAGGTAGGGCCCTGGGTCCTACCTGACCCTCGATAAATGGAAGGTCAGGTAGGGGAGGCAGCCCTACCTGATCATAAATGGGTCAGGTAGGGTCCTGGGTCCAACCTGACCTTCGATAAATGGAAGGTCAGGTAGGGGAGGCAGCCCTACCTGACCCTCGATAAATGGAAGGTCAGGTAGAGGAGATAGCCCTACCTGACTATCTATAATAAATGGGTCAGGTAGGGCCTTGGACCCTACCTGACCCTCGATAAATGGAAGGTCAGGTAGGGGAGATAGCCCTACCTGACCATCTATAATAAATGGGTCAGGTAGGGCCCTGGGCCCTACCTGACCCTCGATAAATGGAAGGTCAGGTAGGGGAGGCAGCCCTACCTGACCCTCTATAAATGGAAGGTCAGGTTGGGGATGCAGCCCTACCTGACCCTCGATAAATGGAAGGTCAGGTAGGGGAGATAGCCCTACCTGACCATCTATAATAAATGGGTCAGGTAGGGCCCTGGGCCCTACCTGACCTTCGATAAATGGAAGGTCAGGTAGGGGATGCAGCCCTACCTGACCCTCGATAAATGGAAGGTCAGGTAGGGGAGATAGCCCTACCTGACCATCTATAATAAATGGGTCAGGTAGGGTCCACCCTCGATAAATGGAAGGTCAGGTAGGGAAGGCAGCCCTACCTGACCATCTATAATAAATGGGTCAGGTAGGGCCCTGGGTCCTACCTGACCCTCGATAAATGGAAGGTCAGGTAGGGGATGTAGCCCTACCTGACCCTCGATAAATGGAAGGTCAGGTAGGGGAGGAAGCCCTACCTGACCCTCGATAAATGGAAGGTCAGGTAGGGGATGTAGCCCTACCTGACCCTCGATAAATGGAAGGTCAGGTAGGGGAGGCAGCCCTACCTGACCCTCGATAAATGGAAGGTCAGGTAGGGGATGCAGCCCTACCTGACCTTCGATAAATGGAAGGTCAGGTAGGGGAGGCAGCCCTACCTGACCCTCGATAAATGGAAGGTCAGGTAGGGGAGGCAGCCCTACCTGACCATCTATAATAAATGGGTCAGGTAGGGCCCTGGGCCCTACCTGACCTTCGATAAATGGAAGGTCAGGTTGGGGATGCAGCCCTACCTGACCCTCGATAAATGGAAGGTCAGGTAGAGGAGATAGCCCTACCTGACCATCTATAATAAATGGGTCAGGTAGGGCCCTGGGCCCTACCTGACCTTCGATAAATGGAAGGTCAGGTAGGGGATGCAGCCCTACCTGACCTTCGATAAATGGAAGGTCAGGTAGGGGAGATAGCCCTACCTGACCATCTATAATAAATGGGTCAGGTAGGGCCCTGGACCCTACCTGACCCTCGATAAATGGAAGGTCAGGTAGGGAAGGCAGCCCTACCTGACCATCTATAATAAATGGGTCAGGTAGGGCCCTGGGCCCTACCTGACCCTCGATAAATGGAAGGTCAGGTAGGGAAGGCAGCCCTACCTGACCATCTATAATAAATGGGTCAGGTAGGGCCCTGGGTCCTACCTGACCCTCGACAAATGGAAGGTCAGGTAGGGGAGGCAGCCCTACCTGACCATCTATAATATATGGGTCAGGTAGGGCCCTGGGTCCTACCTGACCCTCGATAAATGGAAGGTCAGGTAGGGGAGGCAGCCCTACCTGATCATAAATGGGTCAGGTAGGGCCCTGGGTCCAACCTGACCTTCGATAAATGGAAGGTCAGGTAGGGGAGGCAGCCCTACCTGACCCTCGATAAATGGAAGGTCAGGTAGAGGAGATAGCCCTACCTGACTATCTATAATAAATGGGTCAGGTAGGGCCTTGGACCCTACCTGACCCTCGATAAATGGAAGGTCAGGTAGGGGAGATAGCCCTACCTGACCATCTATAATAAATGGGTCAGGTAGGGCCCTGGGCCCTACCTGACCCTCGATAAATGGAAGGTCAGGTAGGGGAGGCAGCCCTACCTGACCCTCTATAAATGGAAGGTCAGGTTGGGGATGCAGCCCTACCTGACCCTCGATAAATGGAAGGTCAGGTAGGGGAGATAGCCCTACCTGACCATCTATAATAAATGGGTCAGGTAGGGCCCTGGGCCCTACCTGACCTTCGATAAATGGAAGGTCAGGTAGGGGATGCAGCCCTACCTGACCCTCGATAAATGGAAGGTCAGGTAGGGGAGATAGCCCTACCTGACCATCTATAATAAATGGGTCAGGTAGGGTCCACCCTCGATAAATGGAAGGTCAGGTAGGGAAGGCAGCCCTACCTGACCATCTATAATAAATGGGTCAGGTAGGGCCCTGGGTCCTACCTGACCCTCGATAAATGGAAGGTCAGGTAGGGGATGTAGCCCTACCTGACCCTCGATAAATGGAAGGTCAGGTAGGGGAGGAAGCCCTACCTGACCCTCGATAAATGGAAGGTCAGGTAGGGGATGTAGCCCTACCTGACCCTCGATAAATGGAAGGTCAGGTAGGGGAGGCAGCCCTACCTGACCCTCGATAAATGGAAGGTCAGGTAGGGGATGCAGCCCTACCTGACCCTCGATAAATGGAAGGTCAGGTAGGGGAGGCAGCCCTACCTGACCATCTATAATAAATGGGTCAGGTAGGGGATGCAGCCCTACCTGACCCTCGATAAATGGAAGGTCAGGTAGGGGAGGCAGCCCTACTTGACCAACTATAATAAATAGGTCAGGTAGGGCCCTGGACCCTACCTGACCTTCGATAAATGGAAGGTCAGGTAGGGGATGTAGCCCTACCTGACCCTCGATAAATGGAAGGTCAGGTAGGGGAGATAGCCCTACCTGACCATCTATAATAAATGGGTCAGGTAGGGCCCTGGGCCCTACCTGACCAACTATAATAAATGGGTCAGGTAGGGCCCTGGGCCCTACCTGACTCTCGATAAATGGAAGGTCAGGTAGGGGAGGCAGCCCTACCTGACCATCTATAATAAATGGGTCAGGTAGGGGAGGCAACCCTACATGACCCTCGATAAATGGAAGGTCAGGTAGAGGATGCAGCCCTACCTGACGATCTATAATAAATGGGTCAGGTAGGGCCCTGGGCCCTACCTGACCTTCGATAAATGGAAGGTCAGGTAGGGGAGGCAGCCCTACCTGACCCTCGATAAATGGAAGGTCAGGTAGGGGAGGCAGCCCTACCTGACCATCTATAATAAATGGGTCAGGTAGGGCCCTGGGCCCTACCTGACCTTCGATAAATGGAAGGTCAGGTTGGGGATGCAGCCCTACCTGACCCTCGATAAATGGAAGGTCAGGTAGAGGAGATAGCCCTACCTGACCATCTATAATAAATGGGTCAGGTAGGGCCCTGGGCCCTACCTGACCTTCGATAAATGGAAGGTCAGGTAGGGGATGCAGCCCTACCTGACCCTCGATAAATGGAAGGTCAGGTAGGGGAGATAGCCCTACCTGACCATCTATAATAAATGGGTCAGGTAGGGCCCTGGACCCTACCTGACCCTCGATAAATGGAAGGTCAGGTAGGGAAGGCAGCCCTACCTGACCATCTATAATAAATGGGTCAGGTAGGGCCCTGGGCCCTACCTGACCCTCGATAAATGGAAGGTCAGGTAGGGAAGGCAGCCCTACCTGACCATCTATA
This sequence comes from Tetragnatha versicolor, assembly GCA_024610705.1. Classification (NCBI taxonomy): domain Eukaryota; kingdom Metazoa; phylum Arthropoda; class Arachnida; order Araneae; family Tetragnathidae; genus Tetragnatha; species Tetragnatha versicolor. The sequence goes on along the minus strand of JANDEH010000032.1, from coordinate 2,297,064 downwards.
ATAAATGGGTCAGGTAGGGCCCTGGGTCCTACCTGACCCTCGACAAATGGAAGGTCAGGTAGGGGAGGCAGCCCTACCTGACCATCTATAATATATGGGTCAGGTAGGGCCCTGGGTCCTACCTGACCCTCGATAAATGGAAGGTCAGGTAGGGGAGGCAGCCCTACCTGATCATAAATGGGTCAGGTAGGGCCCTGGGTCCAACCTGACCTTCGATAAATGGAAGGTCAGGTAGGGGAGGCAGCCCTACCTGACCCTCGATAAATGGAAGGTCAGGTAGGGGAGATAGCCCTACCTGACTATCTATAATAAATGGGTCAGGTAGGGCCTTGGACCCTACCTGACCCTCGATAAATGGAAGGTCAGGTAGGGGAGATAGCCCTACCTGACCATCTATAATAAATGGGTCAGGTAGGGCCCTGGACCCTTCCTGACCCTCGATAAATGGAAGGTCAGGTAGGGAAGGCAGCCCTACCTGACCAACTATAAAAAATGGGTCAGGTAGGGCCCTGGGCCCTACCTGACTCTCGATAAATGGAAGGTCAGGTAGGGGAGGCAGCCCTACCTGACCATCTATAATAAATGGGTCAGGTAGGGCCCTGGACCCTACCTGACCCTCGATAAATGGAAGGTCAGGTAGGGGAGGCAGCCCTACCTGACTATCTATAATAAATGGGTCAGGTAGGGCCCTAAGCCCTACCTGACCTTCGATAAATGGAAGGTCAGGTAGGGGAGGCAGCCCTACCTGACCCTCGATAAATGGAAGGTCAGGTAGGGGAGATAGCCCTACCTGACTATCTATAATAAATGGGTCAGGTAGGGCCCTGGACCCTACCTGACCCTCGATAAATGGAAGGTCAGGTAGGGGAGGCAGCCCTACCTGACCCTCTATAAATGGAAGGTCAGGTAGGGGAGGCAGCCCTACCTGACCATCTATAATAAATGGGTCAGGTAGGGCCCTGGGCCCTACCTGACCTTCGATAAATGGAAGGTCAGGTTGGGGATGCAGCCCTACCTGACCCTCGATAAATGGAAGGTCAGGTAGGGGAGATAGCCCTACCTGACCATCTATAATAAATGGGTCAGGTAGGGCCCTGGGCCCTACCTGACCTTCGATAAATGGAAGGTCAGGTAGGGGAGATAGCCCTACCTGACCATCTATAATAAATGGGTCAGGTAGGGCCCTGGGCCCTACCTGACCTTCGATAAATGGAAGGTCAGGTAGGGGATGCAGCCCTACCTGACCTTCGATAAATGGAAGGTCAGGTAGGGGAGATAGCCCTACCTGACCATCTATAATAAATGGGTCAGGTAGGGCCCTGGACCCTACCTGACCCTCGATAAATGGAAGGTCAGGTAGGGAAGGCAGCCCTACCTGACCATCTATAATAAATGGGTCAGGTAGGGCCCTGGGCCCTACCTGACCCTCGATAAATGGAAGGTCAGGTAGGGAAGGCAGCCCTACCTGACCATCTATAATAAATGGGTCAGGTAGGGCCCTGGGTCCTACCTGACCCTCGACAAATGGAAGGTCAGGTAGGGGAGGCAGCCCTACCTGACCATCTATAATATATGGGTCAGGTAGGGCCCTGGGTCCTACCTGACCCTCGATAAATGGAAGGTCAGGTAGGGGAGGCAGCCCTACCTGATCATAAATGGGTCAGGTAGGGCCCTGGGTCCAACCTGACCTTCGATAAATGGAAGGTCAGGTAGGGGAGGCAGCCCTACCTGACCCTCGATAAATGGAAGGTCAGGTAGAGGAGATAGCCCTACCTGACTATCTATAATAAATGGGTCAGGGAGGGCCTTGGACCCTACCTGACCCTCGATAAATGGAAGGTCAGGTAGGGGAGATAGCCCTACCTGACCATCTATAATAAATGGGTCAGGTAGGGCCCTGGGCCCTACCTGACCCTCGATAAATGGAAGGTCAGGTAGGGGAGGCAGCCCTACCTGACCCTCTATAAATGGAAGGTCAGGTTGGGGATGCAGCCCTACCTGACCCTCGATAAATGGAAGGTCAGGTAGGGGAGATAGCCCTACCTGACCATCTATAATAAATGGGTCAGGTAGGGCCCTGGGCCCTACCTGACCTTCGATAAATGGAAGGTCAGGTAGGGGATGCAGCCCTACCTGACCCTCGATAAATGGAAGGTCAGGTAGGGGAGATAGCCCTACCTGACCATCTATAATAAATGGGTCAGGTAGGGTCCACCCTCGATAAATGGAAGGTCAGGTAGGGAAGGCAGCCCTACCTGACCATCTATAATAAATGGGTCAGGTAGGGCCCTGGGTCCTACCTGACCCTCGATAAATGGAAGGTCAGGTAGGGGATGTAGCCCTACCTGACCCTCGATAAATGGAAGGTCAGGTAGGGGAGGCAGCCCTACCTGACCCTCGATAAATGGAAGGTCAGGTAGGGGAGGCAGCCCTACCTGACCATCTATAATAAATGGGTCAGGTAGGGGATGCAGCCCTACCTGACCCTCGATAAATGGAAGGTCAGGTAGGGGAGGCAGCCCTACTTGACCAACTATAATAAATAGGTCAGGTAGGGCCCTGGACCCTACCTGACCTTCGATAAATGGAAGGTCAGGTAGGGGATGCAGCCCTACCTGACCCTCGATAAATGGAAGGTCAGGTAGGGGAGGCAGCCCTACCTGACCATCTATAATAAATGGGTCAGGTAGGGGATGCAGCCCTACCTGACCCTCGATAAATGGAAGGTCAGGTAGGGGAGGCAGCCCTACTTGACCAACTATAATAAATAGGTCAGGTAGGGCCCTGGACCCTACCTGACCTTCGATAAATGGAAGGTCAGGTAGGGGATGCAGCCCTACCTGACCCTCGATAAATGGAAGGTCAGGTAGGGGAGGCAGCCCCTACCTGACCTTCGATAAATGGAAGGTCAGGTAGGGGATGTAGCCCTACCTGACCCTCGATAAATGGAAGGTCAGGTAGGGGAGATAGCCCTACCTGACCATCTATAATAAATGGGTCAGGTAGGGCCCTGGGCCCTACCTGACCAACTATAATAAATGGGTCAGGTAGGGCCCTGGGCCCTACCTGACTCTCGATAAATGGAAGGTCAGGTAGGGGAGGCAGCCCTACCTGACCATCTATAATAAATGGGTCAGGTAGGGGAGGCAACCCTACATGACCCTCGATAAATGGAAGGTCAGGTAGAGGATGCAGCCCTACCTGACGATCTATAATAAATGGGTCAGGTAGGGCCCTGGGCCCTACCTGACCTTCGATAAATGGAAGGTCAGGTAGGGGAGGCAGCCCTACCTGACCCTCGATAAATGGAAGGTCAGGTAGGGGAGGCAGCCCTACCTGACCATCTATAATAAATGGGTCAGGTAGGGCCCTGGGCCCTACCTGACCTTCGATAAATGGAAGGTCAGGTTGGGGATGCAGCCCTACCTGACCCTCGATAAATGGAAGGTCAGGTAGAGGAGATAGCCCTACCTGACCATCTATAATAAATGGGTCAGGTAGGGCCCTGGGCCCTACCTGACCTTCGATAAATGGAAGGTCAGGTAGGGGATGCAGCCCTACCTGACCCTCGATAAATGGAAGGTCAGGTAGGGGAGATAGCCCTACCTGACCATCTATAATAAATGGGTCAGGTAGGGCCCTGGACCCTACCTGACCCTCGATAAATGGAAGGTCAGGTAGGGAAGGCAGCCCTACCTGACCATCTATAATAAATGGGTCAGGTAGGGCCCTGGGCCCTACCTGACCCTCGATAAATGGAAGGTCAGGTAGGGAAGGCAGCCCTACCTGACCATCTATAATAAATGGGTCAGGTAGGGCCCTGGGTCCTACCTGACCCTCGACAAATGGAAGGTCAGGTAGGGGAGGCAGCCCTACCTGACCATCTATAATATATGGGTCAGGTAGGGCCCTGGGTCCTACCTGACCCTCGATAAATGGAAGGTCAGGTAGGGGAGGCAGCCCTACCTGATCATAAATGGGTCAGGTAGGGCCCTGGGTCCAACCTGACCTTCGATAAATGGAAGGTCAGGTAGGGGAGGCAGCCCTACCTGACCCTCGATAAATGGAAGGTCAGGTAGGGGAGATAGCCCTACCTGACTATCTATAATAAATGGGTCAGGTAGGGCCTTGGACCCTACCTGACCCTCGATAAATGGAAGGTCAGGTAGGGGAGATAGCCCTACCTGACCATCTATAATAAATGGGTCAGGTAGGGCCCTGGGCCCTACCTGACCTTCGATAAATGGAAGGTCAGGTAGGGGATGCAGCCCTACCTGACCCTCGATAAATGGAAGGTCAGGAAGGGGAGATAGCCCTACCTGACCATCTATAATAAATGGGTCAGGTAGGGCCCTGGACCCTTCCTGACCCTCGATAAATGGAAGGTCAGGTAGGGAAGGCAGCCCTACCTGACCAACTATAAAAAATGGGTCAGGTAGGGCCCTGGGCCCTACCTGACTCTCGATAAATGGAAGGTCAGGTAGGGGAGGCAGCCCTACCTGACCATCTATAATAAATGGGTCAGGTAGGGCCCTGGACCCTACCTGACCCTCTATAAATGGAAGGTCAGGTAGGGGAGGCAGCCCTACCTGACCATCTATAATAAATGGGTCAGGTAGGGCCCTGGGCCCTACCTGACCTTCGATAAATGGAAGGTCAGGTTGGGGATGCAGCCCTACCTGACCCTCGATAAATGGAAGGTCAGGTAGGGGAGATAGCCCTACCTGACCATCTATAATAAATGGGTCAAGTAGGGCCCTGGGCCCTACCTGACCTTCGATAAATGGAAGGTCAGGTAGGGGAGATAGCCCTACCTGACCATCTATAATAAATGGGTCAGGTAGGGCCCTGGACCCTACCTGACCCTCGATAAATGGAAGGTCAGGTAGGGAAGGCAGCCCTACCTGACCATCTATAATAAATGGGTCAGGTAGGGCCCTACCTGACCTTCGATAAATGGAAGGTCAGGTAGGGGATGCAGCCCTACCTGACACTCTATAAATGGAAGGTCAGGTAGGGGAGGAAGCCCTACCTAACCATCTATAATAAATGGGTCAGGTAGGGCCCTGGGTCCTACCTGACCCTCGACAAATGGAAGGTCAGGTAGGGGAGGCAGCCCTACCTGACCATCTATAATATATGGGTCAGGTAGGGCCCTGGGTCCTACCTGACCCTCGATAAATGGAAGGTCAGGTAGGGGAGGCAGCCCTACCTGATCATAAATGGGTCAGGTAGGGCCCTGGGTCCAACCTGACCTTCGATAAATGGAAGGTCAGGTAGGGGAGGCAGCCCTACCTGACCCTCGATAAATGGAAGGTCAGGTAGGGGAGATAGCCCTACCTGACTATCTATAATAAATGGGTCAGGTAGGGGAGGCAGCCCTACATGACCCTCGATAAATGGAAGGTCAGGTAGGGGATGCAGCCCTACCTTACCCTCGATAAATGGAAGGTCAGGAAGGGGAGATAGCCCTACCTGACCATCTATAATAAATGGGTCAGGTAGGGGAGGCAGCCCTACATGACCCTCGATAAATGGAAGGTCAGGTAGAGGATGCAGCCCTACCTGACGATCTATAATAAATGGGTCAGGTAGGGCCCTGGACCCTTCCTGACCCTCGATAAATGGAAGGTCAGGTAGGGAAGGCAGCCCTACCTGACCAACTATAATAAATGGGTCAGGTAGGGCCCTGGGCCCTACCTGACTCTCGATAAATGGAAGGTCAGGTAGGGGAGGCAGCCCTACCTGACCATCTATAATAAATGGGTCAGGTAGGGCCCTGGACCCTACCTGACCCTCGATAAATGGAAGGTCAGGTAGGGGAGGCAGCCCTACCTGACCATCTATAATAAATGGGTCAGGTAGGGCCCTAAGCCCTACCTGACCTTCGATAAATGGAAGGTCAGGTAGGGGAGGCAGCCCTACCTGACCCTCGATAAATGGAAGGTCAGGTAGGGGAGGCAGCCCTACCTGACCATCTATAATAAATGGGTCAGGTAGGGCCCTGGGCCCTACCTGACCTTCGGGCCCTGGGCCCTACCTGACCTTCGATAAATGGAAGGTCAGGTAGGGGATGCAGCCCTACCTGACCCTCGATAAAAGGAAGGTCAGGTAGGGGATGCAGCCCTACCTGACCCTCGATAAATGGAAGGTCAGGTAGGGGAGATAGCCCTACCTGACCATCTATAATAAATGGGTCAGGTAGGGCCCTGGACCCTACCTGACCCTCGATAAATGGAAGGTCAGGTAGGGAAGGCAGCCCTACCTGACCATCTATAATAAATGGGTCAGGTAGGGCCCTGGGCCCTACCTGACCTTCGATAAATGGAAGGTCAGGTAGGGGATGCAGCCCTACCTGACACTCTATAAATGGAAGGTCAGGTAGGGGAGGCAGCCCTACCTAACCATCTATAATAAATGGGTCAGGTAGGGCCCTGGACCCTACCTGACCATCGATAAATGGAAGGTCAGGTAGGGGAGGCAGCCCTACCTGACCATCTATAATAAATGGGTCAGGTAGGGCCCTGGACCCTACCTGACCATCGATAAATGGAAGGTCAGGTAGGGGAGGCAGCCCTACCTGACCATCTATAATAAATGGGTCAGGTAGGGCCCTAAGCCCTACCTGACCCTCGACAAATGGAAGGTCAGGTAGGGGAGGCAGCCCTACCTGACCATCTATAATATATGGGTCAGGTAGGGCCCTGGGTCCTACCTGACCCTCGATAAATGGAAGGTCAGGTAGGGGAGGCAGCCCTACCTGACCCTCTATAAATGGAAGGTCAGGTTGGGGATGCAGCCCTACCTGACCCTCGATAAATGGAAGGTCAGGTAGGGGAGATAGCCCTACCTGACAATCTATAATAAATGGGTCAGGTAGGGCCCTGGGCCCTACCTGACCTTCGATAAATGGAAGGTCAGGTAGGGGATGCAGCCCTACCTGACCCTCGATAAATGGAAGGTCAGGTAGGGGAGATAGCCCTACCTGACCATCTATAATAAATGGGTCAGGTAGGGTCCACCCTCGATAAATGGAAGGTCAGGTAGGGAAGGCAGCCCTACCTGACCATCTATAATAAATGGGTCAGGTAGGGCCCTGGGTCCTACCTGACCCTCGATAAATGGAAGGTCAGGTAGGGGATGTAGCCCTACCTGACCCTCGATAAATGGAAGGTCAGGTAGGGGAGGCAGCCCTACCTGACCCTCGATAAATGGAAGGTCAGGTAGGGGATGCAGCCCTACCTGACCCTCGATAAATGGAAGGTCAGGTAGAGGAGATAGCCCTACCTGACTATCTATAATAAATGGGTCAGGTAGGGCCCTGGGTCCAACCTGACCTTCGATAAATGGAAGGTCAGGTAGGGGAGGCAGCCCTACCTGACCCTCGATAAATGGAAGGTCAGGTAGAGGAGATAGCCCTACCTGACTATCTATAATAAATGGGTCAGGTAGGGCCTTGGACCCTACCTGACCCTCGATAAATGGAAGGTCAGGTAGGGGAGATAGCCCTACCTGACCATCTATAATAAATGGGTCAGGTAGGGCCCTGGGCCCTACCTGACCCTCGATAAATGGAAGGTCAGGTAGGGGAGGCAGCCCTACCTGACCCTCTATAAATGGAAGGTCAGGTTGGGGATGCAGCCCTACCTGACCCTCGATAAATGGAAGGTCAGGTAGGGGAGATAGCCCTACCTGACCATCTATAATAAATGGGTCAGGTAGGGCCCTGGGCCCTACCTGACCTTCGATAAATGGAAGGTCAGGTAGGGGATGCAGCCCTACCTGACACTCTATAAATGGAAGGTCAGGTAGGGGAGGCAGCCCTACCTAACCATCTATAATAAATGGGTCAGGTAGGGCCCTGGACCCTACCTGACCATCGATAAATGGAAGGTCAGGTAGGGGAGGCAGCCCTACCTGACCATCTATAATAAATAGGTCAGGTAGGGCCCTGGACCCTACCTGACCATCGATAAATGGAAGGTCAGGTAGGGGAGGCAGCCCTACCTGACCATCTATAATAAATGGGTCAGGTAGGGCCCTAAGCCCTACCTGACCCTCGACAAATGGAAGGTCAGGTAGGGGAGGCAGCCCTACCTGACCATCTATAATATATGGGTCAGGTAGGGCCCTGGGTCCTACCTGACCCTCGATAAATGGAAGGTCAGGTAGGGGAGGCAGCCCTACCTGACCCTCTATAAATGGAAGGTCAGGTTGGGGATGCAGCCCTACCTGACCCTCGATAAATGGAAGGTCAGGTAGGGGAGATAGCCCTACCTGACCATCTATAATAAATGGGTCAGGTAGGGCCCTGGGCCCTACCTGACCTTCGATAAATGGAAGGTCAGGTAGGGGATGCAGCCCTACCTGACCCTCGATAAATGGAAGGTCAGGTAGGGGAGATAGCCCTACCTGACCATCTATAATAAATGGGTCAGGTAGGGTCCACCCTCGATAAATGGAAGGTCAGGTAGGGAAGGCAGCCCTACCTGACCATCTATAATAAATGGGTCAGGTAGGGCCCTGGGTCCTACCTGACCCTCGATAAATGGAAGGTCAGGTAGGGGATGTAGCCCTACCTGACCCTCGATAAATGGAAGGTCAGGTAGGGGAGGCAGCCCTACCTGACCCTCGATAAATGGAAGGTCAGGTAGGGGATGCAGCCCTACCTGACCCTCGATAAATGGAAGGTCAGGTAGGGGAGGCAGCCCTACCTGACCATCTATAATAAATGGGTCAGGTAGGGGATGCAGCCCTACCTGACCCTCGATAAATGGAAGGTCAGGTAGGGGAGGCAGCCCTACTTGACCAACTATAATAAATAGGTCAGGTAGGGCCCTGGACCCTACCTGACCTTCGATAAATGGAAGGTCAGGTAGGGGATGCAGCCCTACCTGACCCTCGATAAATGGAAGGTCAGGTAGGGGAGGCAGCCCCTACCTGACCTTCGATAAATGGAAGGTCAGGTAGGGGATGTAGCCCTACCTGACCCTCGATAAATGGAAGGTCAGGTAGGGGAGATAGCCCTACCTGACCATCTATAATAAATGGGTCAGGTAGGGCCCTGGGCCCTACCTGACCCTCGATAAATGGAAGGTCAGGTAGGGGAGGCAGCCCTACCTGACCCTCTATAAATGGAAGGTCAGGTTGGGGATGCAGCCCTACCTGACCCTCGATAAATGGAAGGTCAGGTAGGGGAGATAGCCCTACCTGACCATCTATAATAAATGGGTCAGGTAGGGCCCTGGGCCCTACCTGACCTTCGATAAATGGAAGGTCAGGTAGGGGATGCAGCCCTACCTGACCCTCGATAAATGGAAGGTCAGGTAGGGGAGATAGCCCTACCTGACCATCTATAATAAATGGGTCAGGTAGGGTCCACCCTCGATAAATGGAAGGTCAGGTAGGGAAGGCAGCCCTACCTGACCATCTATAATAAATGGGTCAGGTAGGGCCCTGGGTCCTACCTGACCCTCGATAAATGGAAGGTCAGGTAGGGGATGTAGCCCTACCTGACCCTCGATAAATGGAAGGTCAGGTAGGGGAGGAAGCCCTACCTGACCCTCGATAAATGGAAGGTCAGGTAGGGGATGTAGCCCTACCTGACCCTCGATAAATGGAAGGTCAGGTAGGGGAGGCAGCCCTACCTGACCCTCGATAAATGGAAGGTCAGGTAGGGGATGCAGCCCTACCTGACCCTCGATAAATGGAAGGTCAGGTAGGGGAGGCAGCCCTACCTGACCATCTATAATAAATGGGTCAGGTAGGGGATGCAGCCCTACCTGACCCTCGATAAATGGAAGGTCAGGTAGGGGAGGCAGCCCTACTTGACCAACTATAATAAATAGGTCAGGTAGGGCCCTGGACCCTACCTGACCTTCGATAAATGGAAGGTCAGGTAGGGGATGTAGCCCTACCTGACCCTCGATAAATGGAAGGTCAGGTAGGGGAGATAGCCCTACCTGACCATCTATAATAAATGGGTCAGGTAGGGCCCTGGGCCCTACCTGACCAACTATAATAAATGGGTCAGGTAGGGCCCTGGGCCCTACCTGACTCTCGATAAATGGAAGGTCAGGTTCAGGAGGCAGCCCTACCTGACCAACTATAATATATGGGTCAGGTAGGGCCCTGGGCCCTACCTGACTCTCGATAAATGGAAGGTCAGGTAGGGGAGGCAGCCCTACCTGACCATCTATAATAAATGGGTCAGGTAGGGGAGGCAGCCCTACATGACCCTCGATAAATGGAAGGTCAGGTAGAGGATGCAGCCCTACCTGACGATCTATAATAAATGGGTCAGGTAGGGCCATGGGCCCTACCTGACCTTCGATAAATGGAAGGTCAGGTAGGGGATGCAGCCCTACCTGACCCTCGATAAATGGAAGGTCAGGTAGGGGAGGCAGCCCTACCTGACCATCTATAATAAATGGGTCAGGTAGGGGATGCAGCCCTACCTGACACTCTATAAATGGAAGGTCAGGTAGGGGAGGCAGCCCTACCTAACCATCTATAATAAATGGGTCAGGTAGGGCCCTGGACCCTACCTGACCATCGATAAATGGAAGGTCAGGTAGGGGAGGCAGCCCTACCTGACCATCTATAATAAATAGGTCAGGTAGGGCCCTGGACCCTACCTGACCATCGATAAATGGAAGGTCAGGTAGGGGAGGCAGCCCTACCTGACCATCTATAATAAATGGGTCAGGTAGGGCCCTAAGCCCTACCTGACCCTCGACAAATGGAAGGTCAGGTAGGGGAGGCAGCCCTACCTGACCATCTATAATATATGGGTCAGGTAGGGCCCTGGGTCCTACCTGACCCTCGATAAATGGAAGGTCAGGTAGGGGAGGCAGCCCTACCTGACCCTCTATAAATGGAAGGTCAGGTTGGGGATGCAGCCCTACCTGACCCTCGATAAATGGAAGGTCAGGTAGGGGAGATAGCCCTACCTGACCATCTATAATAAATGGGTCAGGTAGGGCCCTGGGCCCTACCTGACCTTCGATAAATGGAAGGTCAGGTAGGGGATGCAGCCCTACCTGACCCTCGATAAATGGAAGGTCAGGTAGGGGAGATAGCCCTACCTGACCATCTATAATAAATGGGTCAGGTAGGGTCCACCCTCGATAAATGGAAGGTCAGGTAGGGAAGGCAGCCCTACCTGACCATCTATAATAAATGGGTCAGGTAGGGCCCTGGGTCCTACCTGACCCTCGATAAATGGAAGGTCAGGTAGGGGATGTAGCCCTACCTGACCCTCGATAAATGGAAGGTCAGGTAGGGGAGGCAGCCCTACCTGACCCTCGATAAATGGAAGGTCAGGTAGGGGATGCAGCCCTACCTGACCCTCGATAAATGGAAGGTCAGGTAGGGGAGGCAGCCCTACCTGACCATCTATAATAAATGGGTCAGGTAGGGCCCTGGGTCCTACCTGACCCTCGACAAATGGAAGGTCAGGTAGGGGAGGCAGCCCTACCTGACCATCTATAATATATGGGTCAGGTAGGGCCCTGGGTCCTACCTGACCCTCGATAAATGGAAGGTCAGGTAGGGGAGGCAGCCCTACCTGATCATAAATGGGTCAGGTAGGGCCCTGGGTCCAACCTGACCTTCGATAAATGGAAGGTCAGGTAGGGGAGGCAGCCCTACCTGACCCTCGATAAATGGAAGGTCAGGTAGAGGAGATAGCCCTACCTGACTATCTATAATAAATGGGTCAGGTAGGGCCTTGGACCCTACCTGACCCTCGATAAATGGAAGGTCAGGTAGGGGAGATAGCCCTACCTGACCATCTATAATAAATGGGTCAGGTAGGGCCCTGGGCCCTACCTGACCCTCGATAAATGGAAGGTCAGGTAGGGGAGGCAGCCCTACCTGACCCTCTATAAATGGAAGGTCAGGTTGGGGATGCAGCCCTACCTGACCCTCGATAAATGGAAGGTCAGGTAGGGGAGATAGCCCTACCTGACCATCTATAATAAATGGGTCAGGTAGGGCCCTGGGCCCTACCTGACCTTCGATAAATGGAAGGTCAGGTAGGGGATGCAGCCCTACCTGACCCTCGATAAATGGAAGGTCAGGTAGGGGAGATAGCCCTACCTGACCATCTATAATAAATGGGTCAGGTAGGGTCCACCCTCGATAAATGGAAGGTCAGGTAGGGAAGGCAGCCCTACCTGACCATCTATAATAAATGGGTCAGGTAGGGCCCTGGGTCCTACCTGACCCTCGATAAATGGAAGGTCAGGTAGGGGATGTAGCCCTACCTGACCCTCGATAAATGGAAGGTCAGGTAGGGGAGGAAGCCCTACCTGACCCTCGATAAATGGAAGGTCAGGTAGGGGATGTAGCCCTACCTGACCCTCGATAAATGGAAGGTCAGGTAGGGGAGGCAGCCCTACCTGACCCTCGATAAATGGAAGGTCAGGTAGGGGATGCAGCCCTACCTGACCTTCGATAAATGGAAGGTCAGGTAGGGGAGGCAGCCCTACCTGACCCTCGATAAATGGAAGGTCAGGTAGGGGAGGCAGCCCTACCTGACCATCTATAATAAATGGGTCAGGTAGGGCCCTGGGCCCTACCTGACCTTCGATAAATGGAAGGTCAGGTTGGGGATGCAGCCCTACCTGACCCTCGATAAATGGAAGGTCAGGTAGAGGAGATAGCCCTACCTGACCATCTATAATAAATGGGTCAGGTAGGGCCCTGGGCCCTACCTGACCTTCGATAAATGGAAGGTCAGGTAGGGGATGCAGCCCTACCTGACCTTCGATAAATGGAAGGTCAGGTAGGGGAGATAGCCCTACCTGACCATCTATAATAAATGGGTCAGGTAGGGCCCTGGACCCTACCTGACCCTCGATAAATGGAAGGTCAGGTAGGGAAGGCAGCCCTACCTGACCATCTATAATAAATGGGTCAGGTAGGGCCCTGGGCCCTACCTGACCCTCGATAAATGGAAGGTCAGGTAGGGAAGGCAGCCCTACCTGACCATCTATAATAAATGGGTCAGGTAGGGCCCTGGGTCCTACCTGACCCTCGACAAATGGAAGGTCAGGTAGGGGAGGCAGCCCTACCTGACCATCTATAATATATGGGTCAGGTAGGGCCCTGGGTCCTACCTGACCCTCGATAAATGGAAGGTCAGGTAGGGGAGGCAGCCCTACCTGATCATAAATGGGTCAGGTAGGGCCCTGGGTCCAACCTGACCTTCGATAAATGGAAGGTCAGGTAGGGGAGGCAGCCCTACCTGACCCTCGATAAATGGAAGGTCAGGTAGAGGAGATAGCCCTACCTGACTATCTATAATAAATGGGTCAGGTAGGGCCTTGGACCCTACCTGACCCTCGATAAATGGAAGGTCAGGTAGGGGAGATAGCCCTACCTGACCATCTATAATAAATGGGTCAGGTAGGGCCCTGGGCCCTACCTGACCCTCGATAAATGGAAGGTCAGGTAGGGGAGGCAGCCCTACCTGACCCTCTATAAATGGAAGGTCAGGTTGGGGATGCAGCCCTACCTGACCCTCGATAAATGGAAGGTCAGGTAGGGGAGATAGCCCTACCTGACCATCTATAATAAATGGGTCAGGTAGGGCCCTGGGCCCTACCTGACCTTCGATAAATGGAAGGTCAGGTAGGGGATGCAGCCCTACCTGACCCTCGATAAATGGAAGGTCAGGTAGGGGAGATAGCCCTACCTGACCATCTATAATAAATGGGTCAGGTAGGGTCCACCCTCGATAAATGGAAGGTCAGGTAGGGAAGGCAGCCCTACCTGACCATCTATAATAAATGGGTCAGGTAGGGCCCTGGGTCCTACCTGACCCTCGATAAATGGAAGGTCAGGTAGGGGATGTAGCCCTACCTGACCCTCGATAAATGGAAGGTCAGGTAGGGGAGGAAGCCCTACCTGACCCTCGATAAATGGAAGGTCAGGTAGGGGATGTAGCCCTACCTGACCCTCGATAAATGGAAGGTCAGGTAGGGGAGGCAGCCCTACCTGACCCTCGATAAATGGAAGGTCAGGTAGGGGATGCAGCCCTACCTGACCCTCGATAAATGGAAGGTCAGGTAGGGGAGGCAGCCCTACCTGACCATCTATAATAAATGGGTCAGGTAGGGGATGCAGCCCTACCTGACCCTCGATAAATGGAAGGTCAGGTAGGGGAGGCAGCCCTACTTGACCAACTATAATAAATAGGTCAGGTAGGGCCCTGGACCCTACCTGACCTTCGATAAATGGAAGGTCAGGTAGGGGATGTAGCCCTACCTGACCCTCGATAAATGGAAGGTCAGGTAGGGGAGATAGCCCTACCTGACCATCTATAATAAATGGGTCAGGTAGGGCCCTGGGCCCTACCTGACCAACTATAATAAATGGGTCAGGTAGGGCCCTGGGCCCTACCTGACTCTCGATAAATGGAAGGTCAGGTAGGGGAGGCAGCCCTACCTGACAAACTATAATATATGGGTCAGGTAGGGCCCTGGGCCCTACCTGACTCTCGATAAATGGAAGGTCAGGTAGGGGAGGCAGCCCTACCTGACCATCTATAATAAATGGGTCAGGTAGGGGAGGCAGCCCTACATGACCCTCGATAAATGGAAGGTCAGGTAGAGGATGCAGCCCTACCTGACGATCTATAATAAATGGGTCAGGTAGGGCCCTGGGCCCTACCTGACCTTCGATAAATGGAAGGTCAGGTAGGGGATGCAGCCCTACCTGACCCTCGATAAATGGAAGGTCAGGTAGGGGAGGCAGCCCTACCTGACCATCTATAATAAATGGGTCAGGTAGGGGATGCAGCCCTACCTGACACTCTATAAATGGAAGGTCAGGTAGGGGAGGCAGCCCTACCTAACCATCTATAATAAATGGGTCAGGTAGGGCCCTGGACCCTACCTGACCATCGATAAATGGAAGGTCAGGTAGGGGAGGCAGCCCTACCTGACCATCTATAATAAATAGGTCAGGTAGGGCCCTGGACCCTACCTGACCATCGATAAATGGAAGGTCAGGTAGGGGAGGCAGCCCTACCTGACCATCTATAATAAATGGGTCAGGTAGGGCCCTAAGCCCTACCTGACCCTCGACAAATGGAAGGTCAGGTAGGGGAGGCAGCCCTACCTGACCATCTATAATATATGGGTCAGGTAGGGCCCTGGGTCCTACCTGACCCTCGATAAATGGAAGGTCAGGTAGGGGAGGCAGCCCTACCTGACCCTCTATAAATGGAAGGTCAGGTTGGGGATGCAGCCCTACCTGACCCTCGATAAATGGAAGGTCAGGTAGGGGAGATAGCCCTACCTGACCATCTATAATAAATGGGTCAGGTAGGGCCCTGGGCCCTACCTGACCTTCGATAAATGGAAGGTCAGGTAGGGGATGCAGCCCTACCTGACCCTCGATAAATGGAAGGTCAGGTAGGGGAGATAGCCCTACCTGACCATCTATAATAAATGGGTCAGGTAGGGTCCACCCTCGATAAATGGAAGGTCAGGTAGGGAAGGCAGCCCTACCTGACCATCTATAATAAATGGGTCAGGTAGGGCCCTGGGTCCTACCTGACCCTCGATAAATGGAAGGTCAGGTAGGGGATGTAGCCCTACCTGACCCTCGATAAATGGAAGGTCAGGTAGGGGAGGCAGCCCTACCTGACCCTCGATAAATGGAAGGTCAGGTAGGGGATGCAGCCCTACCTGACCCTCGATAAATGGAAGGTCAGGTAGGGGAGGCAGCCCTACCTGACCATCTATAATAAATGGGTCAGGTAGGGGATGCAGCCCTACCTGACCCTCGATAAATGGAAGGTCAGGTAGGGGAGGCAGCCCTACTTGACCAACTATAATAAATAGGTCAGGTAGGGCCCTGGACCCTACCTGACCTTCGATAAATGGAAGGTCAGGTAGGGGATGCAGCCCTACCTGACCCTCGATAAATGGAAGGTCAGGTAGGGGAGGCAGCCCCTACCTGACCTTCGATAAATGGAAGGTCAGGTAGGGGATGTAGCCCTACCTGACCCTCGATAAATGGAAGGTCAGGTAGGGGAGATAGCCCTACCTGACCATCTATAATAAATGGGTCAGGTAGGGCCCTGGGCCCTACCTGACCAACTATAATAAATGGGTCAGGTAGGGCCCTGGGCCCTACCTGACTCTCGATAAATGGAAGGTCAGGTAGGGGAGGCAGCCCTACCTGACCAACTATAATATATGGGTCAGGTAGGGCCCTGGGCCCTACCTGACTCTCGATAAATGGAAGGTCAGGTAGGGGAGGCAGCCCTACCTGACCATCTATAATAAATGGGTCAGGT
The DNA here is from genome assembly GCA_024610705.1 of Tetragnatha versicolor. Classification (NCBI taxonomy): domain Eukaryota; kingdom Metazoa; phylum Arthropoda; class Arachnida; order Araneae; family Tetragnathidae; genus Tetragnatha; species Tetragnatha versicolor. The sequence continues at coordinate 2,280,749 of JANDEH010000032.1, read as the reverse complement.
AGGGGAGGCAGCCCTACATGACCCTCGATAAATGGAAGGTCAGGTAGAGGATGCAGCCCTACCTGACGATCTATAATAAATGGGTCAGGTAGGGCCCTGGGCCCTACCTGACCTTCGATAAATGGAAGGTCAGGTAGGGGAGGCAGCCCTACCTGACCCTCGATAAATGGAAGGTCAGGTAGGGGAGGCAGCCCTACCTGACCATCTATAATAAATGGGTCAGGTAGGGCCCTGGGCCCTACCTGACCTTCGATAAATGGAAGGTCAGGTTGGGGATGCAGCCCTACCTAACCCTCGATAAATGGAAGGTCAGGTAGAGGAGATAGCCCTACCTGACCATCTATAATAAATGGGTCAGGTAGGGCCCTGGGCCCTACCTGACCTTCGATAAATGGAAGGTCAGGTAGGGGATGCAGCCCTACCTGACCCTCGATAAATGGAAGGTCAGGTAGGGGAGATAGCCCTACCTGACCATCTATAATAAATGGGTCAGGTAGGGCCCTGGACCCTACCTGACCCTCGATAAATGGAAGGTCAGGTAGGGAAGGCAGCCCTACCTGACCATCTATAATAAATGGGTCAGGTAGGGCCCTGGGCCCTACCTGACCCTCGATAAATGGAAGGTCAGGTAGGGAAGGCAGCCCTACCTGACCATCTATAATAAATGGGTCAGGTAGGGCCCTGGGTCCTACCTGACCCTCGACAAATGGAAGGTCAGGTAGGGGAGGCAGCCCTACCTGACCATCTATAATATATGGGTCAGGTAGGGCCCTGGGTCCTACCTGACCCTCGATAAATGGAAGGTCAGGTAGGGGAGGCAGCCCTACCTGATCATAAATGGGTCAGGTAGGGCCCTGGGTCCAACCTGACCTTCGATAAATGGAAGGTCAGGTAGGGGAGGCAGCCCTACCTGACCCTCGATAAATGGAAGGTCAGGTAGGGGAGATAGCCCTACCTGACTATCTATAATAAATGGGTCAGGTAGGGCCTTGGACCCTACCTGACCCTCGATAAATGGAAGGTCAGGTAGGGGAGATAGCCCTACCTGACCATCTATAATAAATGGGTCAGGTAGGGCCCTGGACCCTTCCTGACCCTCGATAAATGGAAGGTCAGGTAGGGAAGGCAGCCCTACCTGACCAACTATAAAAAATGGGTCAGGTAGGGCCCTGGGCCCTACCTGACTCTCGATAAATGGAAGGTCAGGTAGGGGAGGCAGCCCTACCTGACCATCTATAATAAATGGGTCAGGTAGGGCCCTGGACCCTACCTGACCCTCGATAAATGGAAGGTCAGGTAGGGGAGGCAGCCCTACCTGACTATCTATAATAAATGGGTCAGGTAGGGCCCTGGGCCCTACCTGACCTTCGATAAATGGAAGGTCAGGTTGGGGATGCAGCCCTACCTGACCCTCGATAAATGGAAGGTCAGGTAGAGGAGATAGCCCTACCTGACCATCTATAATAAATGGGTCAGGTAGGGCCCTGGGCCCTACCTGACCTTCGATAAATGGAAGGTCAGGTAGGGGATGCAGCCCTACCTGACCTTCGATAAATGGAAGGTCAGGTAGGGGAGATAGCCCTACCTGACCATCTATAATAAATGGGTCAGGTAGGGCCCTGGGCCCTACCTGACTCTCGATAAATGGAAGGTCAGGTAGGGGAGGCAGCCCTACCTGACCAACTATAATATATGGGTCAGGTAGGGCCCTGGGCCCTACCTGACTCTCGATAAATGGAAGGTCAGGTAGGGGAGGCAGCCCTACCTGACCATCTATAATAAATGGGTCAGGTAGGGGAGGCAGCCCTACATGACCCTCGATAAATGGAAGGTCAGGAAGAGGATGCAGCCCTACCTGACGATCTATAATAAATGGGTCAGGTAGGGCCCTGGGCCCTACCTGACCTTCGATAAATGGAAGGTCAGGTAGGGGATGCAGCCCTACCTGACCCTCGATAAATGGAAGGTCAGGTAGGGGAGGCAGCCCTACCTGACCATCTATAATAAATGGGTCAGGTAGGGGATGCAGCCCTACCTGACACTCTATAAATGGAAGGTCAGGTAGGGGAGGCAGCCCTACCTAACCATCTATAATAAATGGGTCAGGTAGGGCCCTGGACCCTACCTGACCATCGATAAATGGAAGGTCAGGTAGGGGAGGCAGCCCTACCTGACCATCTATAATAAATAGGTCAGGTAGGGCCCTGGACCCTACCTGACCATCGATAAATGGAAGGTCAGGTAGGGGAGGCAGCCCTACCTGACCATCTATAATAAATGGGTCAGGTAGGGCCCTAAGCCCTACCTGACCCTCGACAAATGGAAGGTCAGGTAGGGGAGGCAGCCCTACCTGACCATCTATAATATATGGGTCAGGTAGGGCCCTGGGTCCTACCTGACCCTCGATAAATGGAAGGTCAGGTAGGGGAGGCAGCCCTACCTGACCCTCTATAAATGGAAGGTCAGGTTGGGGATGCAGCCCTACCTGACCCTCGATAAATGGAAGGTCAGGTAGGGGAGATAGCCCTACCTGACCATCTATAATAAATGGGTCAGGTAGGGCCCTGGGCCCTACCTGACCTTCGATAAATGGAAGGTCAGGTAGGGGATGCAGCCCTACCTGACCCTCGATAAATGGAAGGTCAGGTAGGGGAGATAGCCCTACCTGACCATCTATAATAAATGGGTCAGGTAGGGTCGACCCTCGACAAATGGAAGGTCAGGTAGGGGAGGCAGCCCTACCTGACCATCTATAATATATGGGTCAGGTAGGGCCCTGGGTCCTACCTGACCCTCGATAAATGGAAGGTCAGGTAGGGGAGGCAGCCCTACCTGATCATAAATGGGTCAGGTAGGGCCCTGGGTCCAACCTGACCTTCGATAAATGGAAGGTCAGGTAGGGGAGGCAGCCCTACCTGACCCTCGATAAATGGAAGGTCAGGTAGGGGAGATAGCCCTACCTGACTATCTATAATAAATGGGTCAGGTAGGGCCCTGGACCCTACCTGACCCTCGATAAATGGAAGGTCAGGTAGGGGAGATAGCCCTACCTGACCATCTATAATAAATGGGTCAGGTAGGGCCCTGGGCCCTACCTGACCTTCGATAAATGGAAGGTCAGGTAGGGGATGCAGCCCTACCTTACCCTCGATAAATGGAAGGTCAGGAAGGGGAGATAGCCCTACCTGACCATCTATAATAAATGGGTCAGGTAGGGGAGGCAGCCCTACATGACCCTCGATAAATGGAAGGTCAGGTAGAGGATGCAGCCCTACCTGACGATCTATAATAAATGGGTCAGGTAGGGCCCTGGACCCTTCCTGACCCTCGATAAATGGAAGGTCAGGTAGGGAAGGCAGCCCTACCTGACCAACTATAATAAATGGGTCAGGTAGGGCCCTGGGCCCTACCTGACTCTCGATAAATGGAAGGTCAGGTAGGGGAGGCAGCCCTACCTGACCATCTATAATAAATGGGTCAGGTAGGGCCCTGGACCCTACCTGACCCTCGATAAATGGAAGGTCAGGTAGGGGAGGCAGCCCTACCTGACCATCTATAATAAATGGGTCAGGTAGGGCCCTAAGCCCTACCTGACCTTCGATAAATGGAAGGTCAGGTAGGGGAGGCAGCCCTACCTGACCCTCGATAAATGGAAGGTCAGGTAGGGGAGGCAGCCCTACCTGACCATCTATAATAAATGGGTCAGGTAGGGCCCTGGGCCCTACCTGACCTTCGATAAATGGAAGGTCAGGTTGGGGATGCAGCCCTACCTGACCCTCGATAAATGGAAGGTCAGGTAGGGGAGATAGCCCTACCTGACCATCTATAATAAATGGGTCAGGTAGGGCCCTGGGCCCTACCTGACCTTCGGGCCCTGGGCCCTACCTGACCTTCGATAAATGGAAGGTCAGGTAGGGGATGCAGCCCTACCTGACCCTCGATAAATGGAAGGTCAGGTAGGGGATGCAGCCCTACCTGACCCTCGATAAATGGAAGGTCAGGTAGGGGAGATAGCCCTACCTGACCATCTATAATAAATGGGTCAGGTAGGGCCCTGGACCCTACCTGACCCTCGATAAATGGAAGGTCAGGTAGGGAAGGCAGCCCTACCTGACCATCTATAATAAATGGGTCAGGTAGGGCCCTGGGCCCTACCTGACCCTCGATAAATGGAAGGTCAGGTAGGGAAGGCAGCCCTACCTGACCATCTATAATAAATGGGTCAGGTAGGGCCCTGGGCCCTACCTGACCTTCGATAAATGGAAGGTCAGGTAGGGGATGCAGCCCTACCTGACACTCTATAAATGGAAGGTCAGGTAGGGGAGGCAGCCCTACCTAACCATCTATAATAAATGGGTCAGGTAGGGCCCTGGACCCTACCTGACCATCGATAAATGGAAGGTCAGGTAGGGGAGGCAGCCCTACCTGACCATCTATAATAAATGGGTCAGGTAGGGCCCTGGACCCTACCTGACCATCGATAAATGGAAGGTCAGGTAGGGGAGGCAGCCCTACCTGACCCTCTATAAATGGAAGGTCAGGTTGGGGATGCAGCTCTACCTGACCCTCGATAAATGGAAGGTCAGGTAGGGGAGATAGCCCTACCTGACCATCTATAATAAATGGGTCAGGTAGGGCCCTGGGCCCTACCTGATCTTCGATAAATGGAAGGTCAGGTAGGGGATGCAGCCCTACCTGACCCTCGATAAATGGAAGGTCAGGTAGGGGAGATAGCCCTACCTGACCATCTATAATAAATGGGTCAGGTAGGGTCCACCCTCGATAAATGGAAGGTCAGGTAGGGAAGGCAGCCCTACCTGACCATCTATAATAAATGGGTCAGGTAGGGCCCTGGGTCCTACCTGACCCTCGATAAATGGAAGGTCAGGTAGGGGATGTAGCCCTACCTGACCCTCGATAAATGGAAGGTCAGGTAGGGGAGGCAGCCCTACCTGACCCTCGATAAATGGAAGGTCAGGTAGGGGATGCAGCCCTACCTGACCCTCGATAAATGGAAGGTCAGGTAGGGGAGGCAGCCCTACCTGACCATCTATAATAAATGGGTCAGGTAGGGGATGCAGCCCTACCTGACCCTCGATAAATGGAAGGTCAGGTAGGGGAGGCAGCCCTACTTGACCAACTATAATAAATAGGTCAGGTAGGGCCCTGGACCCTACCTGACCTTCGATAAATGGAAGGTCAGGTAGGGGATGCAGCCCTACCTGACCCTCGATAAATGGAAGGTCAGGTAGGGGAGGCAGCCCCTACCTGACCTTCGATAAATGGAAGGTCAGGTAGGGGATGTAGCCCTACCTGACCCTCGATAAATGGAAGGTCAGGTAGGGGAGATAGCCCTACCTGACCATCTATAATAAATGGGTCAGGTAGGGCCCTGGGCCCTACCTGACCAACTATAATAAATGGGTCAGGTAGGGCCCTGGGCCCTACCTGACTCTCGATAAATGGAAGGTCAGGTAGGGGAGGCAGCCCTACCTGACCAACTATAATATATGGGTCAGGTAGGGCCCTGGGCCCTACCTGACTCTCGATAAATGGAAGGTTAGGTAGGGGAGGCAGCCCTACCTGACCATCTATAATAAATGGGTCAGGTAGGGGAGGCAGCCCTACATGACCCTCGATAAATGGAAGGTCAGGTAGAGGATGCAGCCCTACCTGACGATCTATAATAAATGGGTCAGGTAGGGCCCTGGGCCCTACCTGACCTTCGATAAATGGAAGGTCAGGTAGGGGAGGCAGCCCTACCTGACCCTCGATAAATGGAAGGTCAGGTAGGGGAGGCAGCCCTACCTGACCATCTATAATAAATGGGTCAGGTAGGGCCCTGGGCCCTACCTGACCTTCGATAAATGGAAGGTCAGGTTGGGGATGCAGCCCTACCTGACCCTCGATAAATGGAAGGTCAGGTAGAGGAGATAGCCCTACCTGACCATCTATAATAAATGGGTCAGGTAGGGCCCTGGGCCCTACCTGACCTTCGATAAATGGAAGGTCAGGTAGGGGATGCAGCCCTACCTGACCTTCGATAAATGGAAGGTCAGGTAGGGGAGATAGCCCTACCTGACCATCTATAATAAATGGGTCAGGTAGGGCCCTGGACCCTACCTGACCCTCGATAAATGGAAGGTCAGGTAGGGAAGGCAGCCCTACCTGACCATCTATAATAAATGGGTCAGGTAGGGCCCTGGGCCCTACCTGACCCTCGATAAATGGAAGGTCAGGTAGGGAAGGCAGCCCTACCTGACCATCTATAATAAATGGGTCAGGTAGGGCCCTGGGTCCTACCTGACCCTCGACAAATGGAAGGTCAGGTAGGGGAGGCAGCCCTACCTGACCATCTATAATATATGGGTCAGGTAGGGCCCTGGGTCCTACCTGACCCTCGATAAATGGAAGGTCAGGTAGGGGAGGCAGCCCTACCTGATCATAAATGGGTCAGGTAGGGTCCTGGGTCCAACCTGACCTTCGATAAATGGAAGGTCAGGTAGGGGAGGCAGCCCTACCTGACCCTCGATAAATGGAAGGTCAGGTAGAGGAGATAGCCCTACCTGACTATCTATAATAAATGGGTCAGGTAGGGCCTTGGACCCTACCTGACCCTCGATAAATGGAAGGTCAGGTAGGGGAGATAGCCCTACCTGACCATCTATAATAAATGGGTCAGGTAGGGCCCTGGGCCCTACCTGACCCTCGATAAATGGAAGGTCAGGTAGGGGAGGCAGCCCTACCTGACCCTCTATAAATGGAAGGTCAGGTTGGGGATGCAGCCCTACCTGACCCTCGATAAATGGAAGGTCAGGTAGGGGAGATAGCCCTACCTGACCATCTATAATAAATGGGTCAGGTAGGGCCCTGGGCCCTACCTGACCTTCGATAAATGGAAGGTCAGGTAGGGGATGCAGCCCTACCTGACCCTCGATAAATGGAAGGTCAGGTAGGGGAGATAGCCCTACCTGACCATCTATAATAAATGGGTCAGGTAGGGTCCACCCTCGATAAATGGAAGGTCAGGTAGGGAAGGCAGCCCTACCTGACCATCTATAATAAATGGGTCAGGTAGGGCCCTGGGTCCTACCTGACCCTCGATAAATGGAAGGTCAGGTAGGGGATGTAGCCCTACCTGACCCTCGATAAATGGAAGGTCAGGTAGGGGAGGAAGCCCTACCTGACCCTCGATAAATGGAAGGTCAGGTAGGGGATGTAGCCCTACCTGACCCTCGATAAATGGAAGGTCAGGTAGGGGAGGCAGCCCTACCTGACCCTCGATAAATGGAAGGTCAGGTAGGGGATGCAGCCCTACCTGACCTTCGATAAATGGAAGGTCAGGTAGGGGAGGCAGCCCTACCTGACCCTCGATAAATGGAAGGTCAGGTAGGGGAGGCAGCCCTACCTGACCATCTATAATAAATGGGTCAGGTAGGGCCCTGGGCCCTACCTGACCTTCGATAAATGGAAGGTCAGGTTGGGGATGCAGCCCTACCTGACCCTCGATAAATGGAAGGTCAGGTAGAGGAGATAGCCCTACCTGACCATCTATAATAAATGGGTCAGGTAGGGCCCTGGGCCCTACCTGACCTTCGATAAATGGAAGGTCAGGTAGGGGATGCAGCCCTACCTGACCTTCGATAAATGGAAGGTCAGGTAGGGGAGATAGCCCTACCTGACCATCTATAATAAATGGGTCAGGTAGGGCCCTGGACCCTACCTGACCCTCGATAAATGGAAGGTCAGGTAGGGAAGGCAGCCCTACCTGACCATCTATAATAAATGGGTCAGGTAGGGCCCTGGGCCCTACCTGACCCTCGATAAATGGAAGGTCAGGTAGGGAAGGCAGCCCTACCTGACCATCTATAATAAATGGGTCAGGTAGGGCCCTGGGTCCTACCTGACCCTCGACAAATGGAAGGTCAGGTAGGGGAGGCAGCCCTACCTGACCATCTATAATATATGGGTCAGGTAGGGCCCTGGGTCCTACCTGACCCTCGATAAATGGAAGGTCAGGTAGGGGAGGCAGCCCTACCTGATCATAAATGGGTCAGGTAGGGCCCTGGGTCCAACCTGACCTTCGATAAATGGAAGGTCAGGTAGGGGAGGCAGCCCTACCTGACCCTCGATAAATGGAAGGTCAGGTAGAGGAGATAGCCCTACCTGACTATCTATAATAAATGGGTCAGGTAGGGCCTTGGACCCTACCTGACCCTCGATAAATGGAAGGTCAGGTAGGGGAGATAGCCCTACCTGACCATCTATAATAAATGGGTCAGGTAGGGCCCTGGGCCCTACCTGACCCTCGATAAATGGAAGGTCAGGTAGGGGAGGCAGCCCTACCTGACCCTCTATAAATGGAAGGTCAGGTTGGGGATGCAGCCCTACCTGACCCTCGATAAATGGAAGGTCAGGTAGGGGAGATAGCCCTACCTGACCATCTATAATAAATGGGTCAGGTAGGGCCCTGGGCCCTACCTGACCTTCGATAAATGGAAGGTCAGGTAGGGGATGCAGCCCTACCTGACCCTCGATAAATGGAAGGTCAGGTAGGGGAGATAGCCCTACCTGACCATCTATAATAAATGGGTCAGGTAGGGTCCACCCTCGATAAATGGAAGGTCAGGTAGGGAAGGCAGCCCTACCTGACCATCTATAATAAATGGGTCAGGTAGGGCCCTGGGTCCTACCTGACCCTCGATAAATGGAAGGTCAGGTAGGGGATGTAGCCCTACCTGACCCTCGATAAATGGAAGGTCAGGTAGGGGAGGAAGCCCTACCTGACCCTCGATAAATGGAAGGTCAGGTAGGGGATGTAGCCCTACCTGACCCTCGATAAATGGAAGGTCAGGTAGGGGAGGCAGCCCTACCTGACCCTCGATAAATGGAAGGTCAGGTAGGGGATGCAGCCCTACCTGACCCTCGATAAATGGAAGGTCAGGTAGGGGAGGCAGCCCTACCTGACCATCTATAATAAATGGGTCAGGTAGGGGATGCAGCCCTACCTGACCCTCGATAAATGGAAGGTCAGGTAGGGGAGGCAGCCCTACTTGACCAACTATAATAAATAGGTCAGGTAGGGCCCTGGACCCTACCTGACCTTCGATAAATGGAAGGTCAGGTAGGGGATGTAGCCCTACCTGACCCTCGATAAATGGAAGGTCAGGTAGGGGAGATAGCCCTACCTGATCATAAATGGGTCAGGTAGGGCCCTGGGTCCAACCTGACCTTCGATAAATGGAAGGTCAGGTAGGGGAGGCAGCCCTACCTGACCCTCGATAAATGGAAGGTCAGGTAGGGGAGATAGCCCTACCTGACTATCTATAATAAATGGGTCAGGTAGGGCCTTGGACCCTACCTGACCCTCGATAAATGGAAGGTCAGGTAGGGGAGATAGCCCTACCTGACCATCTATAATAAATGGGTCAGGTAGGGCCCTGGACCCTTCCTGACCCTCGATAAATGGAAGGTCAGGTAGGGAAGGCAGCCCTACCTGACCAACTATAAAAAATGGGTCAGGTAGGGCCCTGGGCCCTACCTGACTCTCGATAAATGGAAGGTCAGGTAGGGGAGGCAGCCCTACCTGACCATCTATAATAAATGGGTCAGGTAGGGCCCTGGACCCTACCTGACCCTCGATAAATGGAAGGTCAGGTAGGGGAGGCAGCCCTACCTGACTATCTATAATAAATGGGTCAGGTAGGGCCCTGGGCCCTACCTGACCTTCGATAAATGGAAGGTCAGGTTGGGGATGCAGCCCTACCTGACCCTCGATAAATGGAAGGTCAGGTAGAGGAGATAGCCCTACCTGACCATCTATAATAAATGGGTCAGGTAGGGCCCTGGGCCCTACCTGACCTTCGATAAATGGAAGGTCAGGTAGGGGATGCAGCCCTACCTGACCTTCGATAAATGGAAGGTCAGGTAGGGGAGATAGCCCTACCTGACCATCTATAATAAATGGGTCAGGTAGGGCCCTGGGCCCTACCTGACTCTCGATAAATGGAAGGTCAGGTAGGGGAGGCAGCCCTACCTGACCAACTATAATATATGGGTCAGGTAGGGCCCTGGGCCCTACCTGACTCTCGATAAATGGAAGGTCAGGTAGGGGAGGCAGCCCTACCTGACCATCTATAATAAATGGGTCAGGTAGGGGAGGCAGCCCTACATGACCCTCGATAAATGGAAGGTCAGGAAGAGGATGCAGCCCTACCTGACGATCTATAATAAATGGGTCAGGTAGGGCCCTGGGCCCTACCTGACCTTCGATAAATGGAAGGTCAGGTAGGGGATGCAGCCCTACCTGACCCTCGATAAATGGAAGGTCAGGTAGGGGAGGCAGCCCTACCTGACCATCTATAATAAATGGGTCAGGTAGGGGATGCAGCCCTACCTGACACTCTATAAATGGAAGGTCAGGTAGGGGAGGCAGCCCTACCTAACCATCTATAATAAATGGGTCAGGTAGGGCCCTGGACCCTACCTGACCATCGATAAATGGAAGGTCAGGTAGGGGAGGCAGCCCTACCTGACCATCTATAATAAATAGGTCAGGTAGGGCCCTGGACCCTACCTGACCATCGATAAATGGAAGGTCAGGTAGGGGAGGCAGCCCTACCTGACCATCTATAATAAATGGGTCAGGTAGGGCCCTAAGCCCTACCTGACCCTCGACAAATGGAAGGTCAGGTAGGGGAGGCAGCCCTACCTGACCATCTATAATATATGGGTCAGGTAGGGCCCTGGGTCCTACCTGACCCTCGATAAATGGAAGGTCAGGTAGGGGAGGCAGCCCTACCTGACCCTCTATAAATGGAAGGTCAGGTTGGGGATGCAGCCCTACCTGACCCTCGATAAATGGAAGGTCAGGTAGGGGAGATAGCCCTACCTGACCATCTATAATAAATGGGTCAGGTAGGGCCCTGGGCCCTACCTGACCTTCGATAAATGGAAGGTCAGGTAGGGGATGCAGCCCTACCTGACCCTCGATAAATGGAAGGTCAGGTAGGGGAGATAGCCCTACCTGACCATCTATAATAAATGGGTCAGGTAGGGTCGACCCTCGACAAATGGAAGGTCAGGTAGGGGAGGCAGCCCTACCTGACCATCTATAATATATGGGTCAGGTAGGGCCCTGGGTCCTACCTGACCCTCGATAAATGGAAGGTCAGGTAGGGGAGGCAGCCCTACCTGATCATAAATGGGTCAGGTAGGGCCCTGGGTCCAACCTGACCTTCGATAAATGGAAGGTCAGGTAGGGGAGGCAGCCCTACCTGACCCTCGATAAATGGAAGGTCAGGTAGGGGAGATAGCCCTACCTGACTATCTATAATAAATGGGTCAGGTAGGGCCCTGGACCCTACCTGACCCTCGATAAATGGAAGGTCAGGTAGGGGAGATAGCCCTACCTGACCATCTATAATAAATGGGTCAGGTAGGGCCCTGGGCCCTACCTGACCTTCGATAAATGGAAGGTCAGGTAGGGGATGCAGCCCTACCTTACCCTCGATAAATGGAAGGTCAGGAAGGGGAGATAGCCCTACCTGACCATCTATAATAAATGGGTCAGGTAGGGGAGGCAGCCCTACATGACCCTCGATAAATGGAAGGTCAGGTAGAGGATGCAGCCCTACCTGACGATCTATAATAAATGGGTCAGGTAGGGCCCTGGACCCTTCCTGACCCTCGATAAATGGAAGGTCAGGTAGGGAAGGCAGCCCTACCTGACCAACTATAATAAATGGGTCAGGTAGGGCCCTGGGCCCTACCTGACTCTCGATAAATGGAAGGTCAGGTAGGGGAGGCAGCCCTACCTGACCATCTATAATAAATGGGTCAGGTAGGGCCCTGGACCCTACCTGACCCTCGATAAATGGAAGGTCAGGTAGGGGAGGCAGCCCTACCTGACCATCTATAATAAATGGGTCAGGTAGGGCCCTAAGCCCTACCTGACCTTCGATAAATGGAAGGTCAGGTAGGGGAGGCAGCCCTACCTGACCCTCGATAAATGGAAGGTCAGGTAGGGGAGGCAGCCCTACCTGACCATCTATAATAAATGGGTCAGGTAGGGCCCTGGGCCCTACCTGACCTTCGATAAATGGAAGGTCAGGTTGGGGATGCAGCCCTACCTGACCCTCGATAAATGGAAGGTCAGGTAGGGGAGATAGCCCTACCTGACCATCTATAATAAATGGGTCAGGTAGGGCCCTGGGCCCTACCTGACCTTCGGGCCCTGGGCCCTACCTGACCTTCGATAAATGGAAGGTCAGGTAGGGGATGCAGCCCTACCTGACCCTCGATAAATGGAAGGTCAGGTAGGGGATGCAGCCCTACCTGACCCTCGATAAATGGAAGGTCAGGTAGGGGAGATAGCCCTACCTGACCATCTATAATAAATGGGTCAGGTAGGGCCCTGGACCCTACCTGACCCTCGATAAATGGAAGGTCAGGTAGGGAAGGCAGCCCTACCTGACCATCTATAATAAATGGGTCAGGTAGGGCCCTGGGCCCTACCTGACCCTCGATAAATGGAAGGTCAGGTAGGGAAGGCAGCCCTACCTGACCATCTATAATAAATGGGTCAGGTAGGGCCCTGGGCCCTACCTGACCTTCGATAAATGGAAGGTCAGGTAGGGGATGCAGCCCTACCTGACACTCTATAAATGGAAGGTCAGGTAGGGGAGGCAGCCCTACCTAACCATCTATAATAAATGGGTCAGGTAGGGCCCTGGACCCTACCTGACCATCGATAAATGGAAGGTCAGGTAGGGGAGGCAGCCCTACCTGACCATCTATAATAAATGGGTCAGGTAGGGCCCTGGACCCTACCTGACCATCGATAAATGGAAGGTCAGGTAGGGGAGGCAGCCCTACCTGACCCTCTATAAATGGAAGGTCAGGTTGGGGATGCAGCTCTACCTGACCCTCGATAAATGGAAGGTCAGGTAGGGGAGATAGCCCTACCTGACCATCTATAATAAATGGGTCAGGTAGGGCCCTGGGCCCTACCTGATCTTCGATAAATGGAAGGTCAGGTAGGGGATGCAGCCCTACCTGACCCTCGATAAATGGAAGGTCAGGTAGGGGAGATAGCCCTACCTGACCATCTATAATAAATGGGTCAGGTAGGGTCCACCCTCGATAAATGGAAGGTCAGGTAGGGAAGGCAGCCCTACCTGACCATCTATAATAAATGGGTCAGGTAGGGCCCTGGGTCCTACCTGACCCTCGATAAATGGAAGGTCAGGTAGGGGATGTAGCCCTACCTGACCCTCGATAAATGGAAGGTCAGGTAGGGGAGGCAGCCCTACCTGACCCTCGATAAATGGAAGGTCAGGTAGGGGATGCAGCCCTACCTGACCCTCGATAAATGGAAGGTCAGGTAGGGGAGGCAGCCCTACCTGACCATCTATAATAAATGGGTCAGGTAGGGGATGCAGCCCTACCTGACCCTCGATAAATGGAAGGTCAGGTAGGGGAGGCAGCCCTACTTGACCAACTATAATAAATAGGTCAGGTAGGGCCCTGGACCCTACCTGACCTTCGATAAATGGAAGGTCAGGTAGGGGATGCAGCCCTACCTGACCCTCGATAAATGGAAGGTCAGGTAGGGGAGGCAGCCCCTACCTGACCTTCGATAAATGGAAGGTCAGGTAGGGGATGTAGCCCTACCTGACCCTCGATAAATGGAAGGTCAGGTAGGGGAGATAGCCCTACCTGACCATCTATAATAAATGGGTCAGGTAGGGCCCTGGGCCCTACCTGACCAACTATAATAAATGGGTCAGGTAGGGCCCTGGGCCCTACCTGACTCTCGATAAATGGAAGGTCAGGTAGGGGAGGCAGCCCTACCTGACCAACTATAATATATGGGTCAGGTAGGGCCCTGGGCCCTACCTGACTCTCGATAAATGGAAGGTTAGGTAGGGGAGGCAGCCCTACCTGACCATCTATAATAAATGGGTCAGGTAGGGGAGGCAGCCCTACATGACCCTCGATAAATGGAAGGTCAGGTAGAGGATGCAGCCCTACCTGACGATCTATAATAAATGGGTCAGGTAGGGCCCTGGGCCCTACCTGACCTTCGATAAATGGAAGGTCAGGTAGGGGAGGCAGCCCTACCTGACCCTCGATAAATGGAAGGTCAGGTAGGGGAGGCAGCCCTACCTGACCATCTATAATAAATGGGTCAGGTAGGGCCCTGGGCCCTACCTGACCTTCGATAAATGGAAGGTCAGGTTGGGGATGCAGCCCTACCTGACCCTCGATAAATGGAAGGTCAGGTAGAGGAGATAGCCCTACCTGACCATCTATAATAAATGGGTCAGGTAGGGCCCTGGGCCCTACCTGACCTTCGATAAATGGAAGGTCAGGTAGGGGATGCAGCCCTACCTGACCTTCGATAAATGGAAGGTCAGGTAGGGGAGATAGCCCTACCTGACCATCTATAATAAATGGGTCAGGTAGGGCCCTGGACCCTACCTGACCCTCGATAAATGGAAGGTCAGGTAGGGAAGGCAGCCCTACCTGACCATCTATAATAAATGGGTCAGGTAGGGCCCTGGGCCCTACCTGACCCTCGATAAATGGAAGGTCAGGTAGGGAAGGCAGCCCTACCTGACCATCTATAATAAATGGGTCAGGTAGGGCCCTGGGTCCTACCTGACCCTCGACAAATGGAAGGTCAGGTAGGGGAGGCAGCCCTACCTGACCATCTATAATATATGGGTCAGGTAGGGCCCTGGGTCCTACCTGACCCTCGATAAATGGAAGGTCAGGTAGGGGAGGCAGCCCTACCTGATCATAAATGGGTCAGGTAGGGTCCTGGGTCCAACCTGACCTTCGATAAATGGAAGGTCAGGTAGGGGAGGCAGCCCTACCTGACCCTCGATAAATGGAAGGTCAGGTAGAGGAGATAGCCCTACCTGACTATCTATAATAAATGGGTCAGGTAGGGCCTTGGACCCTACCTGACCCTCGATAAATGGAAGGTCAGGTAGGGGAGATAGCCCTACCTGACCATCTATAATAAATGGGTCAGGTAGGGCCCTGGGCCCTACCTGACCCTCGATAAATGGAAGGTCAGGTAGGGGAGGCAGCCCTACCTGACCCTCTATAAATGGAAGGTCAGGTTGGGGATGCAGCCCTACCTGACCCTCGATAAATGGAAGGTCAGGTAGGGGAGATAGCCCTACCTGACCATCTATAATAAATGGGTCAGGTAGGGCCCTGGGCCCTACCTGACCTTCGATAAATGGAAGGTCAGGTAGGGGATGCAGCCCTACCTGACCCTCGATAAATGGAAGGTCAGGTAGGGGAGATAGCCCTACCTGACCATCTATAATAAATGGGTCAGGTAGGGTCCACCCTCGATAAATGGAAGGTCAGGTAGGGAAGGCAGCCCTACCTGACCATCTATAATAAATGGGTCAGGTAGGGCCCTGGGTCCTACCTGACCCTCGATAAATGGAAGGTCAGGTAGGGGATGTAGCCCTACCTGACCCTCGATAAATGGAAGGTCAGGTAGGGGAGGAAGCCCTACCTGACCCTCGATAAATGGAAGGTCAGGTAGGGGATGTAGCCCTACCTGACCCTCGATAAATGGAAGGTCAGGTAGGGGAGGCAGCCCTACCTGACCCTCGATAAATGGAAGGTCAGGTAGGGGATGCAGCCCTACCTGACCTTCGATAAATGGAAGGTCAGGTAGGGGAGGCAGCCCTACCTGACCCTCGATAAATGGAAGGTCAGGTAGGGGAGGCAGCCCTACCTGACCATCTATAATAAATGGGTCAGGTAGGGCCCTGGGCCCTACCTGACCTTCGATAAATGGAAGGTCAGGTTGGGGATGCAGCCCTACCTGACCCTCGATAAATGGAAGGTCAGGTAGAGGAGATAGCCCTACCTGACCATCTATAATAAATGGGTCAGGTAGGGCCCTGGGCCCTACCTGACCTTCGATAAATGGAAGGTCAGGTAGGGGATGCAGCCCTACCTGACCTTCGATAAATGGAAGGTCAGGTAGGGGAGATAGCCCTACCTGACCATCTATAATAAATGGGTCAGGTAGGGCCCTGGACCCTACCTGACCCTCGATAAATGGAAGGTCAGGTAGGGAAGGCAGCCCTACCTGACCATCTATAATAAATGGGTCAGGTAGGGCCCTGGGCCCTACCTGACCCTCGATAAATGGAAGGTCAGGTAGGGAAGGCAGCCCTACCTGACCATCTATAATAAATGGGTCAGGTAGGGCCCTGGGTCCTACCTGACCCTCGACAAATGGAAGGTCAGGTAGGGGAGGCAGCCCTACCTGACCATCTATAATATATGGGTCAGGTAGGGCCCTGGGTCCTACCTGACCCTCGATAAATGGAAGGTCAGGTAGGGGAGGCAGCCCTACCTGATCATAAATGGGTCAGGTAGGGCCCTGGGTCCAACCTGACCTTCGATAAATGGAAGGTCAGGTAGGGGAGGCAGCCCTACCTGACCCTCGATAAATGGAAGGTCAGGTAGAGGAGATAGCCCTACCTGACTATCTATAATAAATGGGTCAGGTAGGGCCTTGGACCCTACCTGACCCTCGATAAATGGAAGGTCAGGTAGGGGAGATAGCCCTACCTGACCATCTATAATAAATGGGTCAGGTAGGGCCCTGGGCCCTACCTGACCCTCGATAAATGGAAGGTCAGGTAGGGGAGGCAGCCCTACCTGACCCTCTATAAATGGAAGGTCAGGTTGGGGATGCAGCCCTACCTGACCCTCGATAAATGGAAGGTCAGGTAGGGGAGATAGCCCTACCTGACCATCTATAATAAATGGGTCAGGTAGGGCCCTGGGCCCTACCTGACCTTCGATAAATGGAAGGTCAGGTAGGGGATGCAGCCCTACCTGACCCTCGATAAATGGAAGGTCAGGTAGGGGAGATAGCCCTACCTGACCATCTATAATAAATGGGTCAGGTAGGGTCCACCCTCGATAAATGGAAGGTCAGGTAGGGAAGGCAGCCCTACCTGACCATCTATAATAAATGGGTCAGGTAGGGCCCTGGGTCCTACCTGACCCTCGATAAATGGAAGGTCAGGTAGGGGATGTAGCCCTACCTGACCCTCGATAAATGGAAGGTCAGGTAGGGGAGGAAGCCCTACCTGACCCTCGATAAATGGAAGGTCAGGTAGGGGATGTAGCCCTACCTGACCCTCGATAAATGGAAGGTCAGGTAGGGGAGGCAGCCCTACCTGACCCTCGATAAATGGAAGGTCAGGTAGGGGATGCAGCCCTACCTGACCCTCGATAAATGGAAGGTCAGGTAGGGGAGGCAGCCCTACCTGACCATCTATAATAAATGGGTCAGGTAGGGGATGCAGCCCTACCTGACCCTCGATAAATGGAAGGTCAGGTAGGGGAGGCAGCCCTACTTGACCAACTATAATAAATAGGTCAGGTAGGGCCCTGGACCCTACCTGACCTTCGATAAATGGAAGGTCAGGTAGGGGATGTAGCCCTACCTGACCCTCGATAAATGGAAGGTCAGGTAGGGGAGATAGCCCTACCTGACCATCTATAATAAATGGGTCAGGTAGGGCCCTGGGCCCTACCTGACCAACTATAATAAATGGGTCAGGTAGGGCCCTGGGCCCTACCTGACTCTCGATAAATGGAAGGTCAGGTAGGGGAGGCAGCCCTACCTGACCATCTATAATAAATGGGTCAGGTAGGGGAGGCAACCCTACATGACCCTCGATAAATGGAAGGTCAGGTAGAGGATGCAGCCCTACCTGACGATCTATAATAAATGGGTCAGGTAGGGCCCTGGGCCCTACCTGACCTTCGATAAATGGAAGGTCAGGTAGGGGAGGCAGCCCTACCTGACCCTCGATAAATGGAAGGTCAGGTAGGGGAGGCAGCCCTACCTGACCATCTATAATAAATGGGTCAGGTAGGGCCCTGGGCCCTACCTGACCTTCGATAAATGGAAGGTCAGGTTGGGGATGCAGCCCTACCTGACCCTCGATAAATGGAAGGTCAGGTAGAGGAGATAGCCCTACCTGACCATCTATAATAAATGGGTCAGGTAGGGCCCTGGGCCCTACCTGACCTTCGATAAATGGAAGGTCAGGTAGGGGATGCAGCCCTACCTGACCCTCGATAAATGGAAGGTCAGGTAGGGGAGATAGCCCTACCTGACCATCTATAATAAATGGGTCAGGTAGGGCCCTGGACCCTACCTGACCCTCGATAAATGGAAGGTCAGGTAGGGAAGGCAGCCCTACCTGACCATCTATAATAAATGGGTCAGGTAGGGCCCTGGGCCCTACCTGACCCTCGATAAATGGAAGGTCAGGTAGGGAAGGCAGCCCTACCTGACCATCTATAATAAATGGGTCAGGTAGGGCCCTGGGTCCTACCTGACCCTCGACAAATGGAAGGTCAGGTAGGGGAGGCAGCCCTACCTGACCATCTATAATATATGGGTCAGGTAGGGCCCTGGGTCCTACCTGACCCTCGATAAATGGAAGGTCAGGTAGGGGAGGCAGCCCTACCTGATCATAAATGGGTCAGGTAGGGCCCTGGGTCCAACCTGACCTTCGATAAATGGAAGGTCAGGTAGGGGAGGCAGCCCTACCTGACCCTCGATAAATGGAAGGTCAGGTAGGGGAGATAGCCCTACCTGACTATCTATAATAAATGGGTCAGGTAGGGCCTTGGACCCTACCTGACCCTCGATAAATGGAAGGTCAGGTAGGGGAGATAGCCCTACCTGACCATCTATAATAAATGGGTCAGGTAGGGCCCTGGACCCTTCCTGACCCTCGATAAATGGAAGGTCAGGTAGGGAAGGCAGCCCTACCTGACCAACTATAAAAAATGGGTCAGGTAGGGCCCTGGGCCCTACCTGACTCTCGATAAATGGAAGGTCAGGTAGGGGAGGCAGCCCTACCTGACCATCTATAATAAATGGGTCAGGTAGGGCCCTGGACCCTACCTGACCCTCGATAAATGGAAGGTCAGGTAGGGGAGGCAGCCCTACCTGACTATCTATAATAAATGGGTCAGGTAGGGCCCTAAGCCCTACCTGACCTTCGATAAATGGAAGGTCAGGTAGGGGAGGCAGCCCTACCTGACCCTCGATAAATGGAAGGTCAGGTAGGGGAGATAGCCCTACCTGACTATCTATAATAAATGGGTCAGGTAGGGCCCTGGACCCTACCTGACCCTCGATAAATGGAAGGTCAGGTAGGGGAGGCAGCCCTACCTGACCCTCTATAAATGGAAGGTCAGGTAGGGGAGGCAGCCCTACCTGACCATCTATAATAAATGGGTCAGGTAGGGCCCTGGGCCCTACCTGACCTTCGATAAATGGAAGGTCAGGTTGGGGATGCAGCCCTACCTGACCCTCGATAAATGGAAGGTCAGGTAGGGGAGATAGCCCTACCTGACCATCTATAATAAATGGGTCAGGTAGGGCCCTGGGCCCTACCTGACCTTCGATAAATGGAAGGTCAGGTAGGGGAGATAGCCCTACCTGACCATCTATAATAAATGGGTCAGGTAGGGCCCTGGGCCCTACCTGACCTTCGATAAATGGAAGGTCAGGTAGGGGATGCAGCCCTACCTGACCTTCGATAAATGGAAGGTCAGGTAGGGGAGATAGCCCTACCTGACCATCTATAATAAATGGGTCAGGTAGGGCCCTGGACCCTACCTGACCCTCGATAAATGGAAGGTCAGGTAGGGAAGGCAGCCCTACCTGACCATCTATAATAAATGGGTCAGGTAGGGCCCTGGGCCCTACCTGACCCTCGATAAATGGAAGGTCAGGTAGGGAAGGCAGCCCTACCTGACCATCTATAATAAATGGGTCAGGTAGGGCCCTGGGTCCTACCTGACCCTCGACAAATGGAAGGTCAGGTAGGGGAGGCAGCCCTACCTGACCATCTATAATATATGGGTCAGGTAGGGCCCTGGGTCCTACCTGACCCTCGATAAATGGAAGGTCAGGTAGGGGAGGCAGCCCTACCTGATCATAAATGGGTCAGGTAGGGCCCTGGGTCCAACCTGACCTTCGATAAATGGAAGGTCAGGTAGGGGAGGCAGCCCTACCTGACCCTCGATAAATGGAAGGTCAGGTAGAGGAGATAGCCCTACCTGACTATCTATAATAAATGGGTCAGGGAGGGCCTTGGACCCTACCTGACCCTCGATAAATGGAAGGTCAGGT
This sequence comes from Tetragnatha versicolor, assembly GCA_024610705.1. Lineage (NCBI taxonomy): Eukaryota > Metazoa > Arthropoda > Arachnida > Araneae > Tetragnathidae > Tetragnatha > Tetragnatha versicolor. Next base: position 2,260,531 of record JANDEH010000032.1, on the reverse strand, counting down.
AGGGGAGATAGCCCTACCTGACCATCTATAATAAATGGGTCAGGTAGGGCCCTGGGCCCTACCTGACCCTCGATAAATGGAAGGTCAGGTAGGGGAGGCAGCCCTACCTGACCCTCTATAAATGGAAGGTCAGGTTGGGGATGCAGCCCTACCTGACCCTCGATAAATGGAAGGTCAGGTAGGGGAGATAGCCCTACCTGACCATCTATAATAAATGGGTCAGGTAGGGCCCTGGGCCCTACCTGACCTTCGATAAATGGAAGGTCAGGTAGGGGATGCAGCCCTACCTGACCCTCGATAAATGGAAGGTCAGGTAGGGGAGATAGCCCTACCTGACCATCTATAATAAATGGGTCAGGTAGGGTCCACCCTCGATAAATGGAAGGTCAGGTAGGGAAGGCAGCCCTACCTGACCATCTATAATAAATGGGTCAGGTAGGGCCCTGGGTCCTACCTGACCCTCGATAAATGGAAGGTCAGGTAGGGGATGTAGCCCTACCTGACCCTCGATAAATGGAAGGTCAGGTAGGGGAGGCAGCCCTACCTGACCCTCGATAAATGGAAGGTCAGGTAGGGGAGGCAGCCCTACCTGACCATCTATAATAAATGGGTCAGGTAGGGGATGCAGCCCTACCTGACCCTCGATAAATGGAAGGTCAGGTAGGGGAGGCAGCCCTACTTGACCAACTATAATAAATAGGTCAGGTAGGGCCCTGGACCCTACCTGACCTTCGATAAATGGAAGGTCAGGTAGGGGATGCAGCCCTACCTGACCCTCGATAAATGGAAGGTCAGGTAGGGGAGGCAGCCCTACCTGACCATCTATAATAAATGGGTCAGGTAGGGGATGCAGCCCTACCTGACCCTCGATAAATGGAAGGTCAGGTAGGGGAGGCAGCCCTACTTGACCAACTATAATAAATAGGTCAGGTAGGGCCCTGGACCCTACCTAACCTTCGATAAATGGAAGGTCAGGTAGGGGATGCAGCCCTACCTGACCCTCGATAAATGGAAGGTCAGGTAGGGGAGGCAGCCCCTACCTGACCTTCGATAAATGGAAGGTCAGGTAGGGGATGTAGCCCTACCTGACCCTCGATAAATGGAAGGTCAGGTAGGGGAGATAGCCCTACCTGACCATCTATAATAAATGGGTCAGGTAGGGCCCTGGGCCCTACCTGACCAACTATAATAAATGGGTCAGGTAGGGCCCTGGGCCCTACCTGACTCTCGATAAATGGAAGGTCAGGTAGGGGAGGCAGCCCTACCTGACCATCTATAATAAATGGGTCAGGTAGGGGAGGCAACCCTACATGACCCTCGATAAATGGAAGGTCAGGTAGAGGATGCAGCCCTACCTGACGATCTATAATAAATGGGTCAGGTAGGGCCCTGGGCCCTACCTGACCTTCGATAAATGGAAGGTCAGGTAGGGGAGGCAGCCCTACCTGACCCTCGATAAATGGAAGGTCAGGTAGGGGAGGCAGCCCTACCTGACCATCTATAATAAATGGGTCAGGTAGGGCCCTGGGCCCTACCTGACCTTCGATAAATGGAAGGTCAGGTTGGGGATGCAGCCCTACCTGACCCTCGATAAATGGAAGGTCAGGTAGAGGAGATAGCCCTACCTGACCATCTATAATAAATGGGTCAGGTAGGGCCCTGGGCCCTACCTGACCTTCGATAAATGGAAGGTCAGGTAGGGGATGCAGCCCTACCTGACCCTCGATAAATGGAAGGTCAGGTAGGGGAGATAGCCCTACCTGACCATCTATAATAAATGGGTCAGGTAGGGCCCTGGACCCTACCTGACCCTCGATAAATGGAAGGTCAGGTAGGGAAGGCAGCCCTACCTGACCATCTATAATAAATGGGTCAGGTAGGGCCCTGGGCCCTACCTGACCCTCGATAAATGGAAGGTCAGGTAGGGAAGGCAGCCCTACCTGACCATCTATAATAAATGGGTCAGGTAGGGCCCTGGGTCCTACCTGACCCTCGACAAATGGAAGGTCAGGTAGGGGAGGCAGCCCTACCTGACCATCTATAATATATGGGTCAGGTAGGGCCCTGGGTCCTACCTGACCCTCGATAAATGGAAGGTCAGGTAGGGGAGGCAGCCCTACCTGATCATAAATGGGTCAGGTAGGGCCCTGGGTCCAACCTGACCTTCGATAAATGGAAGGTCAGGTAGGGGAGGCAGCCCTACCTGACCCTCGATAAATGGAAGGTCAGGTAGGGGAGATAGCCCTACCTGACTATCTATAATAAATGGGTCAGGTAGGGCCTTGGACCCTACCTGACCCTCGATAAATGGAAGGTCAGGTAGGGGAGATAGCCCTACCTGACCATCTATAATAAATGGGTCAGGTAGGGCCCTGGGCCCTACCTGACCTTCGATAAATGGAAGGTCAGGTAGGGGATGCAGCCCTACCTGACCCTCGATAAATGGAAGGTCAGGAAGGGGAGATAGCCCTACCTGACCATCTATAATAAATGGGTCAGGTAGGGCCCTGGACCCTTCCTGACCCTCGATAAATGGAAGGTCAGGTAGGGAAGGCAGCCCTACCTGACCAACTATAAAAAATGGGTCAGGTAGGGCCCTGGGCCCTACCTGACTCTCGATAAATGGAAGGTCAGGTAGGGGAGGCAGCCCTACCTGACCATCTATAATAAATGGGTCAGGTAGGGCCCTGGACCCTACCTGACCCTCTATAAATGGAAGGTCAGGTAGGGGAGGCAGCCCTACCTGACCATCTATAATAAATGGGTCAGGTAGGGCCCTGGGCCCTACCTGACCTTCGATAAATGGAAGGTCAGGTTGGGGATGCAGCCCTACCTGACCCTCGATAAATGGAAGGTCAGGTAGGGGAGATAGCCCTACCTGACCATCTATAATAAATGGGTCAAGTAGGGCCCTGGGCCCTACCTGACCTTCGATAAATGGAAGGTCAGGTAGGGGAGATAGCCCTACCTGACCATCTATAATAAATGGGTCAGGTAGGGCCCTGGACCCTACCTGACCCTCGATAAATGGAAGGTCAGGTAGGGAAGGCAGCCCTACCTGACCATCTATAATAAATGGGTCAGGTAGGGCCCTACCTGACCTTCGATAAATGGAAGGTCAGGTAGGGGATGCAGCCCTACCTGACACTCTATAAATGGAAGGTCAGGTAGGGGAGGAAGCCCTACCTAACCATCTATAATAAATGGGTCAGGTAGGGCCCTGGGTCCTACCTGACCCTCGACAAATGGAAGGTCAGGTAGGGGAGGCAGCCCTACCTGACCATCTATAATATATGGGTCAGGTAGGGCCCTGGGTCCTACCTGACCCTCGATAAATGGAAGGTCAGGTAGGGGAGGCAGCCCTACCTGATCATAAATGGGTCAGGTAGGGCCCTGGGTCCAACCTGACCTTCGATAAATGGAAGGTCAGGTAGGGGAGGCAGCCCTACCTGACCCTCGATAAATGGAAGGTCAGGTAGGGGAGATAGCCCTACCTGACTATCTATAATAAATGGGTCAGGTAGGGGAGGCAGCCCTACATGACCCTCGATAAATGGAAGGTCAGGTAGGGGATGCAGCCCTACCTTACCCTCGATAAATGGAAGGTCAGGAAGGGGAGATAGCCCTACCTGACCATCTATAATAAATGGGTCAGGTAGGGGAGGCAGCCCTACATGACCCTCGATAAATGGAAGGTCAGGTAGAGGATGCAGCCCTACCTGACGATCTATAATAAATGGGTCAGGTAGGGCCCTGGACCCTTCCTGACCCTCGATAAATGGAAGGTCAGGTAGGGAAGGCAGCCCTACCTGACCAACTATAATAAATGGGTCAGGTAGGGCCCTGGGCCCTACCTGACTCTCGATAAATGGAAGGTCAGGTAGGGGAGGCAGCCCTACCTGACCATCTATAATAAATGGGTCAGGTAGGGCCCTGGACCCTACCTGACCCTCGATAAATGGAAGGTCAGGTAGGGGAGGCAGCCCTACCTGACCATCTATAATAAATGGGTCAGGTAGGGCCCTAAGCCCTACCTGACCTTCGATAAATGGAAGGTCAGGTAGGGGAGGCAGCCCTACCTGACCCTCGATAAATGGAAGGTCAGGTAGGGGAGGCAGCCCTACCTGACCATCTATAATAAATGGGTCAGGTAGGGCCCTGGGCCCTACCTGACCTTCGGGCCCTGGGCCCTACCTGACCTTCGATAAATGGAAGGTCAGGTAGGGGATGCAGCCCTACCTGACCCTCGATAAAAGGAAGGTCAGGTAGGGGATGCAGCCCTACCTGACCCTCGATAAATGGAAGGTCAGGTAGGGGAGATAGCCCTACCTGACCATCTATAATAAATGGGTCAGGTAGGGCCCTGGACCCTACCTGACCCTCGATAAATGGAAGGTCAGGTAGGGAAGGCAGCCCTACCTGACCATCTATAATAAATGGGTCAGGTAGGGCCCTGGGCCCTACCTGACCTTCGATAAATGGAAGGTCAGGTAGGGGATGCAGCCCTACCTGACACTCTATAAATGGAAGGTCAGGTAGGGGAGGCAGCCCTACCTAACCATCTATAATAAATGGGTCAGGTAGGGCCCTGGACCCTACCTGACCATCGATAAATGGAAGGTCAGGTAGGGGAGGCAGCCCTACCTGACCATCTATAATAAATGGGTCAGGTAGGGCCCTGGACCCTACCTGACCATCGATAAATGGAAGGTCAGGTAGGGGAGGCAGCCCTACCTGACCATCTATAATAAATGGGTCAGGTAGGGCCCTAAGCCCTACCTGACCCTCGACAAATGGAAGGTCAGGTAGGGGAGGCAGCCCTACCTGACCATCTATAATATATGGGTCAGGTAGGGCCCTGGGTCCTACCTGACCCTCGATAAATGGAAGGTCAGGTAGGGGAGGCAGCCCTACCTGACCCTCTATAAATGGAAGGTCAGGTTGGGGATGCAGCCCTACCTGACCCTCGATAAATGGAAGGTCAGGTAGGGGAGATAGCCCTACCTGACAATCTATAATAAATGGGTCAGGTAGGGCCCTGGGCCCTACCTGACCTTCGATAAATGGAAGGTCAGGTAGGGGATGCAGCCCTACCTGACCCTCGATAAATGGAAGGTCAGGTAGGGGAGATAGCCCTACCTGACCATCTATAATAAATGGGTCAGGTAGGGTCCACCCTCGATAAATGGAAGGTCAGGTAGGGAAGGCAGCCCTACCTGACCATCTATAATAAATGGGTCAGGTAGGGCCCTGGGTCCTACCTGACCCTCGATAAATGGAAGGTCAGGTAGGGGATGTAGCCCTACCTGACCCTCGATAAATGGAAGGTCAGGTAGGGGAGGCAGCCCTACCTGACCCTCGATAAATGGAAGGTCAGGTAGGGGATGCAGCCCTACCTGACCCTCGATAAATGGAAGGTCAGGTAGGGGAGGCAGCCCTACCTGACCATCTATAATAAATGGGTCAGGTAGGGGATGCAGCCCTACCTGACCCTCGATAAATGGAAGGTCAGGTAGTTGAGGCAGCCCTACTTGACCAACTATAATAAATAGGTCAGGTAGGGCCCTGGACCCTACCTGACCTTCGATAAATGGAAGGTCAGGTAGGGGATGCAGCCCTACCTGACCCTCGATAAATGGAAGGTCAGGTAGGGGAGGCAGCCCCTACCTGACCTTCGATAAATGGAAGGTCAGGTAGGGGATGTAGCCCTACCTGACCCTCGATAAATGGAAGGTCAGGTAGGGGAGATAGCCCTACCTGACCATCTATAATAAATGGGTCAGGTAGGGCCCTGGGCCCTACCTGACCAACTATAATAAATGGGTCAGGTAGGGCCCTGGGCCCTACCTGACTCTCGATAAATGGAAGGTCAGGTAGGGGAGGCAGCCCTACCTGACCAACTATAATATATGGGTCAGGTAGGGCCCTGGGCCCTACCTGACTCTCGATAAATGGAAGGTCAGGTAGGGGAGGCAGCCCTACCTGACCATCTATAATAAATGGGTCAGGTAGGGGAGGCAGCCCTACATGACCCTCGATAAATGGAAGGTCAGGTAGAGGATGCAGCCCTACCTGACGATCTATAATAAATGGGTCAGGTAGGGCCCTGGGCCCTACCTGACCTTCGATAAATGGAAGGTCAGGTAGGGGAGGCAGCCCTACCTGACCCTCGATAAATGGAAGGTCAGGTAGGGGAGGCAGCCCTACCTGACCATCTATAATAAATGGGTCAGGTAGGGCCCTGGGCCCTACCTGACCTTCGATAAATGGAAGGTCAGGTTGGGGATGCAGCCCTACCTGACCCTCGATAAATGGAAGGTCAGGTAGAGGAGATAGCCCTACCTGACCATCTATAATAAATGGGTCAGGTAGGGCCCTGGGCCCTACCTGACCTTCGATAAATGGAAGGTCAGGTAGGGGATGCAGCCCTACCTGACCTTAGATAAATGGAAGGTCAGGTAGGGGAGATAGCCCTACCTGACCATCTATAATAAATGGGTCAGGTAGGGCCCTGGACCCTACCTGACCCTCGATAAATGGAAGGTCAGGTAGGGAAGGCAGCCCTACCTGACCATCTATAATAAATGGGTCAGGTAGGGCCCTGGGCCCTGGGCCCTACCTGACCCTCGATAAATGGAAGGTCAGGTAGGGAAGGCAGCCCTACCTGACCATCTATAATAAATGGGTCAGGTAGGGCCCTGGGTCCTACCTGACCCTCGACAAATGGAAGGTCAGGTAGGGGAGGCAGCCCTACCTGACCATCTATAATATATGGGTCAGGTAGGGCCCTGGGTCCTACCTGACCCTCGATAAATGGAAGGTCAGGTAGGGGAGGCAGCCCTACCTGACCCTCGATAAATGGAAGGTAGGGGAGGTAGGGGAGATAGCCCTACCTGACTATCTATAATAAATGGGTCAGGTAGGGCCTTGGACCCTACCTGACCCTCGATAAATGGAAGGTCAGGTAGGGGAGATAGCCCTACCTGACCATCTATAATAAATGGGTCAGGTAGGGCCCTGGGCCCTACCTGACCTTCGGGCCCTGGGCCCTACCTGACCTTCGATAAATGGAAGGTCAGGTAGGGGATGCAGCCCTACCTGACCCTCGATAAATGGAAGGTCAGGTAGGGGAGATAGCCCTACCTGACCATCTATAATAAATGGGTCAGGTAGGGCCCTGGACCCTTCCTGACCCTCGATAAATGGAAGGTCAGGTAGGGAAGGCAGCCCTACCTGACCAACTATAAAAAATGGGTCAGGTAGGGCCCTGGGCCCTACCTGACTCTCGATAAATGGAAGGTCAGGTAGGGGAGGCAGCCCTACCTGACCATCTATAATAAATGGGTCAGGTAGGGCCCTGGACCCTACCTGACCCTCGATAAATGGAAGGTCAGGTAGGGGAGGCAGCCCTACCTGACCCTCTATAAATGGAAGGTCAGGTAGGGGAGGCAGCCCTACCTGACCATCTATAATAAATGGGTCAGGTAGGGCCCTGGGCCCTACCTGACCTTCGATAAATGGAAGGTCAGGTTGGGGATGCAGCCCTACCTGACCCTCGATAAATGGAAGGTCAGGTAGGGGAGATAGCCCTACCTGACCATCTATAATAAATGGGTCAGGTAGGGCCCTGGGCCCTACCTGACCTTCGATAAATGGAAGGTCAGGTAGGGGAGATAGCCCTACCTGACCATCTATAATAAATGGGTCAGGTAGGGCCCTGGACCCTACCTGACCCTCGATAAATGGAAGGTCAGGTAGGGAAGGCAGCCCTACCTGACCATCTATAATAAATGGGTCAGGTAGGGCCCTACCTGACCTTCGATAAATGGAAGGTCAGGTAGGGGATGCAGCCCTACCTGACACTCTATAAATGGAAGGTCAGGTAGGGGAGGCAGCCCTACCTAACCATCTATAATAAATGTGTCAGGTAGGGCCCTGGGTCCTACCTGACCCTCGACAAATGGAAGGTCAGGTAGGGGAGGCAGCCCTACCTGACCATCTATAATATATGGGTCAGGTAGGGCCCTGGGTCCTACCTGACCCTCGATAAATGGAAGGTCAGGTAGGGGAGGCAGCCCTACCTGACCCTCGATAAATGGAAGGTCAGGTAGGGGAGATAGCCCTACCTGACTATCTATAATAAATGGGTCAGGTAGGGCCCTGGACCCTACCTGACCCTCGATAAATGGAAGGTCAGGTAGGGGAGATAGCCCTACCTGACCATCTATAATAAATGGGTCAGGTAGGGCCCTGGGCCCTACCTGACCTTCGATAAATGGAAGGTCAGGTAGGGGATGCAGCCCTACCTTACCCTCGATAAATGGAAGGTCAGGTAGGGGAGATAGCCCTACCTGACCATCTATAATAAATGGGTCAGGTAGGGCCCTGGACCCTACCTGACCCTCGATAAATGGAAGGTCAGGTAGGGGAGGCAGCCCTACCTGACCATCTATAATAAATGGGTCAGGTAGGGCCCTAAGCCCTACCTGACCTTCGATAAATGGAAGGTCAGGTAGGGGAGGCAGCCCTACCTGACCCTCGATAAATGGAAGGTCAGGTAGGGGAGATAGCCCTACCTGACTATCTATAATAAATGGGTCAGGTAGGGCCCTGGACCCTACCTGACCCTCGATAAATGGAAGGTCAGGTAGGGGAGGCAGCCCTACCTGACCCTCTATAAATGGAAGGTCAGGTAGGGGAGGCAGCCCTACCTGACCATCTATAATAAATGGGTCAGGTAGGGCCCTGGACCCTACCTGACCCTCTATAAATGGAAGGTCAGGTAGGGGAGGCAGCCCTACCTGACCATCTATAATAAATGGGTCAGGTAGGGCCCTGGGCCCTACCTGACCTTCGATAAATGGAAGGTCAGGTTGGGGATGCAGCCCTACCTGACCCTCGATAAATGGAAGGTCAGGTAGGGGAGATAGCCCTACCTGACCATCTATAATAAATGAGTCAGGTAGGGCCCTGGGCCCTACCTGACCTTCGATAAATGGAAGGTCAGGTAGGGGATGCAGCCCTACCTGACCCTCGATAAATGGAAGGTCAGGTAGGGGAGATATCCCTACCTGACCATCTATAATAAATGGGTCAGGTAGGGCCCTGGACCCTTCCTGACCCTCGATAAATGGAAGGTCAGGTAGGGAAGGCAGCCCTACCTGACCATCTATAATATATGGGTCAGGTAGGGCCCTGGGTCCTACCTGATCTTCGATAAATGGAAGGTCAGGTAGGGGATGCAGCCCTACCTGACACTCTATAAATGGAAGGTCAGGTAGGGGAGGCAGCCCTACCTAACCATCTATAATAAATGGGTCAGGTAGGGCCCTGGGTCCTACCTGACCCTCGACAAATGGAAGGTCAGGTAGGGGAGGCAGCCCTACCTGACCATCTATAATATATGGGTCAGGTAGGGCCCTGGGTCCTACCTGACCCTCGATAAATGGAAGGTCAGGTAGGGGAGGCAGCCCTACCTGATCATAAATGGGTCAGGTAGGGCCCTGGGTCCAACCTGACCTTCGATAAATGGAAGGTCAGGTAGGGGAGGCAGCCCTACCTGACCCTCGATAAATGGAAGGTCAGGTAGGGGAGATAGCCCTACCTGACTATCTATAATAAATGGGTCAGGTAGGGCCCTGGACCCTACCTGACCCTCGATAAATGGAAGGTCAGGTAGGGGAGATAGCCCTACCTGACCATCTATAATAAATGGGTCAGGTAGGGCCCTGGGCCCTACCTGACCTTCGGGCCCTGGGCCCTACCTGACCTTCGATAAATGGAAGGTCAGGTAGGGGATGCAGCCCTACCTGACCCTCGATAAATGGAAGGTCAGGTAGGGGAGATAGCCCTACCTGACCATCTATAATAAATGGGTCAGGTAGGGCCCTGGACCCTTCCTGACCCTCGATAAATGGAAGGTCAGGTAGGGAAGGCAGCCCTACCTGACCAACTATAATAAATGGGTCAGGTAGGGCCCTGGGCCCTACCTGACTCTCGATAAATGGAAGGTCAGGTAGGGGAGGCAGCCCTACCTGACCATCTATAATAAATGGGTCAGGTAGGGCCCTGGACCCTACCTGACCCTCGATAAATGGAAGGTCAGGTAGGGGAGGCAGCCCTACCTGACCATCTATAATAAATGGGTCAGGTAGGGCCCTAAGCCCTACCTGACCTTCGATAAATGGAAGGTCAGGTAGGGGAGGCAGCCCTACCTGACCCTCGATAAATGGAAGGTCAGGTAGGGGAGATAGCCCTACCTGACTATCTATAATAAATGGGTCAGGTAGGGCCCTGGACCCTACCTGACCCTCGATAAATGGAAGGTCAGGTAGGGGAGGCAGCCCTACCTGACCCTCTATAAATGGAAGGTCAGGTAGGGGAGGCAGCCCTACCTGACCATCTATAATAAATGGGTCAGGTAGGGCCCTGGACCCTACCTGACCCTCTATAAATGGAAGGTCAGGTAGGGGAGGCAGCCCTACCTGACCATCTATAATAAATGGGTCAGGTAGGGCCCTGGGCCCTACCTGACCTTCGATAAATGGAAGGTCAGGTTGGGGATGCAGCCCTACCTGACCCTCGATAAATGGAAGGTCAGGTAGGGGAGATAGCCCTACCTGACCATCTATAATAAATGAGTCAGGTAGGGCCCTGGGCCCTACCTGACCTTCGATAAATGGAAGGTCAGGTAGGGGATGCAGCCCTACCTGACCCTCGATAAATGGAAGGTCAGGTAGGGGAGATAGCCCTACCTGACCATCTATAATAAATGGGTCAGGTAGGGCCCTGGACCCTTCCTGACCCTCGATAAATGGAAGGTCAGGTAGGGAAGGCAGCCCTACCTGACCATCTATAATATATGGGTCAGGTAGGGCCCTGGGTCCTACCTGACCTTCGATAAATGGAAGGTCAGGTAGGGGATGCAGCCCTACCTGACACTCTATAAATGGAAGGTCAGGTAGGGGAGGCAGCCCTACCTAACCATCTATAATAAATGGGTCAGGTAGGGCCCTGGGTCCTACCTGACCCTCGACAAATGGAAGGTCAGGTAGGGGAGGCAGCCCTACCTGACCATCTATAATATATGGGTCAGGTAGGGCCCTGGGTCCTACCTGACCCTCGATAAATGGAAGGTCAGGTAGGGGAGGCAGCCCTACCTGATCATAAATGGGTCAGGTAGGGCCCTGGGTCCAACCTGACCTTCGATAAATGGAAGGTCAGGTAGGGGAGGCAGCCCTACCTGACCCTCGATAAATGGAAGGTCAGGTAGGGGAGATAGCCCTACCTGACTATCTATAATAAATGGGTCAGGTAGGGCCCTGGACCCTACCTGACCCTCGATAAATGGAAGGTCAGGTAGGGGAGATAGCCCTACCTGACCATCTATAATAAATGGGTCAGGTAGGGCCCTGGGCCCTACCTGACCTTCGGGCCCTGGGCCCTACCTGACCTTCGATAAATGGAAGGTCAGGTAGGGGATGCAGCCCTACCTGACCCTCGATAAATGGAAGGTCAGGTAGGGGAGATAGCCCTACCTGACCATCTATAATAAATGGGTCAGGTAGGGCCCTGGACCCTTCCTGACCCTCGATAAATGGAAGGTCAGGTAGGGAAGGCAGCCCTACCTGACCAACTATAAAAAATGGGTCAGGTAGGGCCCTGGGCCCTACCTGACTCTCGATAAATGGAAGGTCAGGTAGGGGAGGCAGCCCTACCTGACCATCTATAATAAATGGGTCAGGTAGGGCCCTGGACCCTACCTGACCCTCGATAAATGGAAGGTCAGGTAGGGGAGGCAGCCCTACCTGACCATCTATAATAAATGGGTCAGGTAGGGCCCTAAGCCCTACCTGACCTTCGATAAATGGAAGGTCAGGTAGGGGAGGCAGCCCTACCTGACCCTCGATAAATGGAAGGTCAGGTAGGGGAGATAGCCCTACCTGACTATCTATAATAAATGGGTCAGGTAGGGCCCTGGACCCTACCTGACCCTCGATAAATGGAAGGTCAGGTAGGGGAGGCAGCCCTACCTGACCCTCTATAAATGGAAGGTCAGGTAGGGGAGGCAGCCCTACCTGACCATCTATAATAAATGGGTCAGGTAGGGCCCTGGGCCCTACCTGACCTTCGATAAATGGAAGGTCAGGTTGGGGATGCAGCCCTACCTGACCCTCGATAAATGGAAGGTCAGGTAGGGGAGATAGCCCTACCTGACTATCTATAATAAATGGGTCAGGTAGGGCCCTGGACCCTACCTGACCCTCGATAAATGGAAGGTCAGGTAGGGGAGGCAGCCCTACCTGACCCTCTATAAATGGAAGGTCAGGTAGGGGAGGCAGCCCTACCTGACCATCTATAATAAATGGGTCAGGTAGGGCCCTGGTACCTACCTGACCTTCGATAAATGGAAGGTCAGGTTGGGGATGCAGCCCTACCTGACCCTCGAAAAATTGAAGGTCAGGTAGGGGAGATAGCCCTACCTGACCATCTATAATAAATGGGTCAGGTAGGGCCCTGGTCCCTACCTGACCTTCGATAAATGGAAGGTCAGGTAGGGGATGCAGCCCTACCTGACCCTCGATAAATGGAAGGTCAGGTAGGGGAGATAGCCCTACCTGACCATCTATAATAAATGGGTCAGGTAGGGCCCTGGACCCTTCCTGACCCTCGATAAATGGAAGGTCAGGTAGGGAAGGCAGCCCTACCTGACCATCTATAATATATGGGTCAGGTAGGGCCCTGGGTCCTACCTGACCTTCGATAAATGGAAGGTCAGGTAAGGGATGCAGCCCTACCTGACACTCTATAAATGGAAGGTCAGGTAGGGGAGGCAGCCCTACCTAACCATCTATAATAAATGGGTCAGGTAGGGCCCTGGGTCCTACCTGACCCTCGACAAATGGAAGGTCAGGTAGGGGAGGCAGCCCTACCTGACAATCTATAATATATGGGTCAGGTAGGGCCCTAAGCCCTACCTGACCTTCGATAAATGGAAGACAAGGTAGGGGAGGCAGCCCTACCTGACCCTCGATAAATGGAAGGTCAGGTAGGGGAGATAGCCCTACCTGACTATCTATAATAAATGGGTCAGGTAGGGCCCTGGACCCTACCTGACCCTCGATAAATGGAAGGTCAGGTAGGGGAGGCAGCCCTACCTGACCCTCTATAAATGGAAGGTCAGGTAGGGGAGGCAGCCCTACCTGACCATCTATAATAAATGGGTCAGGTAGGGCCCTGGGCCCTACCTGACCTTCGATAAATGGAAGGTCAGGTTGGGGATGCAGCCCTACCTGACCCTCGATAAATGGAAGGTCAGGTAGGGGAGATAGCCCTACCTGACTATCTATAATAAATGGGTCAGGTAGGGCCCTGGACCCTACCTGACCCTCGATAAATGGAAGGTCAGGTAGGGGAGGCAGCCCTACCTGACCCTCTATAAATGGAAGGTCAGGTAGGGGAGGCAGCCCTACCTGACCATCTATAATAAATGGGTCAGGTAGGGCCCTGGGCCCTACCTGACCTTCGATAAATGGAAGGTCAGGTTGGGGATGCAGCCCTACCTGACCCTCGATAAATGGAAGGTCAGGTAGGGGAGATAGCCCTACCTGACCATCTATAATAAATGGGTCAGGTAGGGCCCTGGGCCCTACCTGACCTTCGATAAATGGAAGGTCAGGTAGGGGATGCAGCCCTACCTGACCCTCGATAAATGGAAGGTCAGGTAGGGGAGATAGCCCTACCTGACCATCTATAATAAATGGGTCAGGTAGGGCCCTGGACCCTTCCTGACCCTCGATAAATGGAAGGTCAGGTAGGGAAGGCAGCCCTACCTGACCATCTATAATAAATGGGTCAGGCAGGGCCCTGGGCCCTACCTGACCCTCGACAAATGGAAGGTCAGGTAGGGGAGGCAGCCCTACCTGACCATCTATAATATATGGGTCAGGTAGGGCCCTGGGTCCTACCTGACCCTCGATAAATGGAAGGTCAGGTAGGGGAGGCAGCCCTACCTGACCCTCTATAAATGGAAGGTCAGGTTGGGGATGCAGCCCTACCTGACCCTCGATAAATGGAAGGTCAGGTAGGGGAGATAGCCCTACCTGACCATCTATAATAAATGGGTCAGGTAGGGCCCTGGACCCTTCCTGACCCTCGATAAATGGAAGGTCAGGTAGGGAAGGCAGCCCTACCTGACCATCTATAATATATGGGTCAGGTAGGGCCCTGGGTCCTACCTGATATTCGATAAATGGAAGGTCAGGTAGGGGATGCAGCCCTACCTGACACTCTATAAATGGAAGGTCAGGTAGGGGAGGCAGCCCTACCTAACCATCTATAATAAATGGGTCAGGTAGGGCCCTGGGTCCTACCTGACCCTCGATAAATGGAAGGTCAGGTAGGGGAGGCAGCCCTACCTGACCCTCTATAAATGGAAGGTCAGGTAGGGGAGGCAGCCCTACCTGACCATCTATAATAAATGGGTCAGGTAGGGCCCTGGGCCCTACCTGACCTTCGATAAATGGAAGGTCAGGTTGGGGATGCAGCCCTACCTGACCCTCGATAAATGGAATGTCAGGTAGGGGAGATAGCCCTACCTGACCATCTATAATAAATGGGTCAGGTAGGGCCCTGGGCCCTACCTGACCTTCGATAAATGGAAGGTCAGGTAGGGGATGCAGCCCTACCTGACACTCTATAAATGGAAGGTCAGGTAGGGGAGGCAGCCCTACCTAACCATCTATAATAAATGGGTCAGGTAGGGCCCTGGGTCCTACCTGACCCTCGACAAATGGAAGGTCAGGTAGGGGAGGCAGCCCTACCTGACCATCTATAATATATGGGTCAGGTAGGGCCCTGGGTCCTACCTGACCCTCGATAAATGGAAGGTCAGGTAGGGGAGGCAGCCCTACCTGATCATAAATGGGTCAGGTAGGGCCCTGGGTCCAACCTGACCTTCGATAAATGGAAGGTCAGGTAGGGGAGGCAGCCCTACCTGACCCTCGATAAATGGAAGGTCAGGTAGGGGAGATAGCCCTACCTGACTATCTATAATAAATGGGTCAGGTAGGGCCTTGGACCCTACCTGACCCTCGATAAATGGAAGGTCAGGTAGGGGAGATAGCCCTACCTGACCATCTATAATAAATGGGTCAGGTAGGGCCCTGGGCCCTACCTGACCTTCGATAAATGGAAGGTCAGGTAGGGGATGCAGCCCTACCTGACCCTCGATAAATGGAAGGTCAGGTAGGGGAGATAGCCCTACCTGACCATCTATAATAAATGGGTCAGGTAGGGCCCTGGACCCTTCCTGACCCTCGATAAATGGAAGGTCAGGTAGGGAAGGCAGCCCTACCTGACCAACTATAAAAAATGGGTCAGGTAGGGCCCTGGGCCCTACCTGACTCTCGATAAATGGAAGGTCAGGTAGGGGAGGCAGCCCTACCTGACCATCTATAATAAATGGGTCAGGTAGGGCCCTGGACCCTACCTGACCCTCGATAAATGGAAGGTCAGGTAGGGGAGGCAGCCCTACCTGACTATCTATAATAAATGGGTCAGGTAGGGCCCTAAGCCCTACCTGACCTTCGATAAATGGAAGGTCAGGTTGGGGATGCAGCCCTACCTGACCCTCGATAAATGGAAGGTCAGGTAGGGGAGATAGCCCTACCTGACCATCTATAATAAATGGGTCAGGTAGGGCCCTGGACCCTTCCTGACCCTCGATAAATGGAAGGTCAGGTAGGGAAGGCAGCCCTACCTGACCATCTATAATAAATGGGTCAGGCAGGGCCCTGGGCCCTACCTGACCCTCGACAAATGGAAGGTCAGGTAGGGGAGGCAGCCCTACCTGACCATCTATAATATATGGGTCAGGTAGGGCCCTGGGTCCTACCTGACCCTCGATAAATGGAAGGTCAGGTAGGGGATGCAGCCCTACCTGACCCTCGATAAATGGAAGGTCAGGTAGGGGAGATAGCCCTACCTGACCATCTATAACAAATGGGTCAGGTAGGGCCCTGGGTCCTACCTGACCCTCGATAAATGGAAGGTCAGGTAGGGGATGTAGCCCTACCTGACCCTCGATAAATGGAAGGTCAGGTAGGGGAGGCAGCCCTACCTGACCCTCGATAAATGGAAGGTCAGGTAGGGGATGCAGCCCTACCTGACCCTCGATAAATGGAAGGTCAGGTAGGGGAGATAGCCCTACCTGACCATCTATAATAAATGGGTCAGGTAGGGTCCACCCTCGATAAATGGAAGGTCAGGTAGGGAAGGCAGCCCTACCTGACCATCTATAATAAATGGGTCAGGTAGGGCCCTGGGTCCTACCTGACCCTCGATAAATGGAAGGTCAGGTAGGGGATGTAGCCCTACCTGACCCTCGATAAATGGAAGGTCAGGTAGGGGAGGCAGCCCTACCTGACCCTCGATAAATGGAAGGTCAGGTAGGGGATGCAGCCCTACCTGACCCTCGATAAATGGAAGGTCAGGTAGGGGAGGCAGCCCTACCTGACCATCTATAATAAATGGGTCAGGTAGGGGATGCAGCCCTACCTGACCCTCGATAAATGGAAGGTCAGGTAGGGGAGGCAGCCCTACTTGACCAACTATAATAAATAGGTCAGGTAGGGCCCTGGACCCTACCTGACCTTCGATAAATGGAAGGTCAGGTAGGGGATGCAGCCCTACCTGACCCTCGATAAATGGAAGGTCAGGTAGGGGAGGCAGCCCCTACCTGACCTTCGATAAATGGAAGGTCAGGTAGGGGATGTAGCCCTACCTGACCCTCGATAAATGGAAGGTCAGGTAGGGGAGATAGCCCTACCTGACCATCTATAATAAATGGGTCAGGAAGGCCCTGGGCCCTACCTGACCAACTATAATAAATGGGTCAGGTAGGGCCCTGGGCCCTACCTGACTCTCGATAAATGGAAGGTCAGGTAGGGGAGGCAGCCCTACCTGACCAACTATAATATATGGGTCAGGTAGGGCCCTGGGCCCTACCTGACTCTCGATAAATGGAAGGTCAGGTAGGGGAGGCAGCCCTACCTGACCATCTATAATAAATGGGTCAGGTAGGGGAGGCAGCCCTACATGACCCTCGATAAATGGAAGGTCAGGTAGAGGATGCAGCCCTACCTGACGATCTATAATAAATGGGTCAGGTAGGGCCCTGGGCCCTACCTGACCTTCGATAAATGGAAGGTCAGGTAGGGGAGGCAGCCCTACCTGACCCTCGATAAATGGAAGGTCAGGTAGGGGAGGCAGCCCTACCTGACCATCTATAATAAATGGGTCAGGTAGGGCCCTGGGCCCTACCTGACCTTCGATAAATGGAAGGTCAGGTTGGGGATGCAGCCCTACCTGACCCTCGATAAATGGAAGGTCAGGTAGAGGAGATAGCCCTACCTGACCATCTATAATAAATGGGTCAGGTAGGGCCCTGGGCCCTACCTGACCTTCGATAAATGGAAGGTCAGGTAGGGGATGCAGCCCTACCTGACCCTCGATAAATGGAAGGTCAGGTAGGGGAGATAGCCCTACCTGACCATCTATAATAAATGGGTCAGGTAGGGCCCTGGACCCTACCTGACCCTCGATAAATGGAAGGTCAGGTAGGGAAGGCAGCCCTACCTGACCATCTATAATAAATGGGTCAGGTAGGGCCCTGGGCCCTACCTGACCTTCGATAAATGGAAGGTCAGGTTGGGGATGCAGCCCTACCTGACCCTCGATAAATGGAAGGTCAGGTAGGGGAGATAGCCCTACCTGACCATCTATAATAAATGGGTCAGGTAGGGCCCTGGACCCTACCTGACCCTCGATAAATGGAAGGTCAGGTAGGGAAGGCAGCCCTACCTGACCATCTATAATAAATGGGTCAGGTAGGGCCCTACCTGACCTTCGATAAATGGAAGGTCAGGTAGGGGATGCAGCCCTACCTGACACTCTATAAATGGAAGGTCAGGTAGGGGAGGCAGCCCTACCTAACCATCTATAATAAATGGGTCAGGTAGGGCCCTGGGTCCTACCTGACCCTCGACAAATGGAAGGTCAGGTAGGGGAGGCAGCCCTACCTGACCATCTATAATATATGGGTCAGGTAGGGCCCTGGGTCCTACCTGACCCTCGATAAATGGAAGGTCAGGTAGGGGAGGCAGCCCTACCTGATCATAAATGGGTCAGGTAGGGCCCTGGGTCCAACCTGACCTTCGATAAATGGAAGGTCAGGTAGGGGAGGCAGCCCTACCTGACCCTCGATAAATGGAAGGTCAGGTAGGGGAGATAGCCCTACCTGACTATCTATAATAAATGGGTCAGGTAGGGCCCTGGACCCTACCTGACCCTCGATAAATGGAAGGTCAGGTAGGGGAGATAGCCCTACCTGACCATCTATAATAAATGGGTCAGGTAGGGCCCTGGGCCCTACCTGACCTTCGATAAATGGAAGGTCAGGTAGGGGATGCAGCCCTACCTGACCCTCGATAAATGGAAGGTCAGGTAGGGGAGATAGCCCTACCTGACCATCTATAATAAATGGGTCAGGTAGGGCCCTGGACCCTTCCTGACCCTCGATAAATGGAAGGTCAGGTAGGGAAGGCAGCCCTACCTGACCAACTATAATAAATGGGTCAGGTAGGGCCCTGGGCCCTACCTGACTCTCGATAAATGGAAGGTCAGGTAGGGGAGGCAGCCCTACCTGACCATCTATAATAAATGGGTCAGGTAGGGCCCTGGACCCTACCTGACCCTCGATAAATGGAAGGTCAGGTAGGGGAGGCAGCCCTACCTGACCATCTATAATAAATGGGTCAGGTAGGGCCCTAAGCCCTACCTGACCTTCGATAAATGGAAGGTCAGGTAGGGGAGGCAGCCCTACCTGACCCTCGATAAATGGAAGGTCAGGTAGGGGAGATAGCCCTACCTGACTATCTATAATAAATGGGTCAGGTAGGGCCCTGGACCCTACCTGACCCTCGATAAATGGAAGGTCAGGTAGGGGAGGCAGCCCTACCTGACCCTCTATAAATGGAAGGTCAGGTAGGGGAGGCAGCCCTACCTGACCATCTATAATAAATGGGTCAGGTAGGGCCCTGGACCCTACCTGACCCTCGATAAATGGAAGGTCAGGTAGGGGAGGCAGCCCTACCTGACCATCTATAATAAATGGGTCAGGTAGGGCCCTAAGCCCTACCTGACCTTCGATAAATGGAAGGTCAGGTAGGGGAGGCAGCCCTACCTGACCCTCGATAAATGGAAGGTCAGGTAGGGGAGATAGCCCTACCTGACCATCTATAATAAATGGGTCAGGTAGGGCCCTGGACCCTACCTGACCCTCGATAAATGGAAGGTCAGGTAGGGGAGGCAGCCCTACCTGATCATAAATGGGTCAGGTAGGGCCCTGGGTCCAACCTGACCTTCGATAAATGGAAGGTCAGGTAGGGGAGGCAGCCCTACCTGACGATCTATAATAAATGGGTCAGGTAGGGCCCTGGGCCCTACCTGACCTTCGATAAATGGAAGGTCAGGTAGGGGATGCAGCCCTACCTGACCCTCGATAAATGGAAGGTCAGGTAGGGGAGGCAGCCCTACCTGACCCTCGATAAATAGAAGGTCAGGTAGGGGAGGCAGCTCTACCTGACGATCTATAATAAATGGGTCAGGTAGGGCCCTGGGCCCTACCTGACCTTCGATAAATGGAAGGTCAGGTAGGGGATGCAGCCCTACCTGACCCTCGATAAATGGAAGGTCAGGTAGGGGAGGCAGCCCTACCTGACCCTCGATAAACGGAAGGTCAGGTAGGGGGGGCAGTCCTACCTGACCATCTATAATAAATGGGTCAGGTAGGGCGCTGTGTCCTACCTAACCCTCGATAGATGGAAGGTCAGGTAGGGAGTTACCCTCCTAAGTATTACCCGTACCTGGAAGTGCATAACTTCAGTGATGAATAAATGTGCTAGTGTTGGTTTTGACTTGATTTAAGCAGCAACCATACGAAACCATATTTGGCTATTTATTTCACTGCCAATTGAAACAATCGACAACTACATCAAACTGTGTCTTTTTCCGATGTTAGATGTGCTGTATTGCATCTTCCACGACGACATATATTATGTTCCAGAATTTTGAGGGGTGTTTGAGGGTTCTACTCCAGAAATCGTCTGGAGTTTTTACTCTTAAAAGTAATGTTTTGACTCACACATCTTGAGAACTTAGGGTTACACCGCTCCTTTTGTGTCACATTGATTCGATTAGGTACTTGAAAATAAATTTTCTAATTTTTTAAGGGATTTTAAAATATATTACAACTTTTCTTCGTATTGAACTGAAGAGCCGCAACATCAAAAGAGCCGCAGGTGGCCAACCCCTGCCATAGATGCGTCGATTTTGGAGGGGGGAAAGCGCTAAAAATCATAAAAAAAATGATCCGAAAAGGAAAAAAAGACCTGTGCGTGATGTAGGAAACGAATACTAATGATTCTGAGTGAAAATGTTTACATTACCGCGGAAATATTTTGATAGATGAGATTTAAAAAAAACCTTGCTCAGAGTACGATCGACTTTCACAAGCTTTATTCGATTAGATTCGGCAAAACTTCAGTTAAAATAAAATGAACATTTTTGGTTAGATTGTATTCGTTTTTGAGTCATTCAAACCAATATTAACATTCGAAAATTTTCTGTTAAATTGAGATTCGAAGCTAGCTGAACCGGGCGGCGTATTGAATAAAATATTTTTGTTTTATAACATAATAACAACATTTATAATACCATAAAGACAGGAATAACAAAAATCCTGTCTTTATTTTAACAACTAATAGATCAAGTCCTATCTTAATATTTTTAATCCTTCCACAGATAAATATTAACCCCCGCCTTGTAACTTTAAATAGGATTTAAATATCAAGTGAGTATTCAAAATCAGCCGCTCTCTCTCTTTCTGGTACTATGCTATATCTTCCTTGGGGTTTATAACCTTTTCCTTTATATATGAATAATCTAATATTTGAAATGGATAAATATGATTTCCATTTTAAGTCAATAATTTATAAACTTTTAAAAGGTAAAAACATGAAACGCAAATAACTGATCTAATAAGCATAACATTTAATTAAATTATTAATATCTATTAAAAACTGTTTTTTTTTTTGGGAGGCAAGATTTCTCTCGTTCTAGAAGGCTATGTCCAAGGGCACTGACTATTCTTATTTTTTTTAATGAAATAAAGTTTGTCACATCCCTAAATTTTTTCGTGGAACCCACTTTGGGAACCACTTGGTTAGAATACCTGACAGCGAAGCAACCCAGAAGTCTGGGGGTCGAATCCCCGTTTGGCATGGATGTTAGTTTTTGACTTGTGTTATGAATGAATGTGCCCCCCCCCGTAAAAAGGGGTTGTGTGAACAAATGTGTATGTGGCGCGGGTAACAATACCTCACCTCCGCGACTCCGGTCCACAGGTGATCGCTGGGTAACGCTAAGTAGGTACTTCTTTGGGCAGTTCAAGTGGTCAAGGATAATGTCCAGTAGTACCCGCCCGTTGGAAATAAAAAATAGTAGATGAAAGTGCGTGAAATGTGTTTAGCAGGAGCGGATCCAGGATTTGTTTTTTTTTGGGGAGGGGGTGATAATTTTCGTAATCCAAAAAAATCTTCGATGATCTTAATATGGAAAAGGTAGTGAATTATCCTCCTCCAACTACTACTAAAAGGGTGTTTGGGGAAGGTGCGGATCCAGCATGGCTCCAAGGGGGGGGCACTTTTCCAGACCATCAACTTTACTTTTTGACACAAAATGTTGGGGATTTTTTTAAAAAGTGACACGCAAGGATCATTTGTGGTACCGCTGTCAAGTTTGGGTACTGTCAAGTTTGGTGGTGGTGGAGGAGTAACGGTTTGGGGCTGTTTTTTGGGGTATGGCCGGGGTTGGTTGTTTGGGGTTTTATGGCGCAAGATCCTAAATAGGACATTCTACGCCAAACAAGACCAGGAAAATAAGTCGAATATTAAAAATTCTGCGAGCGAAAAGCTCTTGTTTGATGTAATCTATACATCGTAGATAAAAACCTAAAAAATACAAGTTAAAATCCAAACAGTGTAAAATATGAAACGAATTAGTTAAAATGTCATACATGATGGGTAAAACCGATGATGTGAATAAAATTGAGAACGAGTTTAAAGTCAGCGTTATGGTGTAAAACATCAGACATATTAAAATTTGTACGTTTAAAAACACGGAACCTTTGAATATTAAAACGTGGACACTCACAAATGATATGACGAATTGTAAAAGGAACTTGACAGAAATTGCAAATGGGAGCCTGCTCCCCCATTAGCAGATGACGGTGGGTAAACCGGGTATGCCCAATTCGAAGCCGACTGATTAGAACTTCCTCCCGACGGCTCATTGGAAGAACACGGTGAGGAGTTAACAGCGGCATTACCGAATGAAGCTTGTTCCCCAGCTGGGTCCGTAACCGTTGGGACCAACTGTCAAGGAGTAATGGTTTGGGGCTGTTTTTTGTGGTATGGCCGGATTTGGTTGGTTGATTAGATTTTTATGGCGCATGACCCAAGATAGAGTATATAGTCAGCGCCAGACACAAGACAAAACTAAATCATATTAATTCCCACGAAATCTTAAAATAACTGGCAATAAATGTGATGCGTAAAACCAATTTCATGAATATACTTAAAAACCAATGACTGATCTGAGCAATTTAAAATTTGTGAAATCAGAACGTTTAAAAATGATATTTTTATATGGGGTGAAATGGGGACAGACACAAATGATATGATTTACATCAGTTAACATACATTACAGGTGTCGCAGAAGTGTCTTCTCCTATCAAGAGATGCCTCGTGTGCCCGATCCGTAGTCTGGTCAGTAGGACCCCCTTGCGACGGGTAAGATTTCTACACAAACACATTCGTAGGTATGGCCGGGGACCACCGTTTTTTGTGACTGGTAAATTAAATGCCTACAGAGACATTTGGACAATCAGGTCCTGCTGCTTCCATAAATCCAAATTTATGGAACGGACAAATGTTTCTTTCAAGATGATAACGCTACATGCCATGTTGCAGCCTCTAAAAACAAGCAGTGGTATCAAGACATGAAATATATACCTGGTATATATGAAATATATACCTGGTATATATTTCATATATCTGATTTATTTATATTTCATATATCTGAGACCTAAACTCCATAGAACATTTATGGGACGATTAAGAAATAGGGAACCCTGTCCGAAATCCTTAGTAACATTCTTGAAGGAAGAATGGACAAAAATTGTACCAAAATCTTGTAGAAAGTATGCCCAGAAGGGTTGCTAGTGTAATTGCAGCACGTGGGGGCTCTTCCCCTTATTAAAAGATGCATTATTTACTTTAACCCAAAATATATCGCTGACCGGTCAATTATTGTAGGATAGTGTAGATTGTAAAACGAATTTTTTTTTTGGGGGGGGGGCTAATGCCTCCTAGCCCCCCTGGATCCGCTAGTGGTGTTAAGTGAGACTATTTCAACCCAAAAGATTAGTGGATCCTATAAGGACATGAACAAAGCAGTAGAATTTCAACCCAATGAAACTTTTCACAGTTCTTCTTTACACTGTTAGATAAGGGCATTTGAACGACACTAAATTATCGGTTAGATTTTAAATAATTGGCAGGTATAGGGTTGGTTGGCGCTTTAATATTAGGACATTCTACGCCAAGCAAGACATTCATTAAAAAGTCAGTGCCATTGTCGAACGCAATCTATGTGTAGTGTTAAAAGAACATTGTTAGATAAAAAGGATGCAAGTGTGAATTAAGGTATCCGACTGGTCTAGGAGACATTTTTTTAAATATTGCTTAAATAAATTTTTAAAAGGTTATTTTTTAATAGGATATGTTTCAAAACTACAAAAAAACTAAAAAACAAAATTTTTAAAAAATAATTTTTCAAAATATAGAGATATTTGTACTAAAATAAAGGCAAATTTTCACGTTACGCCAAACACGATTATAAAAGTTCCAAATAAGATACAAACACGTTGTTTGGAAGAAACTGAAGTTTATAGATACATCTCTGTTGTGAACTACAGAAATTCCAATATTAACACAAGTTTCAGAGATACAAATGTTCAAAACCCCCTTCTATGGAAATTTACCAAAAAAATCCGATTTTTAATGCAAAACCACTTGAAAAAAAGTTTTATTTAGGAACTGGATTTAGATAATAGAACAAAACATTCATAATAATATGAACAACAAACTCAGAAAGTTTTGTAATCATACTTAAAATAGTATAGGAGAAATTACGTTTACCGTGAACCCTACTGCTCAAAAATACCATTCCTCACAAAACGCGTGTTAAGATATTTCCGGCCACAGTATGAGATAGCTTTTTGGATACTAAAAATTGGTGTAACTCTTTTTCTAATTTAGCTAGGATAAAAAGTAAGACATTTTTGGAAACCTTATTAAACTGACTTTAAGAATTGATCATAAAATAGTTTTCACATTTATTGAAAAAAAAACCCGAGGATTTTAGACCAGTCGGATACCTTAAATAATAATAATAATAAAAGTACGTACACTCAAACTTGTGCGAACCTTTTTTATGCGATTTTCCATTTGTGTGATTTTTTTGTGCGGTATATGAATTTGATGTGCAATTTGAAACATAATTGATGACTATCGTAGCAGGTTTGATGGGCCATTTAGTTATGAATGAAGAAGAAGACAAAGCGGCTATTTTTTCTAGTAAGCACGAGTTTCTATCAGTAGCATATCAGCAAGAGGAGTTGGGGTTTTCCTGAAAAGGATCGCGTGTCTCGTTAAATCTCTATTAGAAAATATACCAACTTTTTATAAAGATATATTGTTGAAATAAATAAAAATTTACCAAAACAAAGCAATTCTTCCTCCCTCTAAACTTTTTAACATCGTTCTCAAACTTTTTTACTGCGTCTTCAGGCGCCGCGAGCAGATGAAGCTCTCAGCCAAACCGGAGAAAAGCCTTGAATCGTCAGTTTGAAGAAGGGAATAAGTCCAAAAATCAAGTTTTGAGAAAATCGATAAAAATAAATGGAATTTTCATTGTATGGATAGCGATTTCACAACTTCAAGGGGCGATATCTCCCTATAGGGGTTAGTTATTTTCTCCCTCTAGCATGGATTAGCATGTTAGTTATTTTCCCCCTCTAGGATTAGCATGGGACGCGAGAGAGCGGCATGATACAGTTTGGACAGAATTGGATGCAGGGCACGTGGGTTGTCCTGTGACAAATCAGAACACTCCCTGAATTTCTTGAAAACTCTCCCCCTATCCTCCAATTCGATTACATAGCTCAGTGTTCAGTTGTAAGTTCAGATACCGTATTGTTTCCGGATGATAAATTGAAGATAATCAAACTTTATGACGAGAAGAAAGGTGTTATGAATAAGCAGCAATTTGCAAATGAACAGGGGTTGCCTGTCTCTTCATTGAAAACAATCTTTAAAAAAAACGTGATGAAATCAAAGATTTTCAGGCATTAGTATTAGGAGAAGAGTTCGGAAAGGTAAAAATGAAGAATTGGAAGCCATATTGTACAGTGGTATTGTAGATATATACCAATAAAAGATGTAAAGGTAAGAATGTTTGTTCGGTTTTTAGACATTTTTCTTTCTTTTCTATTTTATAGATAAAATCCCGCTTTAAAAGGGTTTCTAGGTATGATTAGGTATTACGGGTTTTAGGTATTTTGCCGAAACTGTGTTTAAGGAATTCCGCATATAACGTCGTACCGCTTATTACGACGTTTTCGCAAATCCCCTTGAACGGCGTACTAACGGGAGTTTACTGTACCTCATTGGATGTGATCAGTTTTTGCCCCGCATATTGTCTGGCAGTGAAGCGGTCCCTACAGGTGAAGCTTATACTTTCAATGCTCCGAAAAAAGTCTCTTCAAAAGAACGCTCTTTTTGCGGAGGAACCGAAACCTCCGCTTGCAGCGACATCTGTCGGTTGGTGTCCAAAACATCGGACAAAAAGCACCAAGACATTTAATATTAAGCAGGCATGTCGGGTTTACGTAGTATTACACAAAACACCAATGGAGAATTGCAACAAATCTTAAAATTTTAAATATTCAATTTTAATTTATTAAAAATTCTCTCCTGATTCCAAAAATACCCTCGTCTTCCCCGACAAACTTTTTTAAAGGTAATTATGACATATTTTAATACAGAAAGCTCCTAACAATGTGACGTCACATGTGCCATGGGACTAGTGTTTTCATCGATACACTAGTCTGTAAATAAACTAGTGCTCATTGTTTCAAATCGGGATTATAGCAACAAGCGGGAACAAAGCACATTTCACGTCAAAAGCTGTTTCAGCTCAGACACAAAAGAGGCTGTTTTTAATTGAAAATAACTTAAAATTTAGGGCTTTGAAAAGCAAATGAAAACATTTTTTGAAGGTTTTAGGCCATTCTGAACACATTAAGATTAAAAAAAAATTTGACTGCAGTTATCCATTTTAAAAGTTCATAAAAGCAAGAGAATGAAATGATGATGAAATAAAATCAGCAATTCATGCGTAATTCAATGAAAATTATGGAACAATAAGTGAGTGTAAGTGTCCACGGATATAATACAGGTCCATGTTTTGTCCCTTATCGTTTGGTGGGTGGATGTTTCGTGACGATCAGGCGATGCGCGGGTTACTTATTTTTCATTTTAAAAGGCCCGGCTAGTTCAGTCGGAAAGAACATTGGAGCTTTGAACATTCGATCCTTCTGGCGTGCATTATTGTCGTCAGCATCTGCAGCAGCCCTTTTTGTATCCTATTCGGATGACTCACAACTTGATTTCTTCTGTTGATATTTCAAAAATAAAAGCGATTATTTATTTACACTGCCTTTGAGTCATCCCTTCCTCAACAAACATTATTTTAAATTTATTGTAAAAATTTTCTTATCATAAAATAATCCTCCAAAAAAGTTGGTTTACTTGATGATTTTAAATGTTCCTTTTGAGAAAGTTGGTTAACGGTGTGTTAAAATAATGTAATCATCACAATTCTTTTGAGAAAGTGGGGGTTCACTATATTTCCTAACATCTATAATAATGATCCGTAGCAATCTGCAGAATGAAAACACTTCTTCTCTATGCTGTGACGTCGTGGTTCTGGCGTTCTACTCCGTGACGTCTTGGCGTGTGGCTGAATACTAATCTAAATTTTTTGAAGTTTTACCTCAATTTTTTTATAAACAGTGTCCTTATTGAAATGACATTCACTACGTTACTATCGGCGCAAGGTCTCTATGAGGACATTCTACGCCTAACACCATCAGAAAACTCGGGGGACAGGCGGTATATACTTATGTGAGGCATTGATTATTATTAACCCACACCGGAGAACAGCCCTTAAGCTGGCCCAAAACTATAAATCCTATTAATGTGACGCTGCTAGGTCACAATTATTCAAGGATAGGATTTTTATTTTTTACTGGCGCAAGGTCCATTTTAGGCTATACTGCGCAGTACACAAGTCTTTCGTTGAAAAAATAAAATTATTCAAAATTAAAACCCAAATTACATGTTAAAACTTACTTTAAACAATACTAAGCTCATGACACAATCAATATAACCTTTCACCCCTCCAAATCCAAATGTTTGCACAAATGGTGTGAGCGGCATTTTCGCACATCCCAACGGTTTGGTCCTGACGAGCTTAGTGCGCATGCGTGTGGACTTATTTTAGCTGGTTTTTTTTTCTTAATTTTAATAAAATAATAAACCGGGGAGATAGAACCCACGACCTACCGCATGCTAAGCACGCACGCTACCACTGCTCCAGCGGGGATTCATTAGTAACATAAATCTTTTTTTCTCCCCGAGCATGCACACTAAACTCGTCAGGACTAGACCGTTGGGATTAACAAATATGCGTGTGAGCGTTCAATCACAAGACCTTTCGGATGACTGTTCAGTAAACTAGACGTTAAATCTAGGAAATCTTATTTTATTAATGCCTCACTGCACATGCGCAGGGAGTTGGATTTCCCAAGAGCAGTTCTTGGACGTCTTGGCGATCACTTTGACATTGATTTTGTCCATGCTGCCATCTATACTTATTTTTAAAAAGTACATGTTTGGTTAATAAACTGATATTGAAGATAGATTCTTTTTATTTCTGTAATAATAATTAATTCCTAAAATATAACTCAACTTTAAATCAAGCAATTATCACATTAAAGGTTGACTTTAATTTTATTTCTATAAAGAGATAATATAAAAATATTGGAATGTATCACAGAAGGCATTTTCATTTTAGTTATTTTTATTAAATAATTAGATTATATTATTATTACTTGAGGGATGGGTGGGGGTCAAACCCATTCTTACGTTATTCCAAGTTATTTATTTCCAAGTTATTGTAAATAAATTCCAAATATTCTAATCAAATTACTATTGAATAACCCTAGAAAAACTTAAAAATGCTGACGATCTCGGTACATTATCGAAGCTTTAATTTTAAATGAAGGAAATAATGAATTTATTTATTTTTATTTTGTTTGGGTGAAATATTCTAATATAATCTAATTATTTAATAAAAATAACTAAAATGAAATGCTTCTGTGATATATTCCAATATTTTTATATTATCTCTTTATAGAAATAAAATTAAAGTCAACCTTTAATGTGATAATTGCTTGATTTAAAGTTGAGTTATATTTTATGAATTAATTAGTATTACAGAAAAAAAGAATCTATCTTCAATATCAGTTTTTTAACCGAACATGTACTTTTAAAAAAATAAGTATGGATGGGGGCATGGAATCACTAAATGTCAACGTGATCGCCAAGACGTCCAAGAACTGCTCTTGGGAAATGTAACTCCCAGCACATGTGCAGTGAGGCATTAATAAAATAAGATTTCCTAGTTGGTTGGTTGGTTGGTTGGTTGGTTGGTTGGGTGGGTTTTATGGCGCAAGAGCCAAATTTGGCCATTCCGCGCCAAACACAAGACATTTATATACTAGACTTTAAAGTTATACACGATTCATTAAGTTTATATCACGTAGGAAATGAAAGATATTTTTGTGGTACTCGTCACCTATAATATCAGCTAGCGTTGGGTATTCTACGCCTAGTCTCAGTCGCCTGATTAGTCGGAATCTGGGACACTCGGATAATATATGTTTAACAGATAAAATAACATTACAAGCCTGGCATGTAGGCGGAGGTTCTCCATGAAAAAGATGCTTATGTGTAAAATAAGTGTGTCCAATTCGGAGCCTTGTCAATTTTACATCTAAAAATCTATTAAGTTTTGTTTCAGGGAAACCAGTTGCAAAGGGTTTAATTTCATACAGTTTATTTCTAAATTCTAGTTCCCATGAGTATTGCCAGGTCGTCTTTATTGAGTTTCTAATATGTGTTAAAATATCACAGAATGGGATAAAAGAGTTGTTTTGTAGAGTGGCTGTTTTTGCAGCCAAGTCAGCTTTGTCGTTGCCGGGAATGCCCGTATGTCCAGGTATCCAGCAGAATTTAATTGAAAATCCCCTGTCTTTTAGGTCTGAGTAGGTATTAATGATTTGTAGTATGATAGGGTGGCTCTTTTGATTATAGTTTCGAAGGGCATCTAAACAGCTTCTAGAATCGGAGTATAAAATGAAATTTTTATTATGAGAGTATTTTAGTTTATTCATTGCCAAGAGGATAGCCCAGCTCTCGGATGTGAACACGGAACACCGTTTGTCAAGTTTCCTGGATATAACTCCGTTGTCAAAAATTGCTGCACACCCAACATGGGTGTTAGTTTTAGATCCGTCGGTATATATTTCAGCATAGTTGGAGTAAACTTGTCTATGTGTCTTAAAAAGAGAGTTAAAAACGATATTGCATGTGGTGGATTTCCTCCACTCGCAAAAGTCGAGAATGAAATCCAATTCTCTCGGTTTCCAGGGTGAAATTTTTAGGCTATTTTTCAAAGGGTTCAGGTTCTCAATGCTTAATAACGACAGTAAGTTTGGCATTCGAATGCCAAATGTGGGGGTAAAGGATGGTTTTGAAGAAAAATGATTTTTAAATTTGGGATACTCTATTGTTTGAAACAGGGGGTGTAAAGGATTTGACTTTATTTTAAAGTAGTATCGCAATTGAATATTTGCTCGTCTGAACTGTAAACTTGGTTGACCAGCCATGACGTAAAGGCTGTGGACAGGAGAAGTCCTAAAGGCTCCTAGGGACAGTCGTAATCCCTGGTGATGGATTGTGTCGAGGCTTTTCAAAGCAGTTTTAGAGGCAGACCCATAAACAGAGCAACCATAGTCAAGTTTGGAACGAACAGTGGCGTCATAAATCTTTAAAAGGTATTGAGAATTTGCTCCCCAAGATGTACTTGTCAAAAATTTTAAAATGTTCAATGCTTTAGTGCAGTTCCGTTTAAGTGAATTAATATGAGGCTTGAACGTTAGTTTAGAGTCGAAGATTACGCCCAAGAACCGTTCCTGAGTCTCAACAGGGATAGGTTTTCCATTCAGTAAGACTCTGGGTTCAGGAAAGATCCCTCGTTTTCTAGTAAAATTGATACACACAGATTTCTGAGGTGATATCACAAATCCGTTTTTGTTCGTCCAAGAGTTAATATTGTTTACTGCAGTTTGCAAAAGTCTTTCTATAGAATCAATGTCAGTTCCACTGCAAAAAATTTGGAAGTCGTCGACAAAAAGAGTGCCATTGACTCCAGGTGGTAATTGATTGATGATATCGTTAATTTTAATGATAAAAAGAGTGACACTCAGGACACTTCCCTGGGGTACTCCCTCCTCTTGATAGCAATCGTCTGAATATATGTCATTGATGCGAACGTTGAAAGTTCTTGTCTGTAAGAAGCCATGGATGAAAGTGGGAAGGTTCCCTCTCAAACCCATATTGTAAAGATCACGTAAAATACCATAGCGCCATGTTCGATCGTATGCTTTTTCCATATCGAAAAATATGGATACCAAATGACGATTTCTAACGAACGCCTCTCTGATTGCAGATTCCAATAAAATCATATTGTCGTTTGTGCTGCGTCCAAAACGAAATCCACTTTGATAATTTGACAAGTGTCGTCCTTTTTCTAAAAAATATACTAATCTAGTGTTAATCATTCTTTCCAGTAGTTTGCAGAAGCAACTCGTCAAGGCTATGGGTCTATAATTGTTAGGGTCGGCAGCATCTTTCCCAGGTTTTGGAATAGCTACAACAGTAGCCCTCCTCCATGAAGTCGGGAAAACACCCTCGTTCCATATTCTGTTAAATAATGATAGAATGTTGAGCAATGAGTATTCGTTTAGATGTTTAAACATGTCATAATGGATGTGATCGGGACCAGGTGATGTTGGATGTGATTTTATGAGTGAATGTCTGAGTTCTATGATACTAAAATCTTGATTATAGTCGAAGGAGGACGACGTGTTAAAGTCGAGAGATTTCAGCTCTTCACTTCGTTTGTAAATAATAAAATCAGATGGATATGAGATTTCATGCGACACTCTGGAGAAAGCGTTCCCGAGAGTATTCGCAATTGTTTTGACATCGTATATTATGTCATTATTGATTTTTAAGGACGAGATTGTGAGATAAAGCGGCCCGAAATCTTCTTGACCTTGTCCCAGAGGACTTTCGACGAGACCTTTCCCTGGATTGAGGATAGATATTTTTCCCAGGACTCTCTCTGGGCTCTCCTTCTCACCTTGCGGAACTCCGCCTTCGCCCGTTTAAAGGAGATGAAATTATTCGTTGTCGGGTATCTTCTAAAAATGGACCATGATTTCCTTTGTTTCTTCAGAGCGTCTTTGCACTCTTCGTTCCAGTAAGGCTTATTAATTTTTGTTTGTCTCCCTGACGTTTTGGGAATTGTCATTTCGGCTGCCGCGAAAATGACGGATGTCACCCTCTCTACAGCTTCATCTATAGAACCAATATTGGTCATGTCAGGAGTAATAACAGCAAGTGTCTGAAAAACATCCCAGTCAGCATTGGCCAAAATGAATCTTTGTGGCCTTTTAGGCGGTGTCAGGTCATTAAATAGAACAGATAAAATCAAAGGAAAGTGGTCACTATTATAGAGATCGTCAATAACTCTTAAATTCAATAATGGTAACAATGATGGCGAACATAATGCTAAATCAAGGTGATGGTATGTTCGTGATGGGAAATGAAAATACGTTGGGGTTGCGTCGTTTAAAACGCAGAGCCCGTAGTCATCTAGAAGATTTTCGACAAGTCTTCCCCTATTGTTAATGTCATTGCTTCCCCAAATGGGGTTGTGTCCATTAAAGTCTCCCAGTAGTATGAGAGGTGATGGCAATTGTGCAATGAGGTTATTTAAGTCTTGCTGATTAATGTCTTCATTTGGAGGTAAGTATATGGAGCATATTGTGGTTAATGTGTTTAATTTAATTTGAATGGCGACTGCTTGGATATTTGTTTGCAGATTGAGAGATGAGGAAGGAAAGCTATTGTTTACGAGGAGTGCTGTGCCACCTGAAGCTCGGCCACCATCCGTATAATCCTTTCGGTGCAGATGGTAGTTTTTGAGCTTCGCAGAATTGTGAGGGAGCAGGTATGTCTCCTGTAATGAAAAGATGATGGGATTAAAAATGTTAATCAATGATTTGATTTCGTCAAGGTGAGTATAAAATCCATGACAATTCCAATTTAGAATGTTCGTTCCTATAATTTAGGCTTTTTAGTTTTATTTCGGCTACCACCGCCTTTTGCATTTATATCATCTTCGTCAGTATCAAGATTTAGGGAAGAACTGGCTTTTTGTTTAGAGTTTTGTCTATTAATTTTAGGAGGTATGGTTTGTGAACTATTTCTGTTAGAAGCGTTTTTGTTTGTATTATTTAAAGGTTGACGCTGGTTCTGTACGTTTTGAGGTGCACTAATTATTGTTTTAGGTATAGAGCTGTTATTTTTTATTGTATTATTTTCAGGTTGGCTTGGACTTGCAGTGGTTTGAGACGAGTTGTTCAGCTGGTTTGTAGGTAAGGTTTGATTTTCTTTTGTTTCCGTTAATGATTTGGGCTTGAAATTATTATTGAATATCAGATTTGTCTGGGTTCCTCGGGTGTTAGTGGATTTAAGAGCAGATGAGTAGGAGAGATTAGGTTTAGGTGTTCGATTCAGTACTATTTTTCTAGCCTCTGGGAAGGTGATATTGGTTTCGTATTTCAGAGTGACTATTTCCTTTTCCATTGACCATCTTGGACATTTTCTATCATAGGCGGGATGTTCGCCTTCACAATTTGCACATTTGGCGGTGGCAGCATCGCAATCATCAGATGTATGTTTTAAGCTAGCACATTCGCTACACCTTTCTTGTCCACGACAGATCCTTGCAGAGTGACCATACTTTTGACATTTAAAGCAGCGCGAGGGGTTGGGGATATATTGGCGGACTGGGATATTGAGGTATGCTATTTTAACAGACTTGGGGAGTGTAGTAGTGTTAAATGTAAGAATAATATGTTTGGTTTTTATTACGTGATCTTTTTTCTTTATAACTATTCTTCTAACATCTATTACTTTTTGATTTTGAAGTTCAGAGAGGATATCGTTTTCAGTGTCATGATATAAGTCTGGTTCTGAGATTACACCTCTGCAAGAGTTTAAGGATCTGTGTAGAGAGACGACAACTTCCATATTTCCTAGATTTTCCAATTTCATAATAAGTTTAGCTTGATTTTCGTTTGCAATTTCGATTAAAAGATCTCCATTAGCAGTTTTTTTTATATTTTTCACATCGCCAACCATGCCTAATATACTTTTGTGTATTAATATCGGAGATGTATCTTTGAAGGTGCCTTCTTTCCTCTTGATAATAAAGAATTTGGCATCGTTTAATTTTAAGATATTTTGTTGTTGCTCCAATGAAGGAGAAGGGTTGGTGGACTCACCACCATGCTCAGAAGGAGAGGGGTTGGGGGTTTTCGGTTGTGCGTTTTCATCCGAATAACCTTTTTCGACTTCCATAATTTTGTTTTTTGAAGGGAGGGAGGAGGAGAATCCCTTCCCAACTTCCAGAGGACCAGTTTGGTGGGGCTAGCCCCAAAGTCAACAGCCAGCAGTGGCCTCGGGAAAGCCCCCCGCTCTGCCATGCAGGACCCCGTCCAGGCACCACCTGGGACTGCAAGACAGGCGAGATTATTCGCCAGCTGATAGAGCAGCCAGGGCATTGCTGGTTAGGCTGCCCCGGGCTCCTGTACTATCTGGCGGCCTGAGACGCAAAACTCAGTTTTTGACCTGTACCCTCTGCATGGCTGCTTCCTCCAAGACCCCACCTCACCAGTCCAAAGGTCCTCAAGAAGTTCAAAACCCCACTCCCGATGCCAGTTTCCCTAGGGTCGAGCAGTCCGCTGGGTCGTCATATAACTTATAAATCATCAGACCCAACCTCAACCCACTCAACCCTGGTATGCCACAGGACTTTGTGTTGAAGGTTGGCCTATAAAAGGCACAAATACCACAGGGGTAAAGTAAAACAAAAGAAAATTTAGTTTTAAATGAAAAAATTAAGAGCTATATAAAATATAGATAAATGTTCGAGAAGTAAATTAAATAAAGTGTTTAATATTTACATATAAAATGGTGCGTTTTCAATGGTGAGAACAAGATTGGCCTATATTATAAGGCACAAAATACTGGGGTATTACCAGGCAGGCTGAAGATTTGCCTTTTAAGAAGGCACAAGGACACTGGGGTACCCTCGGGATTGTGACACCCGTCACCCCTGTCAAGGTGTGCCCCGTCACACCCCAACAAGGAGTGCCCCTGAGGGTAAGATTTCCTAGATTTAACGTCTAGTGTTCAGTAAACCCATTTGTGTAACATGTCACGAGTTAGATAGTTCCAGAAGATCAAGGAACATTAAATTCAATCATATAAAAGCATTAGTAAATCGGACACATACGGACTCATCCACTCCAGAGTAAGGGGATGGTTTGTTCCCTAACCTTATTTAGTAAAATGTATTAACTAATTACTATTGATTTCGGCCAATTCTTTCAATTACCATAATGAAATGTTATTTGTTAAAACATGGTATTTTGACTTGAGTACTGCCATACACCAACGTGATATTATTTCCCATATCTTTAAATAACAACTGGCATGAAGAACAGTTGAAGGAATTGGTAGATTCGTATGCAATGACCGCGAACAGATGTTAAAATTGGCTCTTAAGACAAAATAATCATAAAGATCCATCAGCATTGAACGAGTATAGTATATTGATTGTAATAGATGACTGAAGAAACACAATCAACATGTAATCTATCGCTGGTTAGGTTTTTATGACGCCCAAGAAGACAGGGATATAGTGCGCCAGCCAGACACAAGACGAAATTGCGTGACGTGATATTTTCTAGACGACGAAATAACTGACCATTGTCGGACGTACCTCAAATTTAAAACAATTACGAAATCTCTCGTTATTGGATTGTATGGGTGGGCTGAAAGCGATATGATGACGAAGTTTTTATGTGAATATTGAAGATCATTCCATAAAATCCTCCTTAATGACCCGAGGAGTAATTGAAGATTCCGTGGCTTGAGGAGATAGTTGGTGAGGTTTAGCACGAGTTTAATATGTGTGTATCAAGACTTTTTTTTTCGGAGAGGATTTTGGAAAAAAATATTCAATTTTAGTTCGATTTTGTTGGTGACCAGGGTAAGTAGACAGCGGTCGGATCCATGTGAAAAATAAGACATGAGAGACGATATGAAGGGAGAAGAACCTCGGAGAACTGATTGATCTTGTCTCGGATAGTCCTGCCAGAGAGCCCCCACCAGTGGGCCAACTTCTGTGGACGGTTGTGGAAGGGCTCTGTGTAACAGTGTGCAGACTTGCCAACCTCTGAAAGTCGAAATTCAGGAGATTTTCCCAAGAATTCAGGAGAAATTTTTATCGACGTACAGCCCTTTGCAAACCAATTATAAAAAGATAAAACATTCCCATGGGCTCCAAATAAAAATTTAACTATTTAAAATTTTTTTATTTAGTTATTAAAAAAATAAAGGTGTAAAAATAATAACTTGTGGACTTCTGACCACGGTAAAGTTGTTTTTTCAAGAAGAAGCCATCTTGAAGCGGCACTCGCGGCAGTCCAAGAAAGTCGCAGGAAGAACATAACACTGCGAAAAAAAACCCCGAAAATTTCGAGAAAATTCGCTATTCCATTCTATTCGCCCGATTTCCAGGACACTGGTTCCTGCTTTTACCACTGAGCTATAGACACATATTTAGTGTATATGTCTACAGTGGCTTTTACTGAAGCACCTTACTTTCTTCCATTGCACTAATCTTAATAGGAATATATATTCCTTTTAAGTCCTTATAAGTCCTTTCATTTTCATTTAAAAAAACTTCCAAAGACTTGGAATGCTCTCTACTTAACTGACGTAACTTTTCAAAATTCAACCTTCCAACCCTTACCTCTGCAGAGGTTGGGGCAGAATTTCGATAAACGAAGAATTCCGAAGAAAAGCGGTAGAAAACCGAGAAAGCGGGAGATTTTTGGAGAAAATCTGGAGGGTGGGAGAAAGAGCGAAAATCCGGAGAGTTGGCAAGTCTGCAGTGTGGGTTCTGTGGGTGTGTGGGAAGGAGGTCTGATCAAGCAGGCAACCTCAGACCTCACGAAAGTACCCACACAGATAGAAACGATTAAAAGAAAAAAATACTAATCACTTAATGTTTCAGATGAGCAACAACCTCGGAAATCAGGCGAGACCGCCAATCGATCTGTCTGATAGTGATGGTGAGGAATCCTCCAAGAGAGCAGTTGGTCAATTCCACGCGAAAGTGGACATGATAATATTTTAAAAATTTCATTTAAATAAATGTTTTTTGGTTCTAACCGATAAACACTGACCAAATTTAAAAAAATAACAAAATAAATTAAATGTTTTGAGTTCATATAGTTTTTATAGTTAATTAATTTGACTAAAATTGAAAAGGAAATATCGATATATATATGGTACTTTGTCATGTCTGTCACAATTTTAAAAATTATTATAGAAAAATCTTCCTTAAAATTTGGAAATTTCAGTGTTCTGAACTTCGACTTTATATAAAGTTGTAAAAAATTCTTTGGACATGAAATTCATGCCAAATCAGATCAATTGAGAAAAAATTAAGGGTCTCTTAAACTCGTGTCATGTCTGTCACGGCGTATTTTTCTCTCATAAACTAAAAGTTTTTCAACCAGCACACCAAAAAAAATTAAGATAAGTAAATATTAAGTACTTAATTGAAGCCAAAATGTTGTCCGATGTCATGTCTGTCACAAAATGGAATAGACCAGTTGCCAACGGTCCAGCGTTTGAAAGAAGGTTTGATCAAGCAGGTAATCTCAGACGCCACGAACAAAGGCACACGCAGAGACCAAAAGGCTCACCTGTGTGTATTGCGAGAAGCCCTTCAGGTGCAAGAATAACCTGGAGCGGCACATCTGCATGGCACTCCCTTCAAACCCCCAAGTGCGGCTTACACGCAATAAACGCACGTCATAACACCCATGATAAGTCGGATACAAATTCGGATTAAACTTTCGTAATTGCGTATAAATAATACGTATATTGTTGTGTGTTCGCCCCTACCAAACAAATAAAACACCTATAACACAGAACATGCACACCTGGATCGGATCTGTGTTTTGTGGCGCACGATCCTCGCATCAGGATATGATGCGCCTTTAATTTCACGGACGAAGACTCGGAGAAAAAAAATGAGGCTAATGAAACTAAAAAACTAATCACTTAATTTTTTTTAGATGAGCAACATTTTGTGCTCCGCCAAACAATCTCACTGATGGTGAGATCCCCACCAAGGAACCAACGGCGCCTTTTCACCTGTGTGCACTGCGACAGGGGTTTTAAGCGAAAGGACAACTTACAACGACACCTCCGCATGCACACAGGGGAGAAGCCCTACAAGTGCCCCATCTGTGGGGCAACTTTTGGACAAAAACAAAATGTAAAAAGGCATGTGAACACAATTAACTCGGTTGATTAGTGTTTTGAAACGAAAGCGCGCAACCGAGAAGAGTCATACCGAGAGGCCAAGATTTAGGTGCCATTATTGAGAAAGGCCTTTCAAGAGGAAAGAACAGGTGGAGCGGCACATCCGAGGAGTACACAAAGGTGAGAGTGTCCTATATGCGTTCACTCAAAAGACCCACGTAACATAAGATGTGTACTCAGTACATTCAAATTAATTTTGTGGATAAATAATTCGTATATTATTGTGGCTAAATAATCTGTATATTTATCGCCTAACAAATAAAACACCTAACACAGAACATGCACACCTTGAATCGGATCTGTGTTTTGGGGCGCACGATCCTCATATCAGGATATGATGCGCCTTCAATTTCACGGACGAAGACTCGGAGAAAAAAAATAAGGCTAATGAAACTAAAAAACTAATTACTTGATTTTTTAGATGAGCAACATTTTGTGCTCCGCCAAACAATCTCGCTGATGGTGAGATCCCCACCAAGGAACCAGCGGCGCCTTTTCACCTGTGTGCACTGCGAGAGGGGTTTTAAGCGAAAGGACAACTTGCAACGACACCTCCGCATGCACACAGGGGAGAAGCCCTACAGCTGTCCGATATGCGGGCACAATTTTACACAACAACAAAACGTTAGAAGGCACGTGAACACAATTAACTCGGTTGATTAGTGTTTTGAAACGAAAGCGCGCAACCAAGAAGAGTCATACCGAGAAGCCAAGATTTAGGTGCCATTATTGCGAAAAGCCTTTCAGGAGGAAAGAACAGGTGGAGCGGCACATCCGAGGAGTGTCCTATATGCGTTCACTCAAAAGACCCACGTAACATAAGATGTGAACTCAGTACATTCAAATTAATTTTGTGGATAAATAATTCGTATATTATTGTGGCTAAATAATCTGTATATTTATCGCCTAACAAATAAAACACCTAACACAGAACATGCACACCTGGATCGGATCTGTGTTTTGTGGCGCACGATCCTCATATCAGGATATGATGCGCCTACAGTTTACGGACGAACTGGAGGAAGACACGGAGAAAAAAAATAAGGCTAATGAAACTAAAAAACTAATCACTTAATTTTTTAGATGAGCAACATTTTGTGCTCCGCCAAACAATTTCGCTGATGGTGAGATCCCCTCCAAGGAACCAACGGCGCCTTTTCACCTGTGTGCACTGCGAGAGGGGTTTTAAGCGAAAGGACAACTTGCAACGACACCTCCGCATGCACACAGGGGAGAAGCCCTACAAGTGCCCCATCTGTGGGGCAACTTTTGGACAAAAACAAAATGTTAAAAGGCATGTGAACACAATTCACTCGGTTGATTAGTGTTTTGAAACGAAAGCGTGCAACCAAGAAGAGTCATACCGAGAGGCCAAGATTTAGGTGCCATTATTGCAGAAAGAACAGGTGGAGCGGCACATCCGAGGAGTACACAAAGGTGAGAGTGTCCTATATGCGTTCCCTCAAAAGACCCACGTAACATAAGATGTGAACTCAGTACATTCAAATTAATTTTGTGGATAAATAATTCGTATATTATTGTGGCTAAATAATCTGTATATTTATCGCCTAACAAATAAAACACCTAACACAGAACATGCACACCTGGATCGGATCTGTGTTTTGTGGCGCACGATCCTCGTATCAGGATATGATGCGCCTTCAATTTCACGGACGAAGACTCGGAGAAAAAAAATAAGGCTAATGAAACTAAAAAAAACTAATCACTTAATGGTTTAGCAACAACCTTGGATCGACAAACAATCTCACTGATGGTGAGATCCATGCCCCATCTGCGATATGGCCTTCTGTCAGAAGCAGAACGTGAAAAGACATGTTAAAACTGTCCACTCCACTTAGTTTTTACTATATGCTGAAATAGGTTAGCGACACCAGTAATTGGCATTTAGGGAGCAATTATAAAATTAAATAGCTATTTCTTCTTAATTCATTGACCTTATTACGCTCAAGTTCTCTCTCAGATCATTTCTTTCTTTTTTATTAGTTCCTTACTGTACTGGGCTGCTCGTCGACTAATGACCGAAAGGTCGGAGACTAGCATAGGATAAAAAAAAAAGTTATGTGGCGCACGATCCTCATATCAGGATATGATGCGCCTACAATTTACGGATGAACTGGAGGGAGACTCGGAGAAAAGAAAATATGGGTGATAAAATGACCTTTCAATAAAATCAAAGGACAACTTCCAGCTTCCGTCAGAAGCAGAATGTGAATAGACATGTTAAAACTGTCCACTCCACTTAGTTTTTTAATGTGTATTATTTTAAATGTTATTGTGTGTTTTACTTTGAATGTTATTGTGAATGTGTAAAATTTTAATCTGTGTAATAAATGCGTTCGGAGTACTACATCTTGCTTCTTCTTTTCATACTATTCTAATGTAAGCTAGAAGCTAATTAAAAAAATACTATATGCTGAAATAGGTTAGCGACACCAGTAATTGGCATTTAAGGAGCAATAATAAAATTAATAAGCTATTTCTTCTTAATTCATTGACCTTATTACGCTCAAGTTCTCTCTCAGATCATTTATTTATTTTTTATTAGTTCCTTACTGTATACAGGGCTGCTCGTCGACAAATGACCGAAAGGTCGGAGACTAGCATAGGATAAAAAAAAAAGTTATGTGGCGCACGATCCTCATATCAGGATATGATGCGCCTACAATTTACGGATGAACTGGAGGGAGACTCGGAGAAAAGAAAATAATGGCTAATGACCTTTAAATCTCATCAATGGGGTAACATTGGAGCTCGTGCGAGACCATATTCGTTCCCCATCTGCGGGATGACCTTCATCCAAACAATCTCACTGATGGTGAGATCCCCACCAAGGAACCAGCGACCCCGGTGGTTCACCTGTGATGTGTACTGCGAGAGGGGATTTAAGAGAAAGGACAACTTGAAACGACAACTCCGAACAACCGTGGACCAAATAATGTGTGTGAGGTGAGATCCCCTCCTCTACCCCCACCAAGGAACCAGCGACCCCGGCGGTTCACCTGTGATGTGTACTGCGAGAGGGGATTTAAGAGAAAGGACAACTTGAAACGACAACTCCGAACAACCGTGGACCAAATAATGTGTGTGAGGTGAGATCCCCTCCTCTACCCCCACCAAGGAACCAGCGACCCCGGCGGTTCACCTGTGATGTGTACTGCGAGAGGGGATTTAAGAGAAAGGACAACTTGAAACGACAACTCCGAACAACCGTGGACCAAATAATGTGTGTGAGGTGAGATCCCCTCCTCTACCCCCACAAAGAACCAGCGACCCCAGCGGTTCACCTGTGATGTGTACTGCGAGAGGGGATTTAAGAGAAAGGACAACTTGAAACGACAACTCCGAACAACCGTGGACCAAATAATGTGTGTGAGGTGAGATCCCCTCCTCTACCCCCACCAAGGAACCAGCGACCCCAGCGGTTCACCTGTGATGTGTACTGCGAGAGGGGATTTAAGAGAAATGACAACTTGAAACGACAACTCCGAACAACCGTGGACCAAATAATGTGTGTGAGGTGAGATCCCCTCCTCTACCCCCACCAAGGAACCAGCAACCCCAGCGGTTCACCTGTGATGTGTACTGCGAGAGGGGATTTAAGAGAAAGGACAACTTGAAACGACAACTCCGAACAACCGTGGACCAAATAATGTGTGTGAGGTGAGATCCCCTCCTCTACCCCCACCAAGGAACCAGCGACCCCAGCGGTTCACCTGTGATGTGTACTGCGAGAGGGGATTTAAGAGAAAGGACAACTTGAAACGACAACTCCGAACAACCGTGGACCAAATAATGTGTGTGAGGTGAGATCCCCTCCTCTACCCCCACCAAGGAACCAGCGACCCCAGCGGTTCACCTGTGATGTGTACTGCGAGAGGGGATTTAAGAGAAAGGACAACTTGAAATGACAACTCCGAACAACCGTGGACCAAATAATGTGTGTGAGGTGAGATCCCCTCCTCTACCCCCACCAAGGAACCAGCGACCCCGGCGGTTCACCTGTGATGTGTACTGCGAGAGGGGATTTAAGAGAAAGGACAACTTGAAACGACAACTCCGAACAACCGTGGACCAAATAATGTGTGTGAGGTGAGATCCCCTCCTCTACCCCCACCAAGGAACCAGCGACCCCAGCGGTTCACCTGTGATGTGTACTGCGAGAGGGGATTTAAGAGAAAGGACAACTTGAAACGACAACTCCAAACAACCGTGGACCAAATAATGTGTGTGAGGTGAGATCCCCTCCTCTACCCCCACCAAGGAACCAGCGACCCCAGCGGTTCACCTGTGATGTGTACTGCGAGAGGGGATTTAAGAGAAAGGACAACTTGAAACGACAACTCCGAACAACCGTGGACCAAATAATGTGTGTGAGGTGAGATCCCCTCCTCTACCCCCACCAAGGAACCAGCGACCCCAGCGGTTCACCTGTGATGTGTACTGCGAGAGGGGATTTAAGAGAAAGGACAACTTGAAACGACAACTCCGAACAACCGTGGACCAAATAATGTGTGTGAGGTGAGATCCCCTCCTCTACCCCCACCAAGGAACCAGCGACCCCAGCGGTTCACCTGTGATGTGTACTGCGAGAGGGGATTTAAGAGAAAGGACAACTTGAAACGACAACTCCGAACAACCGTGGACCAAATAATGTGTGTGAGGTGAGATCCCCTCCTCTACCCCCACCAAGGAACCAGCGACCCCAGCGGTTCACCTGTGATGTGTACTGCGAGAGGGGATTTAAGAGAAAGGACAACTTGAAACGACAACTCCGAACAACCGTAGACCAAATAATGTGTGTGAGGTGAGATCCCCTCCTCTACCCCCACAAAGAACCAGCGACCCCAGCGGTTCACCTGTGATGTGTACTGCGAGAGGGGATTTAAGAGAAAGGACAACTTGAAACGACAACTCCGAACAACCGTGGACCAAATAATGTGTGTGAGGTGAGATCCCCTCCTCTACCCCCACCAAGGAACCAGCGACCCCAGCGGTTCACCTGTGATGTGTACTGCGAGAGGGGATTTAAGAGAAAGGACAACTTGAAACGACAACTCCGAACAACCGTGGACCAAATAATGTGTGTGAGGTGAGATCCCCTCCTCTACCCCCACCAAGGAACCAGCGACCCCAGCGGTTCACCTGTGATCTGTACTGCGAGAGGGGATTTAAGAGAAAGGACAACTTGAAACGACAACGACAACTCCGAACAACCGTGGACCAAATAATGTGTGTGAGGTGAGATCCCCTCCTCTACCCCCACCAAGGAACCAGCGACCCCGGCGGTTCACCTGTGATGTGTACTGCGAGAGGGGATTTAAGAGAAAGGACAACTTGAAACGACAACTCCGAACAACCGTGGACCAAATAATGTGTGT
This sequence comes from Tetragnatha versicolor, assembly GCA_024610705.1. Taxonomy (NCBI): domain Eukaryota; kingdom Metazoa; phylum Arthropoda; class Arachnida; order Araneae; family Tetragnathidae; genus Tetragnatha; species Tetragnatha versicolor. The sequence goes on along the minus strand of JANDEH010000032.1, from coordinate 2,217,063 downwards.
GAGGTGAGATCCCCTCCTCTACCCCCACAAAGAACCAGCGACCCCAGCGGTTCACCTGTGATGTGTACTGCGAGAGGGGATTTAAGAGAAAGGACAACTTGAAACGACAACTCCGAACAACCGTGGACCAAATAATGTGTGTGAGGTGAGATCCCCTCCTCTACCCCCACCAAGGAACCAGCGACCCCAGCGGTTCACCTGTGATGTGTACTGCGAGAGGGGATTTAAGAGAAAGGACAACTTGAAACGACAACTCCGAACAACCGTGGACCAAATAATGTGTGTGAGGTGAGATCCCCTCCTCTACCCCCACCAAGGAACCAGCGACCCCAGTGGTTCACCTGTGATGTGTACTGCGAGAGGGGTTGGTTGGTTGGTTGGTGGGGTTTTATGGCGCAAGAGCCATATTTGGCCATTCCGCGCCAAACACAAGACATTTTATACTCTAGACTTTAAAATTATACACGATTTATGAAGTTTATATCACATAGAAAATGAAAGATATTTTTGTGGTACTCGTCACCTATAATATCAGCTAGTGTTGGATATTCTACGCCTAGTCTCAGTCGCCTAATTACTCGAAATCTCGGACATTCTGATAATATATGTTTGACAGATAAAATAACATTACAAGACTGGCATGTAGGCGGAGGTTCTCCATGAAAGAGGTGCTTGTGTGTAAAATAAGTGTGTCCAATTCGGAGCCTTGTCAACTTTACATCTAAAAATCTATTTAGTTTTGTTTCAGGAAACCCAGTTACATAGGGTTTGATATCATACAGTTTGTTTCTAAATTCTAGTTCCCATGAGTATTGCCAGGTTGATTTAATTGAGTTTCTAATACATGTCAAAATATCACAGAATGGGATGAAAGAGCTGTTTTGTAGAGTGGCTGTTTTTGCAGCAAAGTCTGCTTTGTCGTTGCCGGGAATGCCCGTATGTCCAGGTATCCAGCAGAATTTAATTGAAAATCCCCTGTCCTTTAAGTCTGAATAGGTGTTAATGATTTGTAATACGATAGGGTGGCTCTTTTGATTATAGTTACGGAGGGCATCTAAACAGCTTCTAGAATCCGAGTATAAAATGAAATTTTTCCGATGAGAGTATTTTAGTTTATTCAGAGCCAGGAGGATAGCCCAGCTCTCAGATGTGAACACAGAACACCGCTTGTCAAGTTTCCTGGATATACCTCCGTTGTCAAAAATTGCTGCACACCCAACATGGGTATTAGTTTTAGATCCGTCAGTATATATTTCAGCATAGTTGGAGTAAACTTGTCTATGTGTCTTAAAAAGAGAGTTAAAAACGATATTGCATGTGGTGGATTTCCTCCACTCACAAAAGTCAAGAATGAAATCTAAATCTCTCGGTTCCCAGGGTGAAATTTTTAGGCTGTGTTTCAAAGGGTTCAAATTCTCAATGTCTAATAGCGACAGTAAGTTCGGCATTCGAATGCCAAATGTGGGGGTAAAGGATGATTTTAATGAAAAATGGTTTTTAAATCTGGGATACTCTATTGCTTGAAACAGGGGATGTAAAGGATTTGACTTTATTTTAAAATAGTATCGCAATTGGATACTTGCTCGTCTTAACTGTAAACTAGGTTGACCAGCCATGACGTAAAGACTGTGGACAGGGGAAGTCCTAAAGGCTCCCAAGGACAGTCTTAATCCCTGGTGATGGATTGTGTCGAGGCTTTTCAAAGCAGTTTTAGAGGCAGACCCATAAACAGAGCAACCATAGTCAAGTTTGGAACGAACAGTGGCGTCATAAATCTTTAAAAGGTATTTAGAATTTGCTCCCCAAGATGTACTTGTCAAAAATTTTAAAATATTCAATGCTTTCGTGCAGTTCCGTTTAAGTGTATTAATATGGGGCTTAAACGTCAGTTTAGAATCGAAGATTACACCCAAGAACCGTCCCTGAGTCTCAACAGGGATAGGGTTACCATTCAGCAAGACTCTGGGTTCAGGAAAGATCCCTCGTTTTCTAGTAAAATTGATACACACAGATTTCTGGGGTGATATCACAAATCCATTTTTGTTCGTCCAAGCGTTAATATTGTTTACTGCAGTTTGCAAAAGTCTTTGTGTAGAATCAATGTCAGTTCCACTGCAAAAAATTTGGAAGTCGTCGACAAAAAGAGTGCCGTTGACTCCAGGTGGTAATTGGTTGACGATATCATTAATTTTGATAATAAAGAGAGTGACACTCAGCACACTCCCCTGGGGCACTCCTTCCTCTTGAAAGCAATCATCTGACTATATGTCATTGATGCGAACGTTGAAAGTTCTTGTCTGTAAGAAGTTATGGATGAAAGTGGGGAGGTTCCCTCTCAAACCCATATTGTAAAGATCACGTAAAATACCATATCGCCATGTTCGGTCGTATGCTTTTTCCATGTCGAAAAATATTGATATTAAGTGGCGATTTCTGACAAACGCCTCTCTGATAGCAGATTCTAATAAAATCATATTGTCGTTTGTGCTGCGTCCGAAACGAAATCCACTTTGATAATTTGACAAGTGTCGTCCTTTCTCTAAAAAATAAACTAATCTTGCATTGATCATTCTTTCCAATAGCTTGCACATGCAACTTGTCAAGGCTATGGGTCGGTAATTGTTAGGGTCAGAAGCATCTTTCCCAGGTTTTGGGATAGCTACAACAGTAGCCCTCCTCCATGAATTCGGGAAAACACCCTCGTTCCAGATTCTATTAAATAATGATAGGATGTTGAGCAATGAGTCTTCGTTTAGATGTTTAAACATGTCATAATGGATGTGATCAGGACCAGGTGATGTTGTGTGTGACTTATGCAGTGAATGTTTGAGTTCTATGATACTAAAATCTTTATTATAGTCGAAGGAGGACGTCGTGTTAAAGTCGAGAGATTTCAGCTCTTTACTTCGTTTGTAAATAATAAAATCTGATGGATATGAGATTTCATGCGACACTCTGGAGAAAGCGTTCCCGAGAGTATCCGCAATCGTTTTGACATCGTATATTATGTCATTATTGATTTTTAAGGACGAGATGGACTGTGAGATAAATCGGCCCGAAATCTTCTTGACCTTGTCCCAGAGGACTTTCGACGAGACCTTTCCCTGAATTGAGGATATATATTTTTCCCAGGACTCTCTCTGGGCTCTCCTCACCTTGCGGAACTCCGCCTTCGCCCGTTTAAACGAGATGAAATTATTAGTTGTCGGGTATCTTCTAAAAATAGACCATGATTTCTTTTGTTTCTTCAGAGCGTCTTTGCACTCTTCGTTCCAGTAAGGCTTATTAATTTTTGTTTGTCTCCCTGACGTTTTGGGAATTGTCATTTCGGCTGCCGCGAGAATGACAGATGTCACCCTCTCTACAGCTTCATCTATAGAACCAATATTGGTCATGTCAGGAGTAATGATAGCTAGTGTCTGAAAAAATTCCCAGTCTGCTTTGGCTAAAATGAATCTCTGTGGCCTCCTAGATGGTGTCAGATCATTACATAAAACTGACAAAACGAGAGGGAAGTGGTCACTATTATGTAGATCGTCATGGACTCTAAAATTCAATAATGGTAACAATGATGGCGAACATAATGCTAAATCAAGGTGATGGTATGTTCGTGATGGGAAATGAAAGTATGTTGGGGTTGCGTCGTTTAAAACGCAGAGCCCATAGTCATCTATAAGATTTTCGACAAGTCTACCCCTATTGTTAATGTCATTGCTTCCCCAAATGGGGTTGTGTCCATTAAAGTCTCCCAGTAGTATGAGAGGTGATGGCAATTGGGCAATGAGGTTATTAAGGTCCTGCTGATTAACGTCTTCATTTGGAGGTAAGTATATAGAGCATATGGTGGTTAATGTGTTTAATTTAATTTGAATGGCGACTGCAGATTGAGAGCTGAGGAAGGAAAGCTATTGTTTGCGAGGCGTGCTGTGCCACCTGAAGCTCGACTACCATCTGTATGATCCTTTCGGTACAGCTGGTAGTTTTTTAGTCTCGATGAATTGTGAGGGAGTAGGTAAGTCTCTTGTAATGTAAAGATGATAGGATTAAAAATGTTAATCAATGATTTGATATCGTCAAGGTGAGTGTAAAAACCATGACAATTCCAATTTAGAATACTGGTCCCTATAATTTAGGTTTTTTCGACTTGTTTCGACCTGCGCCGCCTTTAGAATTTAAAACATCCTCTTCATCGGCTTCCAAATTTGAATTAGAGCTTGCTTTTTGTTTCACGTTTATTCTATTGATTTTTAGAGGTGCAGTGTTAATTGAACTATTTCTATTAGAGGTATGGTTTTTATTCGCATTATTTTCAGGTTGTCGGTGGTTTTGCACGCTGTGAGATGGACTAGTTGTTTTAGGTATAGAGCTATTGTTGTTGATATTGTTTTTATTTGCGCTATTTTCAGAATGGTTTGGGTTTGCAGAGGATTGAGATGAGCTGATTGACTGGACTGAAGGTAAGTTTTGATTGCTTTTTGTTTCTGTTGATGGTTTAAGAATGAAACTTTTATTGAAGATCATATTTGTCTGGGTGCCTCTGGTGTTAGTTGATTTTACTGCCGAGGAGTAGGAAACAAAAGGCTTGGGTGTTCTGTCATAGACTATTTTACGGGCTTCTGGGAAAGATATATTTTGTTCGTATTTGAGAGTAACAATTTCTTTTTCTATTATTCATCTGGGGCATGTTTTGTCGTAGGCAGGATGTTTGCCATCACAGTTGGCACAGCAGGCAGTCTCCGAGTCACAGTTGTCAGAAACGTGTTTCTGACTCCCGCACTCGCCACACCTCGCTATACCCTGACAAATTCGAGCCGAGTGTCCAAATTTCTGGCATTTAAAGCAGCGTGAGGGGTTCGGGATATATCGGCGGACTGGGATATTGAGATAGGCTATTTTCACAGATTTGGGGAGCTCAGTAGTATTAAATGTTAGTATTATATGTTTGGTTTTTATTACATGGTCTTTTTTCTTGATAACTATTCTTTTCACATCTATTACTTTTTGATTTTCTAGCTCAGATAAGATATCATTTTCAGTGTCATTATACAACTCTGGATCAGAGATTACACCTTTGCTTAAATTAAGGGATCTGTGCGGTGATACAACGACTTCCATATTTCCCATATTTTCGAGATTCATGATAAGTTTCGCTTGATTTTCGTTTTCGACTTCGATTAACAAATCACCACCAGCTGTTTTTTTAATATTTTTAACGTTTCCGACCATACCGAGAATACTCTTGTGAATTAGAATAGGAGACGTATCTTTGAATGTTCCATCTTTCCGTTTAATGATAAAGAACTTTGCATTTACTATAGCTAATTTTTTGGTTGCTCCACTGAAGGAGAGGGGTTGGTGGACTCACCACCATGCTCAGAAGGAGAGGGGTTGGGGATTTTGGGTTCTGCGTTTTGACCCGAATCATTTTTTTGAACTTCCATAATTTTTTGAAGAGAGGGAGGGAGGAGGAAGATCCCTTCCCAACTTCCAGAGGACCAGTTTAGTGGGGCTAGCCCCAAAGTCAACAGCCAGCAGTGGCCTCGGGAAAGCCCCCCGCTCTGGCATGCAGGACCCCGTCCAGGCACCACCTGGGACTGCAAGACAGGCGAGATTATTCGCCAGCTGATAGAGCAGCCAGGGCATTGCTGGTTAGGCTACCCCGGGCTCCTGTACTATCTGGCGGCCTGAGACGCAAAACTCAGTTTTTGACCTGTACCCTCTGCATGGCTGCTTCCTTCAAGACCCCACTTCACCAGCCCAAAGGTCCTCGAGAAGTTCAAATCCCCGCTCCCGATGCCAGTTTCCCAGGGTCGAGCAGTCCGTTGGGTCGTCATATAAGTTATAAATCATCAGACCCAACCTCAACCCTGGTATGCCACAGGACTTTGTGTTGAAGATTGGCCTATAAAAGGCGCAAATACCACTGGGGGTAAAGTAAAATATGACAAAAGAACATTTAGTTTCGAATGAAAAACTAAAGAACCATATCAAGTAAAAAGGAATGTGAAGTAAATTAAATAAGTTTTTAACATTGACATATATTGAATGGAGCGTTTACTATGGTGAGTGGAAGATTGGCCTCTTATAAGGCACAAAATACTGGGGTATCATGATAGGCCTTTCAATAAGGCACAAGGACACTGGGGACCCTCGGGATTGTGACACCCGTCACCCCTGTCAAGGTGTGCCCCGTCACAACCCAACAAGGAGTGCCCCTGTGGGGCTGCGAGAGGGGATTTAAGAGAAAGGACAACTTGAAACGACAACTCCGAACAACCGTGGACCAAATAATGTGTGTGAGGTGAGATCCCCTCCTCTACCCCCACCAAGGAACCAGCGACCCCAGCGGTTCACCTGTGATGTGTACTGCGAGAGGGGATTTAAGAGAAAGGACAACTTGAAACGACAACTCCGAACAACCGTGGACCAAATAATGTGTGTGAGGTGAGATCCCCTCCTCTACCCCCACCAAGGAACCAGCGACCCCAGCGGTTCACCTGTGAAGTGTACTGCGAGAGGGGATTTAAGAGAAAGGACAACTTGAAACGACAACTCCGAACAACCGTGGACCAAATAATGTGTGTGAGGTGAGATCCCCTCCTCTACCCCCACCAAGGAACCAGCGACCCCAGTGGTTCACCTGTGATGTGTACTGCGAGAGGGGATTTAAGAGAAAGGACAACTTGAAACGACACTTCCGAATGCACACAGGGGAGAAGCCCTACAGCTGTCCGATATGCGGGCAAAAATTTACCCAACAACAAAATGTAGGAAGGCACGTGAATACAATTCACTCGACTGATTAGTGTTTTGTGAAATGTTATTGTGTTTTGATTAATGTTATTAATGTGAGGCCATTCAAGTGCATGGACAACATGCAACGTTACCTCCGCATGCACACAGGTGAGAATCCCTATACAGTTGCCCAATCTGCGGACTCAAATTTACTCAGAAGCAAAATGTGAATAGGCATGTGAATTCTATTCACTCAGTAAGAAGAATTGAACTAGAAGTAATTGAAAGGGTTCAGCACAGAGCTAGAAAAAAAATTAAGGGAATGGCACACCTAGATTACAATGAGCGTTTGAGTAGGCTCAACATGTATACACTGGAGAGAAGAAGGAGGGGGATTTGATTCAGCTCTTTAAGTTCGTAAAGCAAGGGGATACAGAAGGTTTAGACTTTAATAGGGATAACAGAACAAGGGGCCATGGGTACAATTTGAATAAGACTCATTTCAATCGGGATTTAAGAAAATACTACTTCTTCTATAGGGTAATTTATATATGGAAGGTCGGAGACGGGCATAGGATAAAAAAAGTGTTTTGTGGCGCACGATCCTCATATCAGGATATGATGCGCCTACAATTTACGGACGAACTGGAGGGAGACTCGGAGAAAAGAAAATATGGGTGATGACCTTTAAAAGCTATAACTTCACCTGGGCATATCAGCTAGTGAATAAGGCAGGTTAAATAATGTGTGAGACAATCACGAAAACAAAAAGGGCCGTATTCAGAAACTTTAACTGGAGACGGCCACTCCGAAAAGACCGTTTCGAGAGCTCGAGTGCTGCCATCTGTCGAAAAACGTCACAAGTAATTATACTTTGATAATACCAATTTTTAAAGGAACTAGATGTCCATTAATTTCGTAATATATTAATGTCTGGAGGACTTATTTTGGTAATAAATAGCTTTTATAGAACTACTAAGCGGACCACAAAAAGTGTAAAAGCTATCGGAATGCGCTTCGAATCTCAGAACAATATGGCGGACGACAGATGTGGAGTAGATATATATCTCGTTTAAAATATCTAATTTACATTCCATTCTCGTGTTTCAGAATTACGGCCCTAAATCGTTATTTGATTAAAAGAAAAAACTTATCACTTGATGAGCAACAACCGAGGACCTGCAAATAATGTTTCTGAGGTGAGATCCCCTCCTCTACCCCCACCAAGGAACCAGATGCGGGTATTCACCTGTGTGTACTGCGAGAGGGGTTTTAAGCGAAAGGACAACTTACAACGACACCTCCGAACAACCGTGGACCTGCAAATAATGTTTCTGAGGTGAGATCCCCTCCTCTACCCCCACCAAGGAACCAGATGCGGGTATTCACCTGTGTGTACTGCGAGAGGGCATTCAGGCGCAAAGACAACTTAAAACGTCACCTCCGAACAACCGTGGACCTGCAAATAATGTTTCTGAGGTGAGATCCCCTCCTCTACCCCCACCAAGGAACCAGATGCGGGTATTCACCTGTGTGTACTGCGAGAGGGCATTCAGGCGCAAAGACAACTTAAAACGTCACCTCCGAACAACCGTGGACCTGCAAATAATGTTTCTGAGGTGAGATCCCCTCCTCTACCCCCACCAAGGAACCAGATGCGGGTATTCACCTGTGTGTACTGCGAGAGGGCATTCAGGCGCAAAGACAACTTAAAACGTCACCTCCGAACAACCGTGGACCTGCAAATAATGTTTCTGAGGTGAGATCCCCTCCTCTACCCCCACCAAGGAACCAGATGCGGGTATTCACCTGTGTGTACTGCGAGAGGGCATTCAGGCGCAAAGACAACTTAAAACGTCACCTCCGAACAACCGTGGACCTGCAAATAATGTTTCTGAGGTGAGATCCCCTCCTCTACCCCCACCAAGGAACCAGATGCGGGTATTAACCTGTGTGTACTGCAAGAGGGCATTCAGGCGCAAAGACAACTTAAAACGTCACCTCCGAACAACCGTGGACCTGCAAATAATGTTTCTGAGGTGAGATCCCCTCCTTTACCCCCACCAAGGAACCAGATGCGGGTATTCACCTGTGTGTACTGCGAGAGGGCATTCAGGCGCAAAGACAACTTAAAACGTCACCTCCGAACAACCGTGGACCTGCAAATAATGTTTCTGGGGTGAGATCCCCTCCTCTACCCCCACCAAGGAACCAGATGCGGGTATTCACCTGTGTGTACTGCGAGAGGGCATTCAGGCGCAAAGACAACTTAAAACGTCACCTCCGAACAACCGTGGACCTGCAAATAATGTTTCTGAGGTGAGATCCCCTCCTCTACCCCCACCAAGGAACCAGATGCGGGTATTCACCTGTGTGTACTGCGAGAGGGCATTCAGGCGCAAAGACAACTTAAAACGTCACCTCCGAACAACCGTGGACCTGCAAATAATGTTTCTGAGGTGAGATCCCCTCCTCTACCCCCACCAAGGAACCAGATGCGGGTATTCACCTGTGTGTACTGCGAGAGGGCATTCAGGCGCAAAGACAACTTAAAACGTCACCTCCGAACAACCGTGGACCTGCAAATAATGTTTCTGAGGTGAGATCCCCTCCTCTACCCCCACCAAGGAACCAGATGCGGGTATTCACCTGTGTGTACTGCGAGAGGGCATTCAGGCGCAAAGACAACTTACAACGACACCTCCGAACAACCGTGGACCTGCAAATAATGTTTCTGAGGTGAGATCCCCTCCTCAACCCCCACCAAGGAACCAGATGCGGGTATTCACCTGTGTGTACTGCGAGAGGGCATTCAGGCGCAAAGACAACTTAAAACGTCACCTCCGAACAACCGTGCACCTGCAAATAATGTTTCTGAGGTGAGATCCCCTCCTCTACCCCCACCAAGGAACCAGATGCGGGTATTCACCTGTGTGTACTGCGAGAGGGCATTCAGGCGCAAAGACAACTTAAAACGTCACCTCCGAACAACCGTGGACCTGCAAATAATGTTTCTGAGGTGAGATCCCCTCCTCTACCCCCACCAAGGAACCAGATGCGGGTATTCACCTGTGTGTACTGCGAGAGGGCATTCAGGCGCAAAGACAACTTAAAACGTCACCTCCGAACAACCGTGGACCTGCAAATAATGTTACTGAGGTGAGATCCCCTCCTCTACCCCCACCAAGGAACCAGATGCGGGTATTCACCTGTGTGTACTGCGAGAGGGCATTCAGGCGCAAAGACAACTTAAAACGTCACCTCCGAACAACCGTGGACCTGCAAATAATGTTTCTGAGGTGAGATCCCCTCCTCTACCCCCACCAAGGAACCAGATGCGGGTATTCACCTGTGTGTACTGCGAGAGGGCATTCAGGCGCAAAGACAACTTAAAACGTCACCTCCGAACAACCGTGGACCTGCAAATAATGTTTCTGAGGTGAGATCCCCTCCTCTACCCCCACCAAGGAACCAGATGCGGGTATTCACCTGTGTGTACTGCGAGAGGGCATTCAGGCGCAAAGACAACTTACAACGACACCTCCGAACAACCGTGGACCTGCAAATAATGTTTCTGAGGTGAGATCCCCTCCTCAACCCCCACCAAGGAACCAGATGCGGGTATTCACCTGTGTGTACTGCGAGAGGGCATTCAGGCGCAAAGACAACTTAAAACGTCACCTCCGAACAACCGTGCACCTGCAAATAATGTTTCTGAGGTGAGATCCCCTCCTCTACCCCCACCAAGGAACCAGATGCGGGTATTCACCTGTGTGTACTGCGAGAGGGCATTCAGGCGCAAAGACAACTTAAAACGTCACCTCCGAACAACCGTAGACCTGCAAATAATGTTTCTGAGGTGAGATCCCCTCCTCTACCCCCACCAAGGAACCAGATGCGGGTATTCACCTGTGTGTACTGCGAGAGGGCATTCAGGCGCAAAGACAACTTAAAACGTCACCTCCGAACAACCGTGGACCTGCAAATAATGTTTCTGAGGTGAGATCCCCTCCTCTACCCCCACCAAGGAACCAGATGCGGGTATTCACCTGTGTGTACTGCGAGAGGGCATTCAGGCGCAAAGACAACTTAAAACGTCACCTCCGAACAACCGTGGACCTGCAAATAATGTTTCTGAGGTGAGATCCCCTCCTCTACCCCCACCAAGGAACCAGCGACCCCAGCGGTTCACCTGTGATGTGTACTGCGAGAGGGGATTTAAGAGAAAGGACAACTTGAAACGACAACTCCGAACAACCGTGGACCAAATAATGTGTGTGAGGTGAGATCCCCTCCTCTACCCCCACCAAGGAACCAGCGACCCCAGCGGTTCACCTGTGATGTGTACTGCGAGAGGGGATTTAAGAGAAAGGACAACTTGAAACGACAACTCCGAACAACCGTGGACCAAATAATGTGTGTGAGGTGAGATCCCCTCCTCTACCCCCACCAAGGAACCAGCGACCCCAGCGGTTCACCTGTGATGTGTACTGCGAGAGGGGATTTAAGAGAAAGGACAACTTGAAACGACAACTCCGAACAACCGTGGACCAAATAATGTGTGTGAGGTGAGATCCCCTCCTCTACCCCCACCAAGGAACCAGCGACCCCAGCGGTTCACCTGTGATGTGTACTGCGAGAGGGGATTTAAGAGAAAGGACAACTTGAAACGACAACTCCGAACAACCGTGGACCAAATAATGTGTGTTAGGTGAGATCCCCTCCTCTACCCCCACCAAGGAACCAGCGACCCCAGCGGTTCACCTGTGATGTGTACTGCGAGAGGGGATTTAAGAGAAAGGACAACTTGAAACGACAACTCCGAACAACAGTGGACCAAATAATGTGTGTGAGGTGAGATCCCCTCCTCTACCCCCACCAAGGAACCAGCGACCCCAGCGGTTCACCTGTGATGTGTACTGCGAGAGGGGATTTAAGAGAAAGGACAACTTGAAACGACAACTCCGAACAACCGTGGACCAAATAATGTGTGTGAGGTGAGATCCCCTCCTCTACCCCCACCAAGGAACCAGCGACCCCAGCGGTTCACCTGTGATGTGTACTGCGAGAGGGGATTTAAGAGAAAGGACAACTTGAAACGACAACTCCGAACAACCGTGGACCAAATAATGTGTGTGAGGTGAGATCTCTTCCTCTACCCCCACCAAGGAACCAGCGACCCCAGTGGTTCACCTGTGATGTGTACTGCGAGAGGGGATTTAAGAGAAAGGACAACTTGAAACGACAACTCCGAACAACCGTGGACCAAATAATGTGTGTGAGGTGAGATCCCCTCCTCTACCCCCACCAAGGAACCAGCGACCCCAGCGGTTCACCTGTGATGTGTACTGCGAGAGGGGATTTAAGAGAAAGGACAACTTGAAACGACAACTCCGAAAAACCGTGGACCAAATAATGTGTGTGAGGTGAGATCCCCTCCTCTACCCCCACCAAGGAACCAGCGACCCCAGCGGTTCACCTGTGATGTGTACTGCGAGAGGGGATTTAAGAGAAAGGACAACTTGAAACGACAACTCCGAACAACCGTGGACCAAATAATGTGTGTGAGGTGAGATCCCCTCCTCTACCCCCACCAAGGAACCAGCGACCCCAGTGGTTCACCTGTGATGTGTACTGCGAGAGGGGATTTAAGAGAAAGGACAACTTGAAACGACAACTCCGAACAACCGTGGACCAAATAATGTGTGTGAGGTGAGATCCCCTCCTCTACCCCCACCAAGGAACCAGCGACCCCAGCGGTTCACCTGTGATGTGTACTGCGAGAGGGGATTTAAGAGAAAGGACAACTTGAAACGACAACTCCGAACAACCGTGGACCAAATAATGTGTGTGAGGTGAGATCCCCTCCTCTACCCCCACCAAGGAACCAGATGCGGGTATTCACCTGTGTGTACTGCGAGAGGGCATTCAGGCGCAAAGACAACTTAAAACGTCACCTCCGAACAACCGTGGACCTGCAAATAATGTTTCTGAGGTGAGATCCCCTCCTCTACCCCCACCAAGGAACCAGATGCGGGTATTCACCTGTGTGTACTGCGAGAGGGCATTCAGGCGCAAAGACAACTTAAAACGTCACCTCCGAACAACCGTGGACCTGCAAATAATGTTTCTGAGGTGAGATACCCTCCTCTACCCCCACCAAGGAACCAGATGCGGGTATTCACCTGTGTGTACTGCGAGAGGGCATTCAGGCGCAAAGACAACTTAAAACGTCACCTCCGAACAACCGTGGACCTGCAAATAATGTTTCTGAGGTGAGATCCCCTCCTCTACCCCCACCAAGGAACCAGATGCGGGTATTCACCTGTGTGTACTGCGAGAGGGCATTCAGGCGCAAAGACAACTTAAAACGTTACCTCCGAACAACCGTGGACCTGCAAATAATGTTTCTGGGGTGAGATCCCCTCCTCTACCCCCACCAAGGAACCAGATGCGGGTATTCACCTGTGTGTACTGCGAGAGGGCATTCAGGCGCAAAGACAACTTAAAACGTCACCTCCGAACAACCGTGGACCTGCAAATAATGTTTCTGAGGTGAGATCCCCTCCTCTACCCCCACCAAGGAACCAGATGCGGGTATTCACCTGTGTGTACTGCGAGAGGGCATTCAGGCGCAAAGACAACTTAAAACGTCACCTCCGAACAACCGTGGACCTGCAAATAATGTTTCTGAGGTGAGATCCCCTCCTCTACCCCCACCAAGGAACCAGATGCGGGTATTCACCTGTGTATACTGCGAGAGGGCATTCAGGCGCAAAGACAACTTAAAACGTCACCTCCGAACAACCGTGGACCTGCAAATAATGTTTCTGAGGTGAGATCCCCTCCTCTACCCCCACCTAGGAACCAGATGCGGGTATTCACCTGTGTGTACTGCGAGAGGGCATTCAGGCGCAAAGACAACTTAAAACGTCACCTCCGAACAACCGTGGACCTGCAAATAATGTTTCTGAGGTGAGATCCCCTCCTCTACCCCCACCAAGGAACCAGATGCGGGTATTCACCTGTGTGTACTGCGAGAGGGCATTCAGGCGCAAAGACAACTTAAAACGTCACCTCCGAACAACCGTGGACCTGCAAATAATGTTTCTGAGGTGAGATCCCCTCCTCTACCCCCACCAAGGAACCAGATGCGGGTATTCACCTGTGTGTACTGCGAGAGGGCATTCAGGCGCAAAGACAACTTAAAACGTCACCTCCGAACAACCGTGGACCTGCAAATAATGTTTCTGAGGTGAGATCACCTCCTCTACCCCCACCAAGGAACCAGATGCGGGTATTCACCTGTGTGTACTGCGAGAGGGCATTCAGGCGCAAAGACAACTTAAAACGTCACCTCCGAACAACCGTGGACCTGCAAATAATGTTTCTGAGGTGAGATCCCCTCCTCTACCCCCACCAAGGAACCAGATGCGGGTATTCACCTGTGTGTACTGCGAGAGGGCATTCAGGCGCAAAGACAACTTAAAACGTCACCTCCGAACAACCGTGGACCTGCAAATAATGTTTCTGAGGTGAGATCCCCTCCTCTACCCCCACCAAGGAACCAGATGCGGGTATTCACCTGTGTGTACTGCGAGAGGGCATTCAGGCGCAAAGACAACTTAAAACGTCACCTCCGAACAACCGTGGACCTGCAAATAATGTTTCTGAGGTGAGATCCCCTCCTCTACCCCCACCAAGGAACCAGATGCGGGTATTCACCTGTGTGTACTGCGAGAGGGCATTCAGGCGCAAAGACAACTTACAACGACACCTCCGAACAACCGTGGACCTGCAAATAATGTTTCTGAGGTGAGATCCCCTCCTCAACCCCCACCAAGGAACCAGATGCGGGTATTCACCTGTGTGTACTGCGAGAGGGCATTCAGGCGCAAAGACAACTTAAAACGTCACCTCCGAACAACCGTGCACCTGCAAATAATGTTTCTGAGGTGAGATCCCCTCCTCTACCCCCACCAAGGAACCAGATGCGGGTATTCACCTGTGTGTACTGCGAGAGGGCATTCAGGCGCAAAGACAACTTAAAACGTCACCTCCGAACAACCGTGGACCTGCAAATAATGTTTCTGAGGTGAGATCCCCTCCTCTACCCCCACCAAGGAACCAGATGCGGGTATTCACCTGTGTGTACTGCGAGAGGGCATTCAGGCGCAAAGACAACTTAAAACGTCACCTCCGAACAACCGTGGACCTGCAAATAATGTTACTGAGGTGAGATCCCCTCCTCTACCCCCACCAAGGAACCAGATGCGGGTATTCACCTGTGTGTACTGCGAGAGGGCATTCAGGCGCAAAGACAACTTAAAACGTCACCTCCGAACAACCGTGGACCTGCAAATAATGTTTCTGAGGTGAGATCCCCTCCTCTACCCCCACCAAGGAACCAGATGCGGGTATTCACCTGTGTGTACTGCGAGAGGGCATTCAGGCGCAAAGACAACTTAAAACGTCACCTCCGAACAACCGTGGACCTGCAAATAATGTTTCTGAGGTGAGATCCCCTCCTCTACCCCCACCAAGGAACCAGATGCGGGTATTCACCTGTGTGTACTGCGAGAGGGCATTCAGGCGCAAAGACAACTTACAACGACACCTCCGAACAACCGTGGACCTGCAAATAATGTTTCTGAGGTGAGATCCCCTCCTCAACCCCCACCAAGGAACCAGATGCGGGTATTCACCTGTGTGTACTGCGAGAGGGCATTCAGGCGCAAAGACAACTTAAAACGTCACCTCCGAACAACCGTGCACCTGCAAATAATGTTTCTGAGGTGAGATCCCCTCCTCTACCCCCACCAAGGAACCAGATGCGGGTATTCACCTGTGTGTACTGCGAGAGGGCATTCAGGCGCAAAGACAACTTAAAACGTCACCTCCGAACAACCGTAGACCTGCAAATAATGTTTCTGAGGTGAGATCCCCTCCTCTACCCCCACCAAGGAACCAGATGCGGGTATTCACCTGTGTGTACTGCGAGAGGGCATTCAGGCGCAAAGACAACTTAAAACGTCACCTCCGAACAACCGTGGACCTGCAAATAATGTTTCTGAGGTGAGATCCCCTCCTCTACCCCCACCAAGGAACCAGATGCGGGTATTCACCTGTGTGTACTGCGAGAGGGCATTCAGGCGCAAAGACAACTTAAAACGTCACCTCCGAACAACCGTGGACCTGCAAATAATGTTTCTGAGGTGAGATCCCCTCCTCTACCCCCACCAAGGAACCAAATGCGGGTATTCACCTGTGTGTACTGCGAGAGGGCATTCAGGCGCAAAGACAACTTACAACGACACCTCCGAACAACCGTGGACCTGCAAATAATGTTTCTGAGGTGAGATCCCCTCCTCTACCCCCACCAAGGAACCAGATGCGGGTATTCACCTGTGTGTACTGCGAGAGGGCATTCAGGCGCAAAGACAACTTAAAACGTCACCTCCGAACAACCGTGGACCTGCAAATAATGTTTCTGAGGTGAGATCCCCTCCTCTACCCCCACCAAGGAACCAGATGCGGGTATTCACCTGTGTGTACTGCGAGAGGGCATTCAGGCGCAAAGACAACTTGAAACGACACCTCCGCATGCACACAGGGGAGAAGGCCTACAAGTGCCCCATCTGTGGGGCAACTTTTGGACAAAAACAAAATGTAAAAAGGCATGTGAACACAATTCACTCGGTTGATTAGTGTTTTGTGTAATGTTAAAAACATCTGCCGATATTAAACCGAAAAAAAAATCACTTATTCATTCGAATTTCTATACTTTGTTCATAGGCGTTGTAAAGATTGAAAAAAGTGAGTTTTTGGTGTGTAATGTGTGTTCGCCTCTACATCGCCAAACAAATAAAACACCTTACACGGAACATATGCACACCGGATGTTGGATCGAATCTGTGTTTTGTGGCGCACGATCCTCATATCAGGATATGATGCGCCTACAATTTAAGGATGAACAAGAGGGAGACTCGGAGAAAAGAAAATAAGGCCAATTTACTCAGAAGCAAAATGTGAATAGGCATGTGAATTCTACTCTTTCTGTATGATGTGTGTTTTGATTAATGTTATTGTGTTTTTTGAATGAATCTTAATCTAACTATTTGTGTAATAAATGTGCTCAGTGTACTACATCTTGCTTCTTCTTTTCATACTATTCTATTGTAAGCTAGAAGGCAGTTAAAAAAATACTATATGCTGAAATAGGTTAGCGACACCAGTAATTGGCATTTAAGGAGCAATTATAAAATTCGGATTAATCTTTCGTAATTGCGTATAAATAATATGTATATTGTTGTGTGTTCGCGCCCCTACATCGCCAAACAAAGAAAACACCTAACACAGAACATATGCACACCTGGATCAGATCTGTGTTTTGTGGCGCACGATCCTCGTATCAGGATATGATGCGCCTACAGTTTATGGAAGAATTGGAGGTAGACACGGAGAAAATAAATATGTCTAATGAAATCACCTTTATATATGAGTGCTTCCACTTTTGTGGGTTCTGTGGCCGGAGGTTCAATGAAGCAGGCCCACCTGTGTGTATCAGGGGCGGATCCAGACCAAATTTTCGGGGGGGGGCCATTTGGAAAAATACGTTACTTCTCTATAAAAACATAAATTTGTATGCAAAATGAATATTTTAATTTGATCATTAGAAGAACTGTTTTTGAAGTGAAAAACAATTAAAATATGAAATAAAATTTATCCCGCACAAGAAAAAACAATGTCAAAAACCTTTTTTTGCAAATTAATGGAGGAAGGAAATTTGTTATTCGAAAGCATAGACTTTGGATTTATTAATTTTGAAGTCATTTACGACTCAATATTACGTACAATAGTTAATTTGTATAACTATTAATTACAGGGCCTTAACTAGACTTTTTTCGGGTGGGGTTTGGCCAAAAATTTCTTGGAAACTTTAGTTCGATTTTGGTGGTGACCAAGGTAAGTAGGCAGTGGTGGATCCAGGATTTGTTTTTTTTGGGGGGGGGAGGCGAAGAATTTTCAATGTCATATTTGTCTTCTAATGTTCTAAAGGGGGGTCTGGGGGTCCTCCCCCAGAAATGTTTTGGAAATTTAAGTCTAAAAAGGCAGATTTTCAACTCGTTTTGATACACCTAATCCGGATTTCGGACATACATTTTCAAGAATTTAATTTCCCTTTTGGTTGGAATTCTGCATTTTGACAAACTTTTTACAAAAACGTTTTAAATAATAGAGTTAAAATTTCCAAAGGCGGGTCTGGGGGTCCTCCCCCAGAAAATTTCTGGAAATTTGACCCTAAAAGCAGGATTTTAACTCGTTTTGGAGTCACTTTTCCCTTTTTTTCCTCCCCCGAGTTCCCACTTTCACTCTTTCTCTTGCAAGTCCAAAAATTTTCAAGGAACGACTGTAATCTGTAATAATATATTTCAAAATTTCAAGGGGGGTTGGGGGTTCTCCCCAAGAAAATTTTGAATTTTGAACCTTAAAAGTAGTGGTTTTATGCATTTTAAGACGAATTTTTAAGGAAAAACAGTAAGTAAAAAATTGACGTTGAAATTTCGTTGTGGGGGGTTGAGCCCCCAAACCCCCCCCGCTTGGATACGGCCCTGATTATAATAACTAAAACAACTTACCATTACTGAAGCCTGGGACTGAAAAAATAGTTTTTTTCCGCTAATCCAGCAGCACTGAGATAACAACTTCTCGAGAACAAAATAACAAATAATAATTAACTGATCCACCTTTTCAAGTAGAAAATGTCACCCCCAGGTCAAGTCACGGGGGAAGCGAAAACAGGAAAGGGGATATACATCGATTTGAAACTGCTATTGAACGAAATTGGACACTCCATTTTTAGCATTCCTCAAGCATCTCCCCCGTCCGAAGATATGGTGACAAATCAGAAACAGAAGGGGGTTTTAACTATTTTGGAAATTTTCTCGGGATGAGCATGGCCCCCCTTTTGCGTTGTTTTTATTCTTGTCAGACATCGCATGAATTACAATGAATTTTTTTTTGAATTTCAGCTCTGAAAAAGGGATTTTAACTATTTTTGAAATTTTCTCGGGGGGGGCCATGGCCCCCTCCCTGGATCCACCACTGGTGTGTATTGTGAGAAGCCCTAACAAAGAAAGAAGCAAAGACAGCCTGAAGCGGCATATCCGCATGCACACAGGTTGAGAAGCCATATTCGTTTCCCATCTGCCATATGGCCAGAAGCAAAACATGGACAGACATGTGGAATCCGTCCACTCTGTGTGATTGTGTGGTTTAGTTTGTAATGTGTATTATTTTTAATGTGTTTGTGTTATTCGTCTAGAAAACTTAACTTTTGAGGAGATCAAATACTTCATTGACCTTATGCTCAAGTTCTCTCTCAGATCATTTATTTCTTTTTTATTAGTTGTAGAAACATTAATGCTTTTGATCTTTATTAGATGTACTATTAGTTGCTTGGTTCAATATATTTTCGATACATAGAGGGAAATCATTGGTACTTATGAATAATTATAACAAGGCAACCAAAGAAAATATGTTAGTTCACGTCTGGAAATCCTCTTTATTAAATGGTGGATAGGTTAATAGTACCGATGGTTTCGTTATCGGTGTCACTTTTCAGTATTTTGGATTTCAGATCCGGTCCAATCCGACAGGGATGCCAACCTGAGACAACGCTTATCCATAATCGCTCCTACCAAAAAAAATCCGACGCCACGGCTTCTGCAGGTAGAAAAATGACCCAAACTCTTGATAATTTTTAGAAAAGTCCTGAAAACGCAAATATTATAGAAAAGGCTTTTTCCCCCATGAATCAATCATCCATGTAGATTATAGAATATTCCGAATGATTCCCCCTTCTTATTGCCCATCTCATCACAGTCACTATCGATTTTATTCGCAATTCTACGCAAAAATATGTATTATAAAGATTGAAGGTTAAAAACAGAGAAATTGAGAGGGAAAAATTTAATACATTGTCTTTAAAATACAATTAGCGTAGTTTTTCTAGCTTTATCCGTAATTGCGGAATTCGGGGAATGATTCCGCAAAATCCGGAAGAGTTGGCATCTCTGTTCCGATTTATGAGGTTATATTTATATCTCTGGATTTTCGTGGGATATTTTTATTTTTAGGCTTAGCGAAAAATAAATATAGCGAAAAGAAGAATACACACGAATGGTAAATGAATCCTTTTAGGACACTGATAGTATAAAGATAGCTTAAACGAATTAGAAGATGATAGATCTGGATCCTATCGGATAGCCGAAGCGCTATACAATATCCAAGAAATTTGAGAGTAAATAAAGAACAAAAAGGATTTAGAATAATAGAGAAGCTCAGGGCCCTCTATCCTCCATCTGCAGTGGATTTCCCCAACAATTTGTTTTCTCCAAAATTTCTCCCCAAAAGAAAATTCATTAAAAACAATACAACGTTCAATAAGGAAGTTACATGCGTCAGATTTTCAAAAACAAACAAGTGTTCCGTATGGTTTTTTGTATGATGGTAAAATCAAATATCTAGTCAGTTTTTCAAAAAAATGTACAGGTAATTAAATATTTTAATTTAAAAGTCGAGAAAAAAACACGTGATTGAAAACGTTTATTGCAACGATAATACCATCAACTCCATTGCTTTACAACAATGTTTAGTATAAGATGACGTCACATCCAAACTCTTGGGTTTTTCGCGCGCTTTTAAAAAGGGGATTTTTGTTAATTTTTTTGGCAATCAAAAAATTTCTCGATCGGCCTCAAATTTTGGGTAGTTGCTTATTTTTGCAAGAGGAATCGATTAAAAAAATTTTTTAAAAATCATGCAACTTCCTCATTATTGAACTTCTTTCAGATTCTTTACTTTTCACATAATCCAAAAATTTAAATTATAATGATTTATATACTCTCTTTTTCAGTCTTTCTCATACACACTTAGTTCACAAATGCCCCTTTTCTTAAAATATGAAACATTATCTACTTTTCTCAAATTTGAACTACCTGTAAATTTCTCCTTAATTTACTCAACTTGTTCGTTAACATCCATGTGATTAAACAAGAACGCAATTTATAGTGAAAATTACCCATCCTGATCCTACCACGCGTAGATAGTTTTTCCTGCATACCAATCGAAAAGCAAGGAAAAGCCAACATTCAGGTATTAACGTAGAAAATTAGGCCCAATAGGTGGTCCGCGGACCCCTGGGGGTCCGCGGGCTGCGTCCAAGGGGTCCGCAAAACGTCACCGAGAAATTAAGCATTACTTTATTGTCCTTAATTTGAAGTAACCATTATCCTACTCAGCAGTTCATTCGTTAGTTAGTTGTCACTGTAGTACAAATGGATTAATGTAGGTGGCTCAGCCTCTGTTTAACACCAAAGATAATCCATGTTTTGTTTTTTGCAATTTTTTTTATTGACTAAAATACGATAGTTTCGTTTTGAAATTGATTGTTGCCTGAAATCGATTGAAAATTTAAGCCTTTTCAGTTCAAGGGGTCCTTGTCAGTAAATTAATTGTGAAGGGGGTCCTCGGTAAAATTTTATTGGGAACCCATGAATTAGGGGGGTTTTTTTTAGCATATCTACAGTTTTCCCACTCTACATCCGTAACTCCGCTGTTTTCACCCGATTTCCATTGCAATAGGAGGCTATGATGCAGCGACTACACAAAATATATCTTTGTCAGGTAATGATGACTGAATTTTTTAGTTTTTCTTTCTATAAACTAAACTCAAACTCTATTGGCGCAACAGCCCTAGTGGGCCAAGGCCTACGATGCCCGTTTTCGTGACCGTGAGGCCCTGGGGTGCAAGGTGTTAGGCATGTGACGCCGGTTGCCCCCGGTTAGGTGGTCATTCTGGCTGTTGCTAGCCGACCGTCGTACGACGGACGGCTAGTCCCACGGCCATGGCGACCGACGTATTGTTTTGTACTGTATAGGCTTACCATACGTCCGGGTTTACCCCGGACAGTCCGGGGTTTTTAGTGCTGTCCGGGGAAATGTCCGGGGTCGAAATATGTCCGGGGTTTCCATACTTTTAAGATTTGCCAGACATTTTTATGAAAAATCGTGAAAAAACTCTTAAAAATTGCGTTGTTTCACAGTACCTAACATCTGTATTAATTTGGAGAACTTACTTTCAGAGAATTTTATAGTAAAATTAAGTCAATCAAACAATTTTTGAAAAAATAATGTCGAATAAAGAAATAAATTTGATATTTCTGTTCAATGTTTATTAGTTTGAATGTTTTTTCTTATTTTTTAATCTTTGATGATTTGATACGGTACTTATTAAGAAATTTCAAAAATATGTCCTGGGTTGGACCCAAGAAAATATGGTAAGCCTAGTACTGTATTTCACAATCCCTGCAAGATTTTTATACTTTATTAGCAATGCCCATCCATGTGGACTTGATTCTTGCTGTTTCTATAAAATATTTTAGCGAAATAATTTTATTTTCAATAAATTAATAATTTAAAATTTTTTTTTTTAAAATTAGACTAAGTAAAACATTTAAAAAAACACAATGAATTTAATTAAATAAGGAATGACTGTTAAACAAGAGCAATTAATTCTTGCAATTTTTAATGGAATAATAAAAATTAAAATTAAATTTACTGAAAAATAATTCCTGGGTTCGAACCTACGATCTTCCGCGTGCCAGCCAGACACACTACCACTTCCCCATCCGGGCCACGCTATTTGCAATCCTAAATACATGAAAACCACGCCTTTAACCCGAGCATGCGCACAACGGTTACCCGACGGTTTGCTAGTCACTCCCGGTCATTCTAATGCGAGAACCCCAGTGTTTAGTTCCCAAGCAAGCTTGGTTGGTTGATTAGATTTTCATGGCGCATGACCCAAGATAGAGTATAGTGCGCCAGACCACAAGACAAAACTAAATCATATTAATTCCTATAAATACCCAGGCAAGCTTGGTCCTCATTTTATCGACCCACTGCACTGAAGGGATGAAAGGCTGAGTGGACCTTGCCCAGCCCGGGAAGTGAACCCCGGGCCTGTGGTGTTGAAAGCACTACCTCTCAGCCACTGGACTTGCTTTTCTTTCTATATTGGGGGAAAATTTCCTAAGAGCTGCTTGAATTTCCCCCGAACATCGTCCGGACATATTCTACACCCCTGCCAAAGAGTTTTTTCGAGAAATGGAGAAACTAGGTACAAACGGAACGCAACTACAAGTTACAATAAAGGGAGACAGTATGATAATTTGGATCATATCACTTGATGTGGTGATCAAGGGCATAAAATAATGCAGAAAGAAATAGAATAATGCAGTTTGGTCATGCCCTGCGGTGGACTACAAGGTGATAAAAGCAGATTCTGGAGCATCACATCACATTCCAGGACTCTATTTTTGAGAGTTACAAATTGTTTCCTGAGCCTAAAGTAGTCAATGATGCAGGAAGTCAAAGACTAGTTGGCAATGGAAGGGGTCAAGTAAATGTGAAAACCGTAGTAGCTGGGGAAATGGCAGACCTCACTGACGTGTGGTACGTTACGGAATTAACGTATCAGTTATTTTCAGTCCCTCACAGTTTAGGTTGAATTTAAGAGACATTTTTGCTATGTGAAAAGAAAACTATTGCAGTTGGAGAAAAATCTGAAAACGACTGCTTAAGTTGAAAATGTTTGCTGAGGTTCACACGAGACCAGCGACTGTTCTTGTCTCCAGTAGGTAGCTGAGGCTCGACCCTGGTTATATGCATGAAAGATCATCAAAATAAAAGGTACATAGTTTCTCAACAGACAAGAAATTTCTGCTTCATAATTAAATTCAGAATTTAGTGTGGGAAAGTAAAGAGAATACCATTCCATTCAAGACCCACATATCCTGAGAATCAACGTGTGGTTGATAAAAGGGGTTTTTCGAACCAATAATGTTCTCCTGGCAAAGCTAAAGATTGAGTTGTGGCGAGAGGTTTATCTAGAAAACCTGAATCTGACGGTATTTTCCAGATAATAATATTTAAAATGTGCGTCAGTTATTTATTTCAAATAGTCTTTTATTTTTAAAGCCCCTCATGGGCTACGATTAGTTCTGATAATTCATAAAATCTGCGCAGATAAAATGATATCCTAACCCCTCGCAAAGAAATTTATAAAAAGCACTTTCAATATCTTTCTGTTACATTTTTTAATAAAATACCAAGTCAAATTCCAACCGAATCTAATATTGGATACTTTAAAAAACTTTGTATAACCTTTATTCAAGACCAAAATAATGTCGAAACAGTATTTTAATTTTTGTCAGGTATATTTCTAATCTTTATCTTAATACACAAAATTGGCAGCTAAGCCAATCTATGATTATTTTTTTATTTCTACGTGGTGTTATGTATTATTCATCTACCGTTTTTGATCAGACAAATTCCTGTAACCCATAGACGAGCAAGTTGCTCCTTTGGGATAAAAAAAAATTATGGATCAACGTATTTTTTTTTCTTTTTTGTCATATGGTTTGATTATTGTTTTATGGCGCATGAATCAATTTTGATCATAATGCGCCAAGAGAGACTTTACATACAAATGAAATAAGAAGCAGGCTTAAAAGCCATAGAACTCTATACGCCATTGATAAAAGTTATATTAAGACATAGCAATACATTTACACATGATGAATGAAACCAATGATGTTGTTATATTTAAAAACAAGTGATAAGTTACACTGATAGTTTAAAATGCTCAATAAGTTAAAATTACTGTTTTCATTTTGTCATATTGTTTTGTATTCTGTTTATTGTAATAGTAAATTTGATTATAAACCTGGTAAAACGAGTAACTCTCAGGAAGGAGATTCAGATTCGTGACAGACTCAATTCAAAATTTTTAGCTGATGTCAAGCAACATTTTTTTTTTAGAAAATACATTAGAAAGAGATTCAGATTTTGTTCCGCCATCCTCAAGACAAGTCGGAGTGCCCGACTGTGAGATGCAGCGGATCACAAGAAGAGACAAGAATGGTGTTGTGTACTATGTGTTTAGAGGACTATGAATATATATCTAAGAGTGCACGCTGGGGTCAGCGAGAGAAGCCCGGTCTCCAAATGGGCGGTGCCGAGTGGACGCAATGTCTGCTCAAAGCTGCCCAAATGTCCTCCGAAGCTTTCCCCCCAACACCAGCAGCAACTCTTTTGAAGAATTATGTCAACAGAAAAGTGAGCGGAAATCCCTGTGTTCAACTGTTTCCTTGCAGTCGTCCATAATAAAGACTCGTAGCATAATTAGAATGCACCAGGCACGGCTCCAAGGGGGGGGGCACTTTTCCAGACAAGATCCCCTTGTGGTGGGGGTCCTCCCCCATAAAAAAATTGAAATTTGACAAGTAAAAGTAGGGTTTTAACTCATTTTTAGAATGTTTTGAGTCACTTCTCAACACTATTATCTTTACTTTTTGACACCAAATGTCAAAATTTTGGAGATTTCCTAAAAATAAACACTGAATACCCCATTTTGATACTAATGGGGGTATGGGGGACCTCCCCCACAAAAAGTTTTGAAAATTAGACATGAAAAAGTTCGGTTTTTACTCATTTTGAGCACCTTTTTTGGGTCTCCAAGGGGGGGGCACTTTCCAGAGTGCCACCCCCACTGGAAAGCACACAGAAGATCCATTTTTCCTCATAGAACGCAAGGGGGTGGAATGGCCTTCACGCCTTGGGGGACAGGAGAATACACTCCCGACGTACTTCGTCCACTCCAACCCCCAGCACAAAAATGTCATTCCATAAGTCCAAGCTCAACGACGCTAAAGTTGATCAAAAGTGGAGATGCAGCGTATCACAAGAAGAGACAAGAATGGTGTTGTGTACTATGTGTTTAGTCGACTATGAATCCATCCAAGAGAGCACGCTGGGGTCAGAGAGAGAAGCCCGGTCTCCAAATGGGCGGTGCCGAGTGGACGCTATGTCTGCTCAAAGCTGCCCAAATGTCCTCCGAAGCTTTCCCTCCAACACCAGCAGCAAACTCTTGAGGTACACTTAATTCTGTCACGCCTTAGGGACCCTGCCAGAAGAATAATACACCTGCAGCACAAATGCATTCAACTTTTTCACATTAAAATAGAATTAGAGGAATGCAGGTTATGTTCAAAAATTCCAGTTTATAAGCTGAAATCCTTCAATAGTCATCTCACCCCTGATTTATAATAAACTGAAACCTGTACTCTTAAACATACAGAAATGGAAAAAGCTGCATGTTCCCAATACATTGAGAAATCAATATACGAGTTTCAAGGTTCTTTTGGTTTTAACAAAAATAGTTTTTATCATTCATTGTTCATATTAGAAGGAGTATAACAACTTCTGCTTAAGGTCATAAAATTTACGAATTATAAAATACGAATAACATGCCATGTTGAAATTTCAGAACAAGTTTAAACTCAGAGTTGTAGTATAGTACAGAGAAAAATTTTAAAAATATTCAACCTTTGAATAGTGACAAATGATGTGGCGAATGGTGAGATGAACACTTTGAACCTTGACTTTTTCTATGGTGCAAGACCATGGTATAGTTTTATTGGTAAGTACAAACAATCTTTTGGCTGTTGGTTTGCTTCGCGATTTTAAGAACCCTTTTTTTAAACATATTGCAATCACGCCAATATTTATGGATTCAAGATGCTATTTTGTACAAAAGAAGAATGAAAATACACAAATCTAAAGACTTAAAAGTCAGAAAAATATTGAATACGCAGCGATTTCCAAAATTTCTCCGATAATTGGGAGTAAAATTGCTTTAGACATACCACTGCACCAGTTTTCTGAACAATACAACAACAGAATAGGACGCTATTAATTATTGTACTTCTTATGCGTTTGGATGACTATGAATATATATCTAAGAGAGCACGCTGGGGTCAGAGATAAGCCCGGTCTCCAAATAGGCGGTGCCGAGTGGACGCAATGTCTGCTCAAAGCTGCCCAAATGTCCTCCGAAGCTTTCCCCCCAACACCAGCAGCAACTCTTTTGAGGAATTCTGTCAACAGAAAAGTGAACGGAAACCCTGTTCAACTGTTTCCTTGCAGTCGTCCATAATAAAGACTGGTAGCATAACTAGAAAGCACCAGGCACGGCTCCAAGGGGGGGGGCACTTTTCCAGACAAGATCCCATTGTGGAACCATTGGGGGTCCTCCCCCAGAAAAAAATTGAAATTTGACAAGTAAAAGAAGGGTTTTAACTCATTTTTAGAATGTTTTGAGTCTAAGGGGGGCACTTTTCAACACTATTATCTTTACTTTTTGACACCAAATGTCGAAATTTTGGAGATTTCCTAAAAATATACACCAAATACCCCACTTAGATACTAATGGGGGGTATAGGGGATCTCCCCCACAAAAAGTTTTCAACTTAGACATGTAAAAGTTGGGTTTTTACTCATTTTGAGAACCTTTTTTGGGTCTCCAAGGGGGGGGCACTTTCCAGAGTGCCACCCCCACTGGAAAGCACACAGAAGAGCCATTTTTTCCTCATAGAACGCAAGGGGGTGGAATGGCCTTCACGCCTTGGGGGACCCTGCCAGGAGAATACACTCCCGACGTACTTCGTCCACTCCGACCCCCAAAACGTACAATAAGTATACAGGGCTCTTTGGGCTAAAACCAAAAATAATTAATTTCTATGTATTTATAGTCTCCTCGGTTTTGTATTTCATCTTACTTAGACATGAAAAAATAAAGTGTAACTACAGGGGTCTGTCTAGGTTTTTTAAAGAGGTACCTATTTTGTGAAAAATTTTCTGTGAATTTTTTGTGAACATTTAAGTCAAAAATAACAAGTAAATAATTTTTAAACATTGAAAACAATTGAAAATTTATTCAAGAATGGCTAAAAATTATTAACTATTAAGAGAACACAGCTTCATAGAGAACGTTTTTTTCAAAAATGTATTTGGTGAAGGTACCCTTTTTACTAAAAATGAATTTGTGAAAGTACCTATTATTTATAAAATGGTGAAAATGTGAAGGTACCTAAAAACCGTAGTAAAATTGCCTTGGACAGACCACTGAACTAGCAACTGTTTTTGAGGTCAATGTATAAGCCATAAAACCTATACTTTAGGCTCAAAAGGTAATTTTTATACTTGGACGAGACAGTTAGTACAGCAAAAGTCTAACTATAAATGATGTACCTTTAAATTGAATTAAAACCTATGTCAACTGACTCTTTAATGGCACAAAACCCATAGTAAGGCATGTTGCGCCAGACACAAGACCATCTTGAAAGTAAGCAAAAACCCGTGTCTAATATGCGCTGCTATACATCGATACGTAAAATTTAATAAATTTTGTGTGTCGCATAAGAGGTGATGAAACTACCATGGTTGATGGTCATAACTCAGACATCATGGGTAAAACAAATAGAATAACTACACAAATATTCTATTCTATAATGTTATAGTCCCATTATAGGACTGTGCAGTGTCAGAAGTGGATCAAACAGAAGTGAAGGATGGCCAAACCAGAGTCCCCCCTTGAGAGTGCCTTTCCCCCTTTTTGAAAATTCTCATGCTTGTCTTAATTTTACCAAATACCTCTTTTTCATGCATTTTCTGAAAGCAGGATGTGATCCTTAAATTTTCTGACCTTACAAGCATTTAAGGAACTTAATTAAAGCACAGCTTAAATTTGACTTAAAGTTATTAAATTAAAGATATACATCATCTACTTCAAAATTTTTCTTTTGAAATGAAAAATGTAGCTTTTGTAACCCTTAGATTAACAATTGGAACAACCCTAGGTTTGAATACGAGATAACAAATGTTTTTCTAAATTGACTAAACATGCATAATTTACAAATATTAATGTTCCTTATTACAGACCTCAATTACTCATTATTCAATGCAATGCATTCAGTTTCACTATAGTCTATAATCAGAAAGAACTAAAATTATAATATTCGTTTAACTCTTGTGGAAAAACTTATTTTTTAAAGCAGGTTATACTATATACTAACAAAAGAAATATATTAGAGAAACATTTTCTAAGTTTTTAAATACTACTGTTCCTTATTACAGACCTCAATTACTCATAATTCAATGCAATGCATTTAGTTTCACTATTAGTCTATTCTATAATCAGAAAGAACTAAAAAATAATCATATTCATTTAACTCTTGAGAAAAACTTATTTTTTAAAGCAGGTTATATACAAAAGAAATATTAGAGAAACATTTTCTAGTAGTTTTTGTTTAATGGAAGAAGTGATTTTAGAAGTTGGAGGATGGATTTTAGTAGAAATAGAAGTGGGGGGACGGTTGGGTATTTTTTATGAAAAGTCCGAAAGAAGACCGAGTGGACCGAAGTCTCTCAAAGCTGCCCAAATGTCACCGGTAGCTTCTCTCATTCAACGCCGGCAGCAACTCTCGAGAAACACAATTATTTCAATCGACAGAGGCATTCTTTTTAGTTCAAAAAGAAGGATATCGGCTTAGTCAACAATGGAAGTTACTTGGTTGGGTGCACAAGATCGTTATTAGAATATTCCAGACCTGCCATATTATTCAGGACGATCTCAATAATAACTGTGAAACAGTTCAATGTCCATCACACTATCTTGGATGCCGCCCATAATACAACTTCGCACAAACACTGTCCATCACACAATAGATCCATTTCTTTTCTGCACAAACGATGGCAAGGGGGTGGAATGGCCTTCACGCCTTGGGGGACCCTGCCAGGAGAATACACTCCCGACGTACTTCGTCCACTCCAGCCCCCCAGCACAAAAATGTCATTCCATAAGTCCAAGCTCAATGACGCTTAAGTTCAGTGTAGGTTTCCAACTTCACCATAAACATGGAACACAGCAGCAAACCGAGACAAAAATGTCATTTCAAAAGCTCAATAAATGACGCAAAAGTTCAGTGTAGGCTTCCAACTTCACCATAAACATGATGGAACACACACAGCAGTAGCAGAAAGATCTATCGAACCTTTGTTGTTCGAACACGAAACAAAGAACTCTTGCTGCAAGAACAAAAACGGTCGCGCGCAAACTGAGTGGAAAAGAGCTAACCGAAACCCAAAGCGATATATGTAAAGCGAAGACACTCCAATGGGGAGACCGTACGCCACTTATTGCAGCGCCATCTATTATATGTGAGCACTACTATAAGTTATAGCTGTTTTTTTTCTCCAGTTTGCGAGCTGACGCATGCGCTCCAATTGCACCTGGCGGATCACGTGACATTCCGAAACGAAAACTCAAAGATCGGCTCCGGCGGTTGATCCATCCATTAGTTTAAATTTTAAATCGGTATTGTCGTTTACTTAGAAATCCTTTATTTTAGATTGTGGAAGGAGAATTAATCTATTTTCTGGGATCTGATAGCTTTCAAGTAAGTTCTGAAGCTTTGCAATATAATTTATCAATCTTTTAAAAAACTTTAATCTCTTGTATCTGTACCGTGCTTTTATAACGAATCTATTTACGTGTGTTAAAATATAAATATTTATTCTAAATTTTTCACAATTAGTATATTGTTCCTCTTTATAGTTAGCAAATTACTATGAACCTTGATTTGATATAGATTTATATGAATTGTCATTTTAAAGAAATATACTTTGAATTTTCAGATGAGTGTAAAGTTTTAATTATTTTTTAAATGAAAAAACAAATAACTGAAAGATTTATGATGATCTATGTAGTAGGGATTTTGCTATGTGCTATGATATTATAACAGTGATTTTGAACTATGTGTTTGATATTGTATAAAAACTTGTAAATATAGGTTTGGACTAGTTTATGGGTTCAGTGCATATTCAGAAAAAAACTTTTTAATGGAGTAACCCAACTTTATAAGAATGTATTCACACACAGGTTGTGAAGTGCTTTTCAGAGACAAGGAAATAATTTTAGATTCCCTTTGTTAAACTAGTGTAAAGAATATTCTTATTCTCTATAGTAGCATTTGATAGATTCCCAAATATGAGAACTGTAAGATTCTCATAAATATTTTTGGACATGATTGTGATCCAACAAATGAATTTTAAAATAAATAAGTATATAATTTAGTTTATTTATATGTAACTATATATTTTAGTTAATTTATATTTGTAATTGCAAGATCAATCATTCTTTTTTATCTCATTAATTTTATCCCATTTTTATATATTTATTGGGACTGAATTCTTGAAAGCTACAACTTAATTATCAGCTAAAAGGATATTGTTATTAAAAATATAGAAAAAATAACATTTAATAGTTTAATTAAATTAAAAATAACAAATTCTATATTAAAACATAATTTTGAAGAACAATTTGTATTACATAAAATTATGTGAATACTTAATTTTGGTAAAAATAGTGTGTGTGGATACACTGAGCCCCATTTTAGCTCATGAGCTGAAAAAGGGGCTCAGTAAAATATCACTTAGAGGAAGTGTGGGGTCATAAAAATTCTCTTGTCAAGTTTTTAATATTTAATTTTATAATAATTCATAAGGGGAAGTTACAGGTTCCACCACGTCAATAGATCAGTTAAATAGACAGTTAAAAACCATTAAAAGTACACAATATTCCTTCCAAAAATTTAACAGGCTATGCTACTGGCTTTTACAAAAAGGATATCCTAGATATTTTAATTTTACATTCTCGTTGTTTATTCTTTTTTAGAATACCATCACAATCTGTTTCTTGACTCGTGATACTCCCAAAGCTGATGTGGCCCGAGAGTGTAACCTAAGGTTTGTTCTGACTTAAAAGTTTTCATCAAGGGTCAAGCTCAAGAAGATTCAAGGGTCAAGCCCAAGAAAACATTAAGGATTTCATAAAAGGTCCCAAACAACCATTTGGAGTAACAAAAAGGTAAAGTATACTAGGTTTTAAGTTTAACCTAAATTATGGATAAAACAGAGATCATATTCTGAACTTAACATTTGAGTTTCGTATCAACATAATAAACTACATACAACTTTTGTGCAATTTATATTTCAAAAGCGACCTTGTTACCTCAAAAGCTTGCTTGAGTTTTTTCATGCTGCCAAAATTTAGATGTGTTAGTCAACTGCATTTAAATTTTGTCAGTTATTTCTGCTGCTACCCTATTTAGACAAGGTAAACCAATACAATTTAAAGTTAAAGATGTTGAACAATTTTACTTTATCTCTGCCAATTTTACCAGGGTGTATCAAGTAAAATTGTTATTTTAAACTTATTTTTTCCTTGATTGGCATCCCTTTTAAATGCTCACAACATAGTTTGAGAGCAAATATTTTTATTTATTAACCTATACTAGACGGCAACTTAAGTTGAAATTACTATGTCACTTACAAAGTAGTTCCCATTGCGATGTCTGAATTTCGAATGAAACAAAGAATGTCAATTTTAAAACATTACTTTGTTAGACCCATGTGGAGTAAATAGTGTCTTTTTATCACAATTAGCATATCAAAATTCTTCCTATCAACAGTGGCGGATTTCCAAATGTGCCGCCTATAGGCTGAACCAAAATTTGCCGCCTATATGCAATACCTCTTACAAAACTAAACAGGGGTGTCATTTCAGTTTTTGGTCGGGAGGGGGGCAAAGATTTTAAGTGGGTTTGTATACACGGCGTGACTTGACTTTTGGTTTTTATTTTTTTGGGGGGAGGGCGACAAGGGTGGATCCAGGATTTGTTTTTTGGAGGGGCTATGAATTTTCATAATTCAATTAAATCTTCTTTATGATCTTAATATGGGAAATACTTCTAAAAGGGGGGTCTGGGGGTTCTCCCCCAGAAATTTTTCGGAAATTTTAGTTAAAAAACCCCAATTTTTTTAACTAGTTTTGGAACGCCTCATCCGAGTTTGGGATATAGATTTTATGGTAGAATTTGGACGAACTTAATATAAAATAAAGTTGTAATTATAGAGTTATAGGTACCACGGGGGTCTGGGAGTCCTCCCCCAGAAAATGTTTGAAAATTTGACTAAAAAATAACAGGGTTTTAACTCATTTTGGTGCATAAAATGCCATATAGAATAGGGGGGTCTGGGGGGTTTCCACAGAAAAATTTTGAAAACTTGCCTCTTAAAGTAGTGTTTCAGATCATTTTGAGATCCTTCAGTTCCTTGAAAACCACAGAATTTTCTAGGAGGGTAATTTATAAAAACGTCCACAAGGTCCGGAGGCCCAGGATTATGAATTTGGAAACTTCCCTCAAACTTGTGTTTATCTACTTTTCAAACTCTATGGAAAGAGCAGAGCCGTGGTAAAACGGCGCCCGGGGCGAAGGGCGAAGGTGGCTCTCTCTCATTGGCACCCCCCTTTATTTTTGAAACCACCCCTTTATGTCCAATTTTTTATGTGGGAAAATTTTAGGGCTATAACCAGACTATTGTTTCGGGGAGGGATTGACTCAACGTTTTTAACGTTAATGTACTTGTAGCGTTAATTATCACTTGAAGGAAGCTCTTGAATGTGTTGCACAAATTGTCGAAATTTTTTAATGTGAGCTTAAGTAAATCTGGGGGGTCTCCCCAGAAAAATTTTGAAAAATGTCTCGGAAAAAGTGTTTTTAGTTCATTTTGAGACCTTAAAAATCACTGAATTTTAAAGGAAAATAATCATAAATAGGCGTAAAATTTTGGAGGGGAACTGGAAGTCTTCTTTATTTCGACACACTTTGGGGAAACACCTAAAGGAGACCTCTTCATTTAGGCATCAGAATTTTTAATGAGAAAAACACTACCTAAAACCAACGCAAAATTTTGGGGATTGGGGGTTCTCTACCAGAATTTTTTTTCCTTTTTCAAAAAATTTGATCCTCGAAATTAGTGTTTTAACTCAAGGAAGCTATTGAAATTATAAAACAGCATGTAAAATTGCATAAAATATAATAAAAAATCTGCAATAGTTTCTAAGAAATAAACAAATATTTTCTTTCATCTAGTTTTTAGTAAATGTTTTCATAAATATCACTCGTATCAACTACTACTAAGGGAAATAACATAAAACATTGATTGAAAAGAAGTTTCATGCATCCAAGCATCTTTCAGGGTCTTATCTCGGTTAAGTTGTTCTTTTCGCTAACAAGATAAGCAAACTTACCCGGAGAGTGCCCATCAAGACTCAAGAGACTTGCGAGCTAATCCAAGGCTTACAAAAAAGTCTAAAATTAATTTAATAAAAAGACCAAAATTGTGAAAATCAAATAGACAGGGATTAGCAGAGGAATCTGATTTTGAAGTGAAAAGAAACGCAATAACCGCAGAAATTTCCGATCCATCAGTAAGACCGTAAACTAAACGAAAATCCGAACATTTTACGGACAAACCTTAAAAGTTGGCAAGTATGAATATCCAATTATTTTTATGAAATTTATTGATTAATATAATAAAATACGAAAAACAAATAGGAACTTACTAGAAAACGATGTTCCAATTTGTATTTTTGAACTATACATTACACTAATTTAGAAGGTCTCTCTCTCTCTGTTCAAGGCTAAACTCTTCTTACTGCCAATTGAGAAGCTAAACAGAGCTTATATGGAAGCGGTCTCGTGAACAAATTCAATGAAAGGGGATGAAAACCAACCCCCGAATACACAGGATTGGTTTTTCGTAGAATGTACCAATAGCTGATGAAGAGCTCAAGAAGCGGAATCCTTTATCTTCGATTTATTTATGACCCCTTTGAGCAGGTGGCAATGGAACTAATTGAACGTTCTTTCCATCCCTGAGCACTCAAGATTTTCCTGGTATTCTTTGGTCAAGAAACCTGAAATGTTTGTTATCACAACAGCAACCCCTTTGAAGTAAGCCCCAGGCAGAACAAAACATTCCTGGTCCGTCTGGTCCATAAATCTTTCACACGTCTTACCCCATTCTCTGTCAATTGTCACCCCTACTGTGTCTTAAAAAAACAGCATTGCAACCGAAGACTGGACATCTGGTTTACCAAACAAAAAGCGTGCCGCGCTTCTTTCTCATCGCAACTGGAGACGCAAACAGGCGACCCCCATGGCGTCTCTCCCAAAAGGCGTGTGAGTGTTTAAAGTAGTGTTTTGGCTCATTTTGAGACTCTTTGGGTAACAAAGAGAACAGTTCCTTGTAAACCACATAATTGATTTTCTGAAAGAACATTCTCCCTCTTTCCAGGGCTTATTTTTAGTGTTTCCTTTTTCTTCTTTTTTATTCAGAAAAAAATTCTGCTGTCGAAAATTTGCCGCCGTAGGCTATAGCCTAGCTAGCCTATTTAGAAATCCGCTACTGCCTATCAACCCAACAGGCTTTCTGTTTACTCACTTTCCTGACATACTGGGTTCAGAAAACGTTGTTGTAGAGCAGTGTTTCCCAACGTGGGGCGCACGCCCCACCAGGGGGCAATATCATTTTCTAGGGGGGCAATTTGAAAATTTTCAACCAAATTGCCCCCCAGATGGGACCAATCCAGGGGGGAAATTAAAAAAACTTTTTAAATAAAAGTTTATCAAAATCTTATATTATTCTATCTGAGAATGTATGTCTGAAATCTGGACCAATATGTATCAAAACCAAGTTGAAACTTTGAAATCCTGTTTTTAGAGTCTAATTTCCAAGCCTTGTCTGGGGGATGACCCAAGATCTCTTTGTTTTTAGAACGCTTATATTTGAAACTTTTTTGTTCATCAAAATCTTCCCTAAAAATTTATATCCAAAATTTCCCAACTAGGGGTGCCAAACTAGTTAAAAACCTGCTTCCTAGAGTCAAATTTACTGGGGAAGGACCCCCAGACCCCCCTTGGTACTTAGAACTTAATTACTCATAACTTGATTTAGTTCTTTAGCATGCAAATTCTACCTAAAAATGCTGTGATCATTAGACTTATTAAATATACATAGGAGGGAGGGGCTAAGAAATAATTTTGTCTCCCTCTCAAAATATATTTCTATATATGCCACGGAGACCGGGGGGCATGGAAAATTCAGAAATGCTTTGGTGGGGCATGGACCAAAAAAGGTTGGGAAACACTGTTGTAGAGTATAGCAATATAATTTTTGTTGTTTTAGTATAATTAATTACTAAATTTTCTCCCCATGTAGCAGTGAAGTTATGACTCCTTGATTGCCAGTAGAATCTGAGCATGTTGATCGTAAGAGGCTGATCATATCAAATGAATGGATAAGCAAGGAAATTGCCTGTTGCACATCTTCACACGATTTCACCAGAACTGAGATGGTCTCGAATGTTCTTGCAAGTTATGTTCAGTGTGCATCAATGTAGTTTTCACTATATATTTTATTTAAATTGAAGCGAAAAAGCATGTTTCACTAGAATTAACGATTGCCAAAAATTTTATGTAAACTAATAAAGGTTATTCTTTAGATAAATTATCCTGCCTATTTGTTATATATTTTATTATTTCTTCAAATTTAAGTTTATATACTAAATTGCTTTTCTACGAAAAATTTTGATTATTAAATATCAATATTTTTTAGAATTGGTACTTTTTAGTTAGCTTGGTACACATAACTTGGCAAAAGTAGATAAGTAAGTAAGTTTCAAGTAAAACCCAGCAACTTCAACCATATAACTTTTTTTCCAAAACAAACGGAAATACTTTTGGTGGTTACCATTTAATAACCAAATTACTCCTAGAAGCCAAATTTTCACCTGTGTAGCTGAAAGGTACCAATTTATTTTTCTTTGTATTAAGTTAAACTTATGGAAAGAAGTTCTTAACAAATTTTTTATAATCAATGCTCATGAAATAGTTTTTAATGATATTTAAATTTGCTATTTTCTTACAAAACAAAAGTAACTCATTCACTTATCACTGTGATATTTTATAGGTTCAAAAATATATTAACTACTTAAAAAGTAACTTAAGAAATGTAAGCTTAATATAACATAGAGAACTTAATTATGTGAAACTTTTTCTTCCAGTAATTTAATCTACTCTAAATAGTGTTGGGGATAAAATGATTACAAGTCTAAGCAGATATTAAGCATTAAGAGTTAACTAATTTTTTTCTTCAGGATGAAAATAATCAAACTTTTTTCCTCCAGAACCCTGTTTTATTTAAAATTATCACAATGCTGAGTTCTTTTATCATTTCTAAAAATTATTCCAACAGCAGAATCAGTCTTAATTTTTCAATTGACTTTCCATAGCTCAAACATGGAATTAATTATTCCGATCAAAATAACCTCCAAAGCACCAGAGCTAATTGTAAACAAACAACTAGGAGGAGTAGTGACGAAAGGCGCGTAAAGGAAAGGAGCAAGAGTGGCTTAAACACGCATGCGCGTCGGTGTCTCAGATTTTAGTCTGCCGCACACTGAAAAGGGGAGAGAGCGGCGCTGCGGTCGCCCTAAAAATGCGATCGGTGTTAATATGGGAATGACGTCGCTTCTCGCTAGCGCTTTGCCGAAACCAAAGAATCCGAAACAAAGAACGGCAGCTGCCAAACGATTTTGAATTTCTCCTCCAAGGGGTTGCCAGGTACCGGGGTAGCTAGGAGCGCAGAAATATCGCTCGGAATTGTTGGTTTCGATTCGTCGAAGCAGAGGACTTCCAATTATTTTTAAAAGAAACGTAAATAAAATATAGGATAGATGTAGGGACGTCATTTCAGTTTTTGGTTGGGGGGGGCAGGGATTTTTTTAAGTGGGTCTGAACCACACTGTAACTAGACTGTTTTTTGGGAGGGTTGCCTCAACTTCATTTTTAAGGCATCCCCAAAACAGCACATTTTAGGTTAGGGGCCATTCATTAATTACGTAAGGGTCCCGAGGGGAAGGGGGGGTTGGAAAAATCTCTACATACCCTTACTTGGGGGGGTGGGGTCAAACCCATTCTTACGCAAGATTTTCCAAGTTAATGTAAATAAATTCCAATTATTCTAATCAAATTACTATTGAATAACCCCAGAAAAACTTAAAAATGCTGACTATTTCGGCATATTATCGAAGCTTAAATTTAAAAAAATGAAGGTTTTTCAGATGTATCTTTTTTATTGGAGCAGCATCAAGTTAAGTTAAAAATAAAACTGTAAAATCCATCTTCCAGTTATCAAAAGTCGAAACAATAAAAAAGCAAAAAGAGAGAAATCTTTATTAGTTTTAGTTTCAACTTTTTTTCAACTTTATTTTGAAAAACGAAATGGAATCTTACGTAAGAATAAGGGGGGAGGGGTTTGAAAAATCTTACGTACCCTTACATGGGGGTGGGGGTGGGGGTCAAAAACTGTCAAAATCATCCTTACGTAATTAATGAATGGCCCCTTAAATGTTAGAACACTGAAAAGAAGTATGTGAATAAATGTCAAAATTTGACAACATGAAGGGGTCTGGGGTTCAACCCCCAGAAAAATTTTGAAAATTTGCCTCTTAAAGTAGTGTTTTAGCTCATTTTAAGACCCTTTGGCCTTTGGGCTGCATCCAAAGAGAACAGTTTCTTATAAACCACAGAATTTTATGGGGGAAAAGAGTTGTAACTTGACGTCAAAGTTTCAAAGGGGGCTAGGGGCCCGCCCCCAGATTTTTTTTAATTCCCCCTTTATAAACTAGTTTTTATCTCTTTTTCAAAATCTTTTGGGTGCTCCTGAAGGGATAAGGTACTTGTAAGTGGCAGAATTCTAAAGGGAAAAAACTGTATAACCGACTTAAAAATTTAAGAGGGGGCTGGGGGTCCTCCCCCAGAATTTTTTTTGAAATTACCAATTTAAACTAGTGTTTTATCTCTTTTTCAAACTCTTTGGGGAGCACTAAAAAGGAAAAGTTTATTAACCCATTAACGCTCATTGATCTATTTTTAGATCGCTAAACATAGTGTCAGAAATGGTCTTTTAAATTACCTTAAATTTACCCAACAAAAACAAAACTGCTCATATGGCAAGAGAAAGCCTTCCTTAAGAATAATCTAATGTGTTTTTTTCGTTTGCAACATTTATTTTGTTACAGTGATGGGCAAAACTTTGCCTTGGAGTTTCATTTTGCAATTTTTTCATCTTTGTTCATGTTTTACGAGAAATCTATAAAAATATACCACAAATTGAATTTTATCTTTATAGATGTAGCTATGAGGATACAATGCAGATTTTTGTAAAAACTAATTTATTTAGTGAAAAATTACGACCCAATATTGCTGATCTAAAAATAGATCACTGGGCGTTCGGGTGTTAATTTTTTATGTGATGCTTACAAAATGATTCTTCAGATTTTTCGACTATAAACTGCAAAAATTAACAGGAGAATACTCAGTAATATTCAGGATGGACACAAATACAGATTTTCTTCAGAAATTTATCATTATATTATTGTTAATTAAATTTTATAATTTTTCTGGTGGACGAATGAAAGGTAGACCTTCTTGATTGATTATTTAGTAAATCAAAAGATTGCAAATAGTATTATTTACTCAAGTTTATTCACATTAATTTGTTGATACAACTTAAGTCCATGCAAGCATTTTGTTTTGAAATACATTATAGGTAAAATTAATAGACAATTAAAAGTTTTTGAGGAGAAGTAAAAATCTTAAATTGAAAATTGTAATAATTTCTTTAATTCGCCCTAAAACAGCTTTTACAACCTTAAAATTGACGTTATGGCAGAATAGTAAGTTAATTGGAAAAGTATAGTTAATTAGAATAGGCCGGAAAAAAGCTTCAACACGCAGCAATTTTTATGTTGCCGAATAAGTTACATTTTATTTCATGAATATCATTATTTTATAATAAAATGAATCCATAAAATTTACAAAAAAATCACCTAATGCATTTTATTTAACTTAAATACACAATATTATTTCTATAATATACATATAAATTTAAAGTTCTTGGTTCAATTCCCACTTTTTCACCAATTATTACTTTCAACATAGGCTATTCATATAATAAATCTTGGGTAAATTATTTAATTTTATAATTATTTAATTATTTTTTCTCAGATTTATAAATAAATATGCATTTTTTAAATAAAAATACTAATAGGTATATTTATTTTATATTTTTTATGATTTTTTGAGGTTCTACTATTACTTAGCTCTGTGACAAAAAATATCCTCCGAACGCCCAGTGATCTATTTTTAGATCAGCATATTTTAACGAAACTAATGACTGTTTTCTCAAAATTTGTTCATAATATTCATATTAAAGGCAAAATACACCAGATTCATGATTTTTATTCAAATCACCCAAAAAAATAATAGTTTGGGCGTTAATGGGTTAAGTGAAGCAGAATTTTCAAGGGGAAAAACACTGTTCAACAGAGGTCAAAATTATAGAGGGGGGTCTGGGGGTATTTCCTAGAAAATTTTTTAAAATTTCTCTTTAAACTAGTGTTTTATCTCTTTCAAACTCTGTGGAGCTCCTAGAGGGAAAAGCTTCTAGTAAATGGCAGAATTCTAAGGGGGAGAAATCTGTAAATCCAACATAAAAATTTTAGAGGGGGCTGGGGATCCTCCCCCAGAAAATGTTTTGAAATTTAATTACTACTTTAAACTAGTGTTTTCTTTTTTACAAAGAAGCGGCAGAATTTTCGAAGGGAAAAACACTGAGTAACAGAATTGAAAATTTTAGAGGGGGGCTGGGGGTCCTTCCCCAGAATTTTTTTTGAAATTTAACCCTCAAAAGTAGTGTTTTAACTCCTTCTGAGACTTTTTGAGTTCCACCCAAAGCTCTTGGTGGAAGTTAGGGGACATCCATAAATTACGTGAGGTCAAAAAGGGGGGGGGAGGGGTTTGGAAAAATCTCACCAAATCTCACCAAGGGGGGAGGGGAGGTCAACTAAAATCTCACGTCAACTTTTTAACTTAGAAATTAAACGATTTTTTAAGTATTGGAAATGAATAATACCCACAGGTAAGGATACTGTGGTGATTTTTAGGCGGAATAATGTCCTTTTCCCCACATCATTAATAATAGAAAAGTTTCAGGTGCTGTGAAGCACCAAATACAAACGAATAGGATAGAAAACTATTTTTAAAGGTTGTAGGTAAATCTCACTTGGGGGAGAGGGGGTCCAGCGAAATCTCACTAAATCTCACCAAGGGGGGTCCAGATCTTGGAAAAAACACCTCACGTAATTTATAGATGGCTCCTTACAGAATTTCCAAGGGACTTGCAGCTATTTTTCACATAACATTGGAAACCTTGGGGGGGGAGCGGTTGCCTCCCCCCTTAAATGACGCCCCTGGATAGATGATATAGTAAATATTAAATAGCAAGTGATGAATGAGTTTAATTTACAATTAAGGTGTTTTTCATACCATCAAATCCCATGATTTGTTTCACCATTCGGAGGGTCATCCATCAGTAGTTTTCGGAAATAAAATTGCATGATTTTTACAAGTTCATTTTCAAGTTTTTCCAGTAACCCTAATAGCTAACTCTAATGTATCCTATTTGGCTTATAGTTTCATTTTTATCTCGCAGGACATATCATAGAATTAAGATCAGAGAATTAAGGATTATCATAGAAATAAGAGGATATAGCCTCTTATTTTCTTCTCCTGGTGTTACAATCTCTCCGAGATCAGACCCTTCAAAATGGCCTGTCTCGAATGGAAAATAGTACGAACTTTCCCTATTATAAAACCTTAAGCAGCGCCTCCCCTGAAACCTATATTGAATCACCCTTAAATATAACCATTAAGAGATTTATCTTTCAACTACGTCTTAATCAAAGCCGAATTTTCTACAAAAAGGAAATTTTTGAAATTTTTCCTTCTAACCCTTGCACTTTCTGTAATAATGAAGAAAATGAGACTTGGAACCATATATTCAACACTTGTCCTCTTTATAATCAATACAGAAACAAATACTTAACCGGTTTAAAACCTTTTCCGTTAATATTAACTCAAAGTCAATACGAAAGAATTTTTTATTTTACAATTTCTATTTTAAAAGTCCGTAAAAATTTATTAGATGAATCGAGTTAGCCCAATGTTCCAACAACCTTTAATATTTATCTGTGTATTTTACGTTTATCTTTCATAGTTTTAATGTTCAATGATAATTAAGTGTTGATTTATTTCCTTATTTGTACTTTTTGTTCCTTTATTTTTACTACTTTGTAAACGGGCACGCGCCCATTACAATAAAGTCTTGTCTATGTCTATGTAGTATGTATCCTATTTAGAACAAGATTTTGATCAGAACAAGATATCAAATAGGATACATAAAACCACTTGTTAACCAGTGGGAGAAGTTATAAAACGTGCAATATTTGTTCCCTTAACAAATGGTATTTTTTATGGAAGTTGGTTTAAAAAATACCATTACACTAAGAGAACAAATATTGCACGTTTTATAACTCACTCAACGGGTTAACAAGTGGTCCAATTTCGTTCAAATTTATGGTGGAAGTAGTATGGATACTGCTGTACCTCATGCAATAATTTGTTTCATTTTATTATGTTTTGTTTCGTAAAACGGGCCTTAGGAAAACCGCCTTTTGTAACGCCCTCACATTACATTAGGGGTTCTAGCTCTTTAACGGTGCATCAGCGACCCCCCCCATTCCTATTCGAAATATGCTTGTCTAGGTCCCCTCTACCTCCTTTCAAAGTTTGTCCACAGTGTTTCAGAACACCCTCTGTATAAGGAGAATAAATATGAAGTTTATTGAAAATTCCCTGATTTATTAAATTCAGTTTCAGTAGAAATAAAAGAATTACTCTTGAATGATTCAAAAAGTATAAAGACAAATTAAAACTGAAATGTTCTATTGAAATAAAAATAGAAGTTAAGATATTTTCCCATTAAATAAAAAAAGTATTTTTAGAATCTTTGAATATAAAGTTGAAAAAAATCTGAAACTGATAATTATTCCAGGCAGCAAATTAAATAAAAAACTTAAAGCTGTTTGTTACATTAACATGTCTCATGTAGTAGTACGAAAATATTTATGATTTAAAAGAGTAAGTCAAGAACATCAACTTGAATTGAGAAAAAATACAATTTTCAGTCAAAAATATCAGTTTAGAATTCTTCAAACAATAGGAAAAAAGTTATGAAAATTCCATGAAAAGTGGGAAAATCCTCCAAAAGCCTGAAAAATCTTATCTGTACCAATTTGTTTATAATCATTTTTTTGGTCAGCTAAATGTGCCTATGCCCTATAGTCTGACTAATATGCTTTCCCCTATTTTCGATTGTATCTCATGGCACACAAATAAAAAATTACTATTACAGGGTTCCCACTCAATTTGGGGACATCCATAAATTACGTGAGGTGTTTTTTTCCTAAATCTGGACCCCCCTCCCCCCTTGGTGAGATTTACCTACAACCTTTAAAAATAATTTTCTATCCTATTCGTTTGCATTTTGTGCTTCACAGCACAACTTTTCCATTATTAATGATGTTGGGGAAAAGGACATTATTCCGCCTAAAAATCACCACAGTATCTTATCTGTTGGTATTATTCCTTTCTCATACTAAAAAAATCTTTTAATTTCCAACTTAAAAAGTTGGCGTGAGATATTAATCGACCCCCCTCCCCCTTGGTGAGATTTTTCCAAACCCCTCCCCCCATTTTTTGACCTCACGTAATTTATGGATGTCCCCTTTCAGAAATAAAATTCCCTGACTTTTCAAGTCAATTTTTAAGATTTTTCGGTAAAAAAACTAGTAATTCACAGCATTTTTCAGATACTTCTTACATTTTTGAACACATAATTTTCAATAAATTGACTATTTTTTCACTTAGTAGAGCCAAAATTGAAAAGCAAACATTAAAAATTTTCATTTTCCAGGTATTTTATATATGAAGACCTATGGGGAAGAACGGTTTTTGTCCATTTGAGCTCATCTTTAGTATAGGTTGTCGGTCGCCATGTTTGACCTATTTTCGTTATAAAAGAAAAACTAATCATGGTAGAAGTACAATATTTTACACACATATACAATTACTTTTTACAAAAAGATTGTCGTTTCGTTTTTAAAAAAAATTCGAATTAGTTTTAGAATTATTAAGATTCAAAGTTTCAATTTTTTTCCTTTAGGCCAGTTTGCCGGTTCGAAAG
Organism: Tetragnatha versicolor; assembly: GCA_024610705.1. Taxonomy (NCBI): domain Eukaryota; kingdom Metazoa; phylum Arthropoda; class Arachnida; order Araneae; family Tetragnathidae; genus Tetragnatha; species Tetragnatha versicolor. The sequence continues at coordinate 2,173,368 of JANDEH010000032.1, read as the reverse complement.
TTTTAGCTGTAGTCAAACATGGCTACCGTCAACCTATACTTAAGATGTGTTGAAATGGACAAAAACCATTCTTCCCCATAAGTCTTCATATGATTTCCCAGGGTTCTGGCCAAAATGAGCAATTTTCCCTGAATATTCACCGACTTTTTAGGTGAAATTTGAATTCCCTGACTCTTCCAGGTTTTCCCTCACCCTTGGGAACCCTGCTATTATTAATCAGAACTTTTGAAAGCCATGTTATCGTTTCTAAAACAATTTTCAGTAGAACAACTAACCGATATTTTAAAATGTGAGAGAGTTCCATTTCTTCAAATGGAGGACAAACCTCCCACTCAGTGGCGTACGCAGAATCTTTTCAAGGGGGGGGTTTTACTCAAATAAATTTGAGTGTGGAATAAAGCACTATTATTTCAGTAATTTACACAGCTAGACAGATTTAACCTTTTATTTAGACAACATTGTTTAGCTAAATATTGATTAGATTTTTTAAGTTTATGGTCATATTTTTTTATAATAAGTTAAAATATTTGTTAATTAAAAAGTAAGAATTAATAAAACTAGAAAAAAACACACATAATATAACAGCTACCAAAATAATAATAGTATAAATGTGAATATTCTACAGAAAACCAATTATTTAACCACAAAAACAAGAAAAAATAACTTACTAACAAATAGGGAAATACTCCAGTATACAAACACGCTAAAAATATTTAAAACTGCTTACTTTTCTGACTTCTGTAGTTCCTAAAAGCGCATCGATTATCCAATTCCTCGAGAAGAGATGCACAAACACAACTGAAGTCCTAATGGCGAATGGCACTAAAATCAAACTCATGACGAAATTTCCCGCTCAAAACAAGCGAACGAATCGGAAAAGATCAGACCCCGGGAAATTTCTCAGAAAACTGTTCGGAAGTCGCGGTGTCGCAATTGATGTCTGGAGAAAGGGGCAGTGGCGGCTCGTCCATAGGAGCACGTGAACACCCAGTGAAAAAGTAGAAACAAACCCAAATATAAAGATACATAAATATCAAAAGAAATACAATAAAAAATCATTCTCAATTTCTTTTTCATACTCAGAATCAAGTTTCTACCCCCCTTCACTTGTCAGTAAAAAAATTATTGCCGGAAACGCGAAAGTTTTGTGTTTATCAAATAAAGAGAAAACCACTCTAATTTTTTTTCTTATATCCGCACGCCTTAGCTTGTGTGAGCGAAGAAACTGAATGAGTCCGAAGAAACCTCGACTTCTCCAGAAAAGAAGAGTTCAGTTTTTTTATTTTTTCACGGTAGTTAGAAGAAAGAAATATATCTTCAATTCAACTTTGGAGTGTACCAATTCCACCAAAATTTTTATTTTTTGACATTTTGTCTGAGCTCAAGGGGGGGGTTTAAACCCCTAAACCCCCCCCCTTGCGTACGCCACTGCTCCCACTTTCTATGTATGTTAATAATGTTAGTATGTTATGTATGAACTATGAATTAGTTATCAAAGTAAAGCTAAATATTACGACTAATTTCTCAAAGTAATCTACTTTTGAAATACCCAAAATAAATCATATAGTAAAACATTTCTAACAAAGGCAAGTAATTGGTGTAAAACACAGAAACATAAAAGAGGGAAATTTTGTTTCAGAAGGGGCAACACAATTTACCGTTTTAATAAAATGGAAGGTCTTCCAGGAGCATATCAACCGAGAAGCGTTTGTAAGTGATGCCACTAAATGATCATCACGAACAAACGCCACTCAGTCTAGGAAATGTTTTGAGCATAGTTCTTCTGTAAGGGAAAAAATCAAGTACTTTAAAGGGGACTCAGTCTCCTCCTTTAATATACACTCTTTTCACTTGATATTTTTCTCAACATATATCCACCATATATTGTTAGCTCTAAGTATGGAAATTTAAATATCTACAAGGGTTTCCGAAAAATAAAAGAAAATCTGAAATTTGACAATTTTTTGAAAAAATATGCTAAGTTTCAACTTTCTTGCTTTGTAAAAAATTTTGTAATGAATATATTTTAAAATCCATATGTAGAGGTGTTTAACATACATTACTGATAGTTACTACCAAGTTTTAAGTGATTTGGACAATTAGAAAAAAAGCCTTAGGATTTTAAACGATAAAAATCTTGTTTTAAGAAAAACCCGTTTAAAGGTTGAAAGCTATGCTTCAGTAAGCCTATCTTTGGGTCAGAAAACCTCACAATTTTTATATTTAACCCTACAATGCATGATTTTTTAAATTCACTTGAAAATCATTTATGTGTCTTCTATTATGGTGTAAATTAGTAAATAAATACTAAAAAAAATTTCTACTTTTAATTGACAAAAAACTTGGTGCTTGTGAAATTAATTTGTGTCCCTTGTGAAATTAATTGTGAGGTGAAATAAAACCAAATGCTCTAAAAATATAAAAAAACAACTTATCTTTTCAAAACAATTTCTTTTCAAGCTGGAAATTTTTTTTTATTTTAATTTATATGGTCCTTTTATTTTGGCGTTTTCTGTGTCTTGACTTTCGTCTCACTAGCTACTAACAAATGTCTCAAAATAATACCCCTGCTGCCATTTACTGGCAGTCTAAAGTGCTAATACAATGAAATGTTATATTTATTGTACTTATTGAATGGTGTTGTCGTTTGGAAATGGAAGTAGTAGTCGATGTAGTATTCGAGTAGAAAATGGGGGAAAATGTCGTGTTGCCAAATAGCAACAGTATGCACTGTAGGGTTAAAAATAAAATTGATTTTAGGTAATAAGCTACATGAATTTCTTTTTATAAATCAACCATAACGTTACTAGAAAAAAATGGCCCATGAAAAGGTTAAATAATTAAATACAGTAACGGACCCTTTATCCGGGAACCCAAAATCCGGAAGGACCCGAAATCCGGCTCGCGTTTAGAATTTGTTTTTTTATATTTTGAATAATTTTTCGTGAGTAAATGCTGTTACGACGCACAATGGTTGCGTCGCGCCTTTTGTGACATCGTCTCGGTGCGGAATGGGGCGATTCGGCGCGAGCCGACGCGGCCGAATCGTATCGTCCCCGCGCTTAAACGGCCGTTCCAAAATCGGCTGCTGCCCCGCTATCTGTTCTTGCCGCGACGACCCACGTGCTTTGCCGGGAGTTTTTTTGCTGGATCCGTTACGATTGGATGCTCCGCGTCTTTTGTGACATCGTCTCGGTGCGGAATGGGACGATTCGGTGCGGGCCGAATCTTATCGTCCCCGCGCTTAAACGGCCGTTCCAAAATCGGCTGCTGCCTCGCTATCGGTTCTTACCGCAACGATCCACGTGCTTTGCCGGAAGTTTTTTTTGCTGGATCCGTTACGATTGGAACGGACTATGTCGTTTTAACGGGTATTTTGGTTTTACTAAAGCAGCTGCGTCTTTAATGGTGTTTTTTCCGGAACGGACCCGAAATCCGGAAAATCCCGAAGTCCGGGATGATGTCGGCCCCGAGCTTGCCGGATAAAGGGTCCGTTACTGTATAAACTATGAATTAGTTATCAAAGTAAAGCTAAATATTACGACTAATTTCTCAAAGTAATCTACTTTTGAAATACCCAAAATAAATCACATTATAAAACATTTCTAACAAAGGCAAGTAATTGGTGTAAAACACAGAAACATAAAAGAGGGAAATTTTGTTTCAGAAGGGGCAACACAATTTACCGTTTTAATAAAATGGAAGGTCTTCCAGGAGCATATCAACCGAGAAGCGTTTGTAAGTGATGCCACTGAATGATCATGCACGAACAAACGCCACTCAGTCTAGGAAATGTTTTGAGCATAGTTCTTCTGTAAGGGAAAAAATCAAGTACAGTCGAGTCCGCTTAATGTGATCGCAATTGTCAGAGACTAAACTGATACAGAGATGCCAACCATTCCGGATTTTGCGGAATCGATTGCATTTTGGCCCCGAATTCCGCAATTACGGATAAAGCTAGAAAAACTACGGAAACCATGCTGCTTATATTTTAAAGACAATGTATTAAATTTTTCTTCTTAATTCTCTGTTTTTAGCCTTCAATCCTTATAATGCATATTTTTTTACTTAGAATTGCGAATAAAAACGATAACGCTAGTCCCTAGTAACTGATGAGATGGGCATTGAGAAGGGGGAATCAATCGGAATATTCTTATCTGCACCGATGATTAATTCATAGTGAGAAAAAAAGGCCCTATTTTCTCAAATATTTGTGTTTTCAGGACTTTTCTAAAACTTATCAAAAGATTGGGGTATTTATTCTTCTACATGCAGAAGGCATGGCATCGATAGGCAAGCCACGCGTCGCCCCGCATGTTTTTTATTTTTATTTTTATTATTATTATTATGGGGGGGCGATTACGGATGAGCGTTGTCTCAGGTTGGCAACCCTGCTGATAACATTATCTGATCGATAACAATAAGCGATCTCACATAAAAAAACAGCAAACAGTGTAACTAGATTGTTTGCCTTAAAACCAAATTCATGTAATCGTAATAAATATATTACACTTTTTTACACTAGGTAAAATTAAGGGGAAAATATAAGAGTAGTTCAATTAATATAAATAAAATAATCCCTTACTTTGTATTTTTCTTTGTATAGAAAGGTCTCTCTTTTTTCCTACTCCATTATATCCTTTCACTCCAATAAACCACCTATACCACAATCTGATTTACAGTTAACTAGAGAAAATCAAAATCTCTTATTGGAAACATCTACAAAGCGTCGACCTTGGTGGTTTCTTTAACCAATCACAAGCATGGATTCGGACCATTCGGACTCCCCCCCCATAACTGTTTTCTTTCAATATATGCGGAATGTTTTCTTTTTCTCAATGATACCGAGTTTCAGGGGGGAAAAGCGCCAGATGCTCTTATGGGGCAGATGTTTATTTTTAAAAATTGACCTTCAAAATGAAATTTGAACTCAAAAGCGGTCGTTTGAAAGGGAAAATGGACAAATTTTGATAACATTAAGCGGCGTGTTGATCCGTAGTAGATCACATAAAACGATGTATTTTACATTGAATTAAATAGGAATGATCGGGACCTGTTGATTTCGATAACATTATCCGATTGATAACATTAACCGTGATCACAATAAGCGGACTCGACTGTACTTTTAAGTAGAAAGGCCATTTAAGAGCAAAGATCTACCCCTACTCCAGAAGACAACTGTTTAAGGAAACACAGAAAAACTAAAGTAGTTATACTTCTGTTCTACAATTTCAAAAATCATATTTGTGTTTTTTTTAAAAGCCAACAGAGAAATTGAACTATTTGAATCAATCTTTTCACCATTCAAATTGAAGAGATTAAAACGAATAAAAACTGTACTCTACATGTCTGTACTGTAAATACAACGAGAGAAATTCTTTGGTAACAAATTTCAAATCAGACAACATTCCCCATTTTTTTATTGTTATGTAGTTGCACCTACTAGTTAACTAGTAGTTCAACTACTTATGGTTTAGAGTAGTTGAACTAGTAGTTTAACTACTTTTTCTACTAGTTCCAACTACTTTCAAAAAGTTCAACTACTTCAAAAAATATTGAGAGATCAAAATTTTAAAAAATATGTTACATCTTCTAACAATACCATTTTTCATGATACATTTTCATACTTAGCAACCTTGAAATATATATATAGCCATGATATTTTTGCTATAGGTAAGAAAAAGTAATCGAAAATTTGGGGGAAAATATCTTATGAAATTAAATAAACTAGTTAACTACTTTGGGAAATAATCAACTACTAGTTACAACTACTTCCAAGAAAAAGTAGTTAACTAGTAGTTACAACTACTTTTGCCCAGACTAGTTGGTAGTTAACTACTTTTTGACCAGTAGTTGCCAAACACTACAAATCATAACATTTGTAAAGCTGTCAAAAATTAGTTATGATACCTGGCAAGTGTTTTTCAAGATCTTAGAATGCATGCATTTGTTTGAATTATACCAATACCAGTTTAAACTCACGTGTTTCTATGTTTATTAAAAACTCCAAATTAATTCTAATAAATGAAATTGTATGTGTTAAGAAAAGAAAAGCAATCAAAGCCATATTAAAACTATTCTTTAAAAGCATGTGAAATGGATGGACTATAATGTCAATAAATTTAAAAGAAAAACACAAATTTGAAGAATAACCAATCCTCTTTAAAGTTTGACTTATCCAAATGTCAAAAGAATATTATATGTAAAAGCAAACTGGTACAATTCCATTATCTGTCCAGTTGATCACATTAGATCGTTACATTTAAAACACTTGTTTTAATTAAAGAAAAAAAACATGAATTTAAGTATGTGAATTTTTTGGCCAGTTGCTTTGGCAGTTAAGGCTACACATTATCCTTTTTTGAAAAATCTTTATTTATGCAACTTAACATTGTGCAAATAGCTTTTTTTTGTTCAAAAGAATCTTTTTAACATATATCCAAAATTTGGGTCAGTTAAATGAACCATTTGTTTTTCAAAATTAAAAAAACTTCAATTTTTAAGGTTTTTAAAAAAATCTTATAAAACTGTCAATTTTAGTTCTTTATAAATGCTTTTGGTCTTTTTAGTATTGTTGGATGCTACTTTTTAAATGCTAGCTAGTATTTAAACAATAGTTTTCTTTGTTTGACTTCAATAAGTGTTTTTATAAAAACTACTTTTTTAAAAATAACTATCATAATAGGACACAAAATACAAGCTAGCTTTTTAAAAATATATATTTATGAGCATGCAAAAAAATTTCAATACTCTATCATGAGCAGTATAGAAGCCTTAGGGAATAGAAACCAGCCATTGTCACCGAAAACGAAGTCTGAGAAAATGCACTTAAAGTTCTAGAGACTTGACACGTTTGAGCCTGATGTCACTAAGAAAACTTAAGATTACTTCCAAACTAAATAGAATTCAGGTCTGAAACTTTGACCATAGATTCCTAATGGCATGAGGCATTGAAAAATGCAAGAAAACTTTTTTCGACATTTTGGAAGTTTTTAGGGTAATGTGTAGCCTTAATACTTTATTTTATTTTACAAGTAAATAACTTCATTTAGGCTCATGTGGGGATCACTGAATTTAAAAAGTTGTTGTCAAATATAAGGCTCGGGTACAAACCACTAAATTGCTATGCTCGATAAGGAGCATGATTCGGCCATGAAAGAATCATTTGAAAGGTATTTGCAGTGTATTTAGAAAGTGTAGCTTTCTTAATCTAATTTCAATGTTTAAATCAAACAGAATTTTTTTTTAAAAACTATAGTTTTCTAAAGCATTTGTGTGGTGAGGGTAAAGAAAAACAACTAAAATACATTTTAAACAAATAAATGTTAAAGAAACGGATGTTTTTCCAGCTTTTTTTATTAGAAAAACATTTTTGTAAACCCTTTTTTCAGTCAAGTCAAACTGGGATAAGAAAACAGAGCCAAAATAACAGAAATATGACCAAATATTGAAATTAAAGTATTAGATTGATTACAACCTGAAAAACTGGCTATTTTTGTTAGTCTGGCACAGATTTACATCTTTAAATGGGACGGATAACGGAATTGAACCGGCAAATTACTTTTGATGTCAGTAAAATAAAATTGCATCAAATTCAATGTTAACATCTTGTTAAAAGCACATTTGCAATGATCAAACAATTGAAATAATTTCAAGTATCACAAGAATAATAAATATCAAAACACTACAAAGAATTATTTTATGCTAGGAATTTAATAACATTATGATGAGCAGCAATGAAAAAACTTAATGATACTAAAATTAGAAATTTTTGTTTTTAAAGGAGAAACAATGTCAAATCCAATTGAATTTTCTAAGAGAAAAAAAAGGAAGATTTTATATTTTAAAAAGAGGTTTTTAATAATATTCATGCACACCCCATTGTTATTTTATATTGAAAGAAAAAACCTTCTCAATTGAATGGGAAACTTTTTTCAACAAAAAAAGTGCTGATATTATAGATTAAACTATTGTGGTTGTTTAAACTCAGAATGGGAAAAACTAAATTATATTGCTATATGCAAAATAATTAATGTCATTTGATTTGGTTATTACTTTATGAGCCATAAACTCAAATTTGAGAAAATGTAGTAATTACAAGATTAAGAATTACCCATCAAGGTGCTCCATTTCATGTTGTAGCAAAAGTTCAATTCTTCGGGGAGTTGATCCATCATTTTAATCTGCAATTTAAAAGTTCAAAACTTATAAGTACGATATATTTGTAGGATCTTAATAGTTTTAAACCTTTTCAATTTATTATAATTTAGTCTGATCAGAATTAGAGTAGATGAGAGAATTTCTTACGCAACATTGACCAAAAATCCAATTGTTTTTTTCTAAAGATTGGTTTATTAATTAAAGAAAACTTCAACTCATATAATAAAATGAAATAGATTTTTATACAGTCATTGAAAATCATTCAAATAAATGTAGCACAAGAGAATAAATATTCTTTAATCTAAATTGTTTGAGTGATCAAATCTAATAGATGTCACTAACAGATGAAATGCAACTTAAAAATGATAATTTTCAAAGACTGTCATGTCTAAGGTGTTGCCTTCATACCTCCAAAATTCCACAATTGATGCTAGAAGTTTTTAAAACAACTTTACCATGATATATGTTACGTAAATTCATTTAGGTTCAGAGCCTCTATTTTATCTAATATTTATCAAATTATTGATGTTTTCTTTTTAATTTAACTATATTGATTCTGAGGGTATAAAGACAGCACGGAAATTACAATGTAAAACTAAAATAATTATCAGAAAAGCAACGAGGTAAACCAAACTTCTTTCAGTACTGAAACTTATATTTGATAGTGAAAATCACATTATATATTACTACTGGAACATGTCATTTACTAATGTAAGATTAAATAAAAAAACTTGTACTATTTAATTTTTGCTTTTTAAAAACTTAAATTGCTGTCAAACCCTTTTAGGTGCAACTAAAGCAACATATGGAGATAACTTAAGTAGACTATAATTTACACTAACCCTAAACAAAATCAATCATAATTTTGGAATTAAAATGATAATTGCAGATGAAACTGTTTGATTGTTCAAAACACTTAAAAGATATACTTAATACACTAAATTATAAGTTTCAACTCTAAAATACTTTTGAGTAGAGGTTATTCAAGAAAAATTGTAATCTAACACATCACAGCACCATGAAATAAAATGCAAAAAAGAATACTAAAAACCAGCAAAATGTTTACCTCATAACCTCTGTTCACGAGTACTCTTTGTACAATTCCGACATGGATTTCAACAGAGTCAACATATTCTTCCTGAAAACATATTGGAAATCATTAAACATTCACAAAACATACCTTCCGTGGCAGTTAAGGGGTTTTAAAGATATTGATGAGATAAAATCCCAAAACTTTGGAACTGCAGCCATTTTTTCTGATAGTGCAATGTTTTGCAGGTATATTAGTGATTGTAATTTTACCATGATTCCAGAAAATTCAGAATGGTCAAGGCCTAACAAACTGTTATCAGTGGAAAGCAAACAATACAAAGTGCAGGGGATTTTGAGTAGTAACTCAAATTAGTTATATGGAGATTATTTCACACAAAAAGTTAATTTATGTTCATGAACAGATCATTTGAAAATGAAAACCTGTAAATGGGTTATTAATCGAGTTATAAGTTTTTCAGATTTGAAAGAATTAATCAAGAAACAAACACTGTGTTTCAAGTTCAATTTACAACTGAACTGGAGACAAATCTTTATCAGGTGAACTTATATAAACCCTAAAAGTCTAAACATTTTATTTCGTTTCATTTATCTTGAATAGAAAAGATAACAAATCTGATCAACCCTCCCTTACATAAAAATGAGTGTCCATCAATCAAATTATCATATAGTTCAAAAAATTGTAATTTTTTTCTCCTTTTTAATTTGGTATTCCTAATTGCTGAGGTTAATCTTACATTCATTGTTTAAATTGTTTCTGCAAAGTTTTGGTTACATTGGATGGCCTTGTCTCAGGATTGTTATTTTAAATATTGTTTTGCGCTTTTAACATTACATTTTGGCTTTCGATCTTTCATTAAAACTTGTTCATCTGATTGTAATACATATATCACAACAATAATGACCAATTGCTTTTCTAAAAAGCATAATATGCCGAGAAAATTCATTTGCCCAGATATGTTCACCTGTATTATTTTGCTTCCTTTTATAGATTTTAAATGCACTTAACTAGACTTTTGTTTAAAAGTGATTTCCAAATAAAATCTTCTTGGAATTTTATCATTATTAAAGAAATGCATATGAATGTCTTTCTTGTAAGTTGATTGTTTAAAACTGAATACTTAAAAAATAATTTTATACTTTGTTAAACTACACTAATAATGGTGATAGGGGATTACAATAAAAATGACTCCCAACCGGTGGTACGCGGGAACGTTTCAGGTGGTACGCGTGAGTCATAGCACTAAAAGAAAGGAACTAAAAGAAAGTTTTATCGATCTTACAGAAGATATTTCCATGAAAGATTATTTTGAAGAGAAATTTTTAATTAACTTATGGATCGGATGTAAAACCGAGTACCCTTTGATCTTCCGGCAAGCTCTGCTATTTTTGATGCCATTTGTTACGAGTTACTTGTGTGAGAGCGGATTTTCTTGACTCTTGTACATAAAAAATAAACATAGAAGCAGAATAAGTGTTGAAGAGGACTTAAGAGTGAAGATAAATTCCATTACTCCTAATGTTGATATTTTAATCACGGGCAAACAACAGCAAATTTTGCACTAAACATTATAAAAGTATATTTTGTATGATGATTAATTTTTGCTGAGTTTGTACTAATTTTTCATTTGTATGTTTTTAGACCTATGGTATAATAAATATAACTGTAAATTAATACCATTTTCACCTTTTTATTTCTCCTTTATTCTAATCATTATATAAATAAACAAATATCTTACCATTAAATATGAAGTTTTCTCAGGAATTTAATTCAAAAAGCCTTTGAACCCTTATAGAAGAGTAAATATCATACGTGTATTAAAATATTTAGGTCTGGTGGTACGCCAAAATTTCTCAAAAAGTCAAGTGGTACGCAGGTGCAAAAAGGTTGGGAACCCCTGCAATAGAGTAAGAAAAGCATAATCAATATGATAAGGAAAATCAAAAGAACCAAGGGATCTTTGAATATCCACAATTTCGAATTACCCATTTTAAGTTATGCATATTGCACAGTACATAAATAATAAGAAATGATTGATGAAATAATATTGAAATAACAAACTTTTTAAGGTTCTTTTAAACATACCAGTAAGAAATGTTTAACTGAAATATTCACCAGTTGTTAAGTCAATTGTCTTGGCTTAATATTGTATACTTAATGCCCAGTTGGAATGGTTAGGTTTTTTTTACTTGAATTGTTGAAACAAATCACTAAGAAACACTGTCAGAGCTTATTTAAATAAAAAACTTAATTATTTAGAACCTTTGTTTCCAATTAGCATAGAGGAACAATATCCATTTGGAAATGAGAATAAAGATGGGCAATAAAAGCATAACAAAATTATAATCTATGAATTTTAAACTCAATTATTGATTGCAATAAGGAAGTTGCATGTGTCAGATTTTCAAAAACAAACAAGTATTCCGTATGGTTTTTTGTATGGTAAAATCAAATATCTAGTCAGTTTTTCAATGTACAGGTAATTAAATATTTTAATTTAAAAGTCGAGAAAAAAACACGTGACTGAAAACGTTTATTGTTTAAACTATAAGATGACGTCAACAATAATACCATCAACTCCATTGCTTTACAACAATGTTTAGTATAAGATGACGTCACATCCAAACTCTTGGCGTTTTCGCGGGCTTTTAAAAAGGGGATTTTTGTTAATTTTTTTGGCTATCAAAAAATTTCTCGATCGGCCTCAAATTTTGGGTAGTTGCTTATTTTTGCAAGAAATCTCACAAATTTGATTTGCTTTAGGTCAGTGGTTCCCAACTTGAGGTGGGCTTGGTTTTCAAGGTGGTTTGTGTTTTCAAGGGGGCGATAAATAAGTGGGGGGCAAGATGAGTATTCAAAGGGGGAAAATAAAATAGTACTGTACTGACAGACTGTATTCAGACTTTAAGTACTAAAACAAGTTAAAACCCAGTTTCTTAGGTTCAAATTTCCAAAAATTTTCTAGGGGAGGACCCCCAAACCCCCCTTTTGTACTTGGAACTTAATTTTCAAAACTTTTTTATAATTAGTTGATCAAAATCAAAATCCTACCTAAAAATATATGTCTGAAATTCGGAAGAGGTGTACCATAACTAGTTAAAAACCTGTTTTTTGGAGTCTTATTTACAAAAACTTTCTGGGGGAGGACCCCCAGACATAACATTGCTATGTTATTTACACTTGACTTAGAATTAAAATTAGACATACAACTAGAATGAAAAGGGGGGTGATAGTTGTTAGTCAACCCCTAGAAAGGGAGCGATGGGCCACAAAAGGTTGGGAACCACTGCTTTAGGTTGACCAAAAAGAAATGCCTGACAACCAATGGTAAAAAACTGGTAAACGAATTCAGCTAAAAAATACTCTTAACCCAAAGACATTCTCTGCATTTATAAAATTGAAAGAAACCTGAAAAATATCAGAACTGAATTGTAATCTAATTTACACTACAATTTAGCAAATAGCGCTAGTACTAACAAGAGAGTAAGGTCTGTTTTCCTTGACTCTCACCCAGAATGGAAGGACAATAGGCCAAACAGAGAGGTAAACTTCATATTCATTCTTTAATTTTGATTAAACTTGCCAAAAAAATTCAGATAGACAAATAATTTCAAACTAATCTCAGCCAAAACAAATCAATTTCATAAATTTCAAAACTAACCAAACTAAAATCTTAATCAAACCATTCAATTAAAAACTAACCTAACCTACTAAAATTTAAATCCATAATCAAATTTAAAACTAAACTAACTTCCTAAAATTCAAAACAATTCACAACAAATTTAAAACTAACCTAACCTACTAAAAATCAAATCCATAATCAAATTTAAAACTAAACTAACTTCCTAAAATTCAAAACAAAAATAATAACATTATCATAATTTCACATCCTTTTCAAAACCATTGCCAAAAGCTATTCCTAAAATATTCATAGTTCACTAGTAAATCGTCGAGTTGTAACAACAAGAATAGTACACAACTTTATTTTTTAAAACAAATATTTCAAAACTCGGAAATGACACCAAATTTTGCATAACTCTCCTTAACTTTTGATATAATGCAATTGCAATGATTGAAATGGGGAAAACACCAGTGTTGCCAGATTGGGCTATAAGTAGCGGATTGGGCTCCTTTTGTAGGTCCTTTGCGACCAAAATTCCGATTTGGGCGACAGGCTACTTTTGGGCTACTTAAAAATTAAATTTGGGCTACAGCATTTTTAATCTGCGAGTTTTGTGTTTTGAAAAAAATGGACATAATAATAACAAATGCACACTTCTAGTTCAGAAAGGTGAGTCATAAGTAATTCATCTTCATAAGTAATACTCTCCCAACTCCTTTTCAATCCCCCCTCAAAGCCCTGGACATTTAATAGGGACAAATAAAGGAGTTGGAAGAGAAGAAAGAGGGTAGGGTAAGAATTTTCTGATATGCGATTTCAGGGGTCTGTTTAGAAGAAATTTGGGTCCGTTTTAGGACCCTTCACAAGATATTTCATTGTGCAAACGGACCTTTCACAAAGTATTTTACCTTAAAAACGGACCCTTCACAAAGTATTTTGGTCTTGAAATGGACACAATTTTTCACAATACTGAAAATTTGTGAGCTTATTTTCACAAAAACAGGCTCCTGGCTGAAAAGAACTATTTTAACACTAACTAAAATTCACAAAATTATGAGTAGATTTTCACAATTTTTACAAAAACGGACCCTTCACAAAAAGTCTGGAATGATCCCTGGATTTATGAAACGAGTATTGATCATATCCTTATAAGGTTTTTAGTATAATGAAATATTTATGTTAAGCAAAAGTTCCTTTTCGAATAGCAATAGATGAATTACTTTTAACTAATTCGTTTTCAGATTAACAATGTATCTTAACTAATTGAAATCTAAAAAGTTCTAATGATATTTTATTCTAAAAGTAACATTTTTTAAAAATAGAATCTGGAAAATTAGCTTCATTCAAGTCGAAATAGCTTTAAAAATTAAAAGATTATTTTTTTTAAGTTCTAGGGTATATAATAATAGTTCATTAACAATGTTAAAAGTGTTTAACTTCAAAATTACCACTAAAATAAAGTTTGGGCTCCAAAAGTTACAAATCCGCTACTTTTAGAGCTTTGATCCGTGACTTTTTCGTCAAACTGTCTGGCAACACTGGAAAACCAACTTAAACTAGCAAATCATGAAAAAAAAAACAGAATTTTCAATCCTGATAAAAAATGTTTTAAATGGAATACATTTTCAACTTTTTAAATAAATAAGTGCAGAAATAATCAGAAGCAAAGTTCAAGAAACTAGATAGTGATCCTGGCTGCAAAACTTTTTTTTAAAAAATTGCTTTATACACCGAAACTGTACCTAAAATAGCACTATCTTCTTTTTGTAGGATATACTAACATTTTTAGGCTAAGTCTTAAAGATATGAGAAATCAGTAAGCAATTTGAAATTCAAAAACAATAAAGTTCAGCGTAAAAATTATTTATGCAAATTTCAAATCATACCCATTCATATAGTCTGTGTAATTTGAATGGGTGGTTGGCTACTAGTCATTTCCCATTGCATTTCTATTGCGTTGCCATGGTGACAAACCGCCAATTCTGATTACAAGGAGTATAGCCACATGAACATGATAACTCGAAACTTACTTTAAAAATCCAATTATCTTATCGTTACTTCACACATTATACTAACAATTACAGTTGTTATAATTAATTACAGGTGAAAACAGTTGCAGGAACAACTTGAAAAAACACCTTAAATTGTTAAATAAATTAAATTTTTGCGCAACATAGAAGTGAGAAACAGAAAAGGAAATGAAATTCTAAAGCAGTTTCTCAAACTGTGGGTTGCCAGTCAGTTTTTGGTGCCACATGAAGTTAATTTTTCTGGACATATATTTAACAGTATATTTTTATAGTTTTACAGACGTGTTATTGACTTTTGAATTATCAAACTATTATTTGAACTTTTGAAATTTATCAAATTACCATACTATAGTAAAAAGAATAAAAACTTGAGGAAAAACTACACTACTTGTTGTCGAACGGCAATTAATGTAAATACATAGTTTGTGCCACTTTAATGTGCTGATAGTGCAAATCTAGTCGGTTATTCAAATAAGATTTGAAAAAAAATATTCAGTGTTTCTTGGCATCCTCAACGGGGGGATCAATGCAAATTTTAAGAGTTTTCTTAGGAAATGAAGCAACTGCAATTTATCCCATATTGCTAAAAAAACAAGTTAAAACCATATTTTTAAGGGTTAAATTTTAAAATTTTCTCTGTGTGAGGAACCCTAGACCCCCTTTTTATTCTGGGGGTCATTCTAAGCCTACAATTGAAATTTTTCATACCCTTGTAACTAAATAGTAGGTGAACACCCCCCAGCCAGAGAAGTTAAAATTCTGTGGGGGCATGAGATAATTATCTCAGTTCAGTTAATTATAATTAACTGAAGTCGGTGGGTCGCGTTAGATTTTGTTTCTCAAAAGTGGGTCGCGATGTTAAAAAGTTTGAGAACCCCTCTAAAGTATAAAGAAACTGAGTCATCAACAGAGTCCAATTTTAACTATACTCGAGTGCAACTTAAGTTGAGCCTGACGTCATGGCGAAAGAAAATCTGAGTGAACAGAAAGCCTGCTGGGATGCTCTTATTGGCTGGCGAGTTTGAGAGAGAGTTGTACTACTACGCCACTTTAAAAAATAATAATACTGAACATTTTATGCATATCGGGATGTAAAGATGCTTAATATACTTGGATTTAAAAAACCAATCATCATTCAAAATTGAAGCTCTAAATTTCACTCAAAAATCAGACACCGCGCGGGGAACTACTTTCTTTGGTTGCTCTCAGCATATTTCTACAGGCTCAAGTTAAGTTGCAACTGAGTATAAAAAAAGAACTTTTAAATTAAAAACAAATTTGTTTTGGCTTAGCACAATGAGTTAGATAAGAAAGATAAATTAACTTAAAATTAAATAAAAAATTGAATTCACCAAATTCAAGTTAATCCAATGGTTGTTGTTCTGAGCACTCCTCGAAGAACCTCTGATGGCATATAGGGGGTGCTGCTCAGAATCTTCTACAGTTGACATCAAACTGTAAAGAAACTTTTGTGAGATAACATTCTTTCCACACAAAAATCAAAATCAAGAAGAAAGGTTACCAACCAGTTATGCCTGGCTGCCGATTGGCATAATTTTAAACTGATCTAAAATGTTGACTTGAACAAGATTTTAAAAAGATTTGATAGTTTTCATTATTCCCTCCATCACATGATAATTTAATGACAGCATGCATGCATTATGAGCGAAATATTGTGTAGGTACAGATCCTGATAAATAAAAAATGTTGTATTGATCCATCGATGGATCAATGTTGTAACGTTTTTTTTTGCGAGAGCTGTACCAACTGTGTAATCATGTGATGAAATAAATCGAGAATTATCAAATATTTTTCTTATATGGCAATTGTCTAGCAGTGTTCTTTTTTGGTCTATGCCAATGAGCTATCAAATGCAAGATAAAAAAATAATCACAAAATTTATAATGTTTTTTATTTAAAAAAAAAGTGAAATCTCATTAGCAACCCTCTGTGAAAAGATAATAGGGTAGGAAGAAAGTTAGTAACTAAGAACTCAAACAATTTTGCCTTACACAAAAAAATCACACAACCGTTATCCTTAGGTTATCTGTTCAATATTTTTAATATTGAGGATAGCCTCATCAAAGTTAAAATGCACAAGAAATACAAGTTCTCATGCCCGATTTTTTTTTGCATAATTTATGGAACTAAGAATGGGTTAAACCGTTAAACAATATAATCTGCTCTCTTGTATGCCAAAGTAAGAACACAACTTTTTGTAGTAAAATAATTGTTTGATAAATAAATATTATAATTGTACGTGTCAATTTGGTATCATTACTAATAATTAGGGCTAGGATTTATATGTAATTACATATTTGTTCAGGAATCTGATATTAAAGTGTGCTCTTGAATTCTATACATTTTAAAAGATTTTGAAGTTGGTTTGGAAATGTTTAAATAACTACTCACCCCTGGTACACATAAAAATGGTTAAAATAAAGAGCCTAACTAGCCAGGAACAAAAGCACAAATTGTAAACAGATTGAGAGCGTTAGTAGTGTTATGCAATTTATCGTGCAAAAGAAAATTAGCATACACTGACATAGGCTATATATGACATGTCATCAATATTAACTCACTGCTGTCTAGGTAATAAATGTGGACTTTCTGTTGTATTGGATAGAATACAATTGATCTTACATAAGTTTAAAACACAAGCACACGCTTAGAAAAAGTGTTAGATATTCATACAAATATAATAATAAAGAAATAATTACAACAAAACAAGTTGAATATGCTAAAATGACTGTTCCACGCCACTGTTCTGTTCTAAAGATTCAGAAATTTCATTTTCAATCAAGAAACAATAACAATGCAAGTAGATGCGTTGAGTTGTTTTTGAACTACCATGAACGAAAAACTTTTTGTTTGTCTTATAAAAATTTTTAAAAATAAACTCAATGACACATTTTATTCGGAAAACTACTTGATGGGAATTCAATTAAATTGAGTTATTTTAATGATTTTTAATTCAGATATATATCTTCTATTTCGTTTAATGAAAATGCCATTAAAACTCAACAAACCAAGCCAAGTAGTAATTTGTCACAAATTGGCAACATTCTTTTTATTTATATTTACATTAGAAAGCGGGACTGGATTTTAGGATTTCGTTTCGGTTGTGTTAGTTATGGTTAGGAAGACCATAACTTGAGGGAGAAAAATAAGGATATTTATGCGTTAAAGTGTATTAAAAACAATATGGCCATTTAAAGCGTTTTAAAAGGTTATTATAGCGTTATTTGCAATACAATATTGGCCTTTTCTTGTTAGAGTGCAAGTATATCAGTTGGGGGTAAACAATGAATTACACTTTAAATTGTCCATCACTTAAACATATAGCTCTAGTAAAGGTAGCCACCACATTGTGGAATCAAGATAATATCAGGGCTTTGATCTCAAAATTCCCATTAATTGGATATGACAGAGAAGAAAACTGGCAGAAGAGAGAAAATAAAGTAATAGAGAAAGTACCACAACTTTCACTACCAAAATCTTTAAAAGAAGAAATATTATGTTTTATTAAACCAGTGGGCATACAAATATTGAAATGGAAGGAATATCATCAAGAAAAAAACCGTCTTTGTATAGGTCTGCCAAGTGAGCTTTGTTGGACACCACATGGAACAGTAGATTTAAAGAAAACGGCAAAAGCCTTAATTAAAAACGAGAGTTTGGATGTTATCAGCCGCTACAAATTAGCCTGTATTTACTGCTTGGAGGATGATGTTCTGGAACTATGGAACAAAATACCCGAAAGTTGCAGGAAATATTTTTATAGCAAAAAAGACCCAAGAGCGGTTAGGCAGAAGTTAGATTTAGTGGTTCTTTGGTCGTATGATATAAAAGGGGAAGTGAATAAGCTGGATAATATGATTCAAAGAATGTGGGGGCAACCTAGGTGTTCTCCTTATCACTACGCATTTGAGACTGCAGCAATTGGTGGCAACAAAGCGGCAATCGAGTATTTCTTGCAAAAACTGACTCCCGGGGAAAGAGAAGAATCGTTGGTGAGAGCTGCAGGATTCGTAGTGCAACCTGGTAACCTTACACCACACTCTAAGGCTGATGTTTTATGTTTTTTACTCTCGCAAATGGACGGAGAGCAACAAACAGAAGTGTTTAAAAGATGCCAGGGTGCAAAGATGACAGGTGACGTGCTAAGATGTTTGCTATATTGGCCTTGGCAAAGACTCTTCATGGAAACGGCAAATCGTATGTGGGACTTTCTTTATAAGGAGGATTTTGATTTTTGTTTGGGTCATATCGTCGAAAAAGTGACAATAGACTACAAAGATTACGACTATCAAAAGCTCTTCGGGGAGTTTTGGCAGCAAAGTTCCGATTCTCATAAAAGATATGTTATAGATAAATGTGCTAAACGTAGTTGTATAATATCAAGTTTACTTGAGAGTGAAGATATAGAGAACGTTAAGCTAATTTTAAAAGATGCAACTCTTGTAGAAAAAAGGAAAATTATTTTCAGTGATGACGGGCAAGAAATTTGCCAAGATTTAATTCGTGGTGATAAGTGGGATTCACTACAGTTCTTTATTCGAGAGTGTATATCATCGAAAGATGAAATGGTAAAATTTAAAGAAGAATTTGAGGGGCGAATAAAATGGATTTCAAAAGAGGAATTTGAGAGGCGTTTAATATACCATTACTGTTCAAAAGAGGAATTTGCAAAGAAGAAAGATAAATTCTTTCAACTGTTGGATGATTTTATTAATGGGTACAATAAAAGAAAAAGTGTAGCAGAGGGTGAAAGTAGTCCAGCTAAGACACTTCATTGTACAGAATTTGAGGTTTGAGTACAGAGTTTCTATCTGGAGATGTTTGTGATTGTTTATTGGAAAAGATCGCCGATAAAGTGAGAGAGGGCCACAAGGACTATCAAATACTTTTCAGGGAGTTTTGGCAACAAAGTCCCAATGCTCTTAAAAGATATGTTATAAAGGCATCTCGTCGCTTAAGGCGCAAAATGACATAACTGACGTTTTGGCCATTTTGAGTTATGCATCAATCTTTATGCAAATCCCGGATCACCTGGCACCAACGATTTTGCGAAAAAATGACTCAAATCGCTGCAATCGTCAATTTTGTCATTTTAGCATAACTGCATTCGTAAGGCAAAATGACATAATTGCACGCCTTTCATTGATATTGTTAGGGCCACAGAGAAGCGTTTCATCTCAATCCCCGGTCAAAAAGGCCGAAGGTTTAAAACTATAATAATATTATTTTCTTTAATTAATAGCCAAACTGTTTTTTTCATCTCCTGCAAAATAGGGAAAATGCAGTTATGTCATTTTGCGCCTTAAGCGACGATCTGCTGAAAGTTGTCTACTATCAAATTTATTTAAAATTGAAGATAAAGAGAATGTGAAGCTAATTTTAAAAGATGCGACTCTTGCAGAAAAAGAACAAATCATTTTTAACTATGGTATGTTTATCTGTGAGAGCTTAATGTATGATGATAAATGGGATTTTCTAAAATTTTTTGTCGAGGAGTGTATATCGTCCAAGGACGCGATGGTTAAGTTCAAAGAAGAAATCAGGGTCAGAAGAGATCATAGCCTACGTCAACGCTCGGGAAAAGAAATGAAGACATGTGGAATAAGTTTTAAGTTTTTTCAGTTGCTGGATGAGCTCATTCACAACTAGGGATGGGAATGGCCGGAAAAAAACCGGAAACTTTGGGAAAAAAACTTTTTTTTCGAAGGGTTTATTTCTTTCCGGAAAAATTGAAAATGTTAATTTAAAATACTTTATTTATAATTTATATATTAACCTATATAAACTAAAATATTATTTAGATGATATTCTTGTACAATAAAGTACTTAAAAATGAAGTTTTAACCATATAATAAGCATTTTTTCCCAAAAAAATTGGATTCCACTTTGGAAAAGTTAAAAATTTTTAAGTTTGTATGGTTTTAAAAATTTTCTACATTTACATTCTAATGTTTTCTCATTGTTATACTCAATATTTCACATGAAAACACAAATTTGGAAAAAATAAGCTGCAAGATAAATTATTTTAACATCCAAGTGTTATTTATTATGATGTTAATATAATGACATGATATAATATAATGATTATGATGTTAATAATGATATAGTGTTATTATGACTAATGATTTTTATACAACGAATGATTATTTAGCTTCTAAAAAAATATGTATTCAAGAACCACTATTTTCTATGCAAAAAAGGTAAATTTTTCCGACTCTTCCAATTTTTCCAGAAAAAAAACGTTTTTTTTTCTTGTTTTTTTCCGCCTACCCAAAATTTTTGGAAATTTTTCATCTCTATTCACAACAAAAAGAGAAGTTTGGAAGAAGGTGAAAATAGTTCAGCTAAGAGACTTCATGCATAGCTGCCAATCCTCACGGGTTTTCAATCATTTTCCCATTTCACTTTCGGAAACTACTTTTTCTAGGTTTTTCACAACTTTCAGGAAATTTCTCTATTTTTGTGAAAGTTTTTTCAACTTTTTGCTCCATACTGCATTTCTCTCACTCTTTTGAAAAACCACTTGGGTTGAGTTTTATTTCTCTTCATTTCATTCAACTTGTCCAATATTATTTTGCAATAATTTTGCTGTAATATAATAATATTTGCTGGGTTTTATTTAAAAAAAACACCTGTTTGGTTTGTGGGCAGGTTGAGAACCCTGGTTATGACATAAAAAATCTGTCTTCCATGAACTGAAATTATGAAGAACATTTTAATGTTTACAATAAAATGCTTTTAATCTCATTCATCATTTCAACTTATTGATTTCTCCTTGATTTTGCACAATGAGGTATTTGCATGAGTGAGGGATTTGCTTTATTTTATACTTTTTTGATATATTATGGTTTAAAACTCCCGAATTTCTGATTTTTAAGTTCAAAAATATGTTTCAAATAACTTAAAATTCAATTTAGTTTTTGCCAAAACGTCAGAAAAGTGACGTTATCAGAAAACGGGCTTCTATTGGATGTGACATAACAGCGCATGAAAACCATTGTGTTTTCTGTTTTCACGTGATCAGAAAACAGGCTTCCATTGGATGTGACCTCACGGCGCATGATTTGTGATTCGAAAGTGTTTTCGCGCCAAAACGAAATTTCAAAAATTTATATCTCGGAGACTAGGCTACGAAAATACTTGATGTAAACGTCATTCTTCATGGTTTTTTATCTACTATTTTAATAAAATTTAATCTCAAAACGTGAGAATACCTCATTCTGCCATAATCACACACTTTGGATCAGTACCTGAAAAATACAGTACTGAAAAACAATACATTCTGCATATTTCAGATAAAAAAAAGTGAAAATAATGAATATTTTGTAAACAGTTCCTCATTTCAGTTCATAGAAGACGGATTTTTTATGCTATATCCAGGGTTCTCAACCTGCCCACAAACCATAAAAAAAATGTTTTTTTTTTATAAATTGGATTAAATTTCATTAAAACCAGCATGATCTAGTCTTTTAATGATGCAAATTTCTCAAACTATAATATTTGAGGAGTATAATATTAAACTATACTATTAAAAAACTCTTATTATTGCAAAATAATATTGGGCAAGTTAAAGGGCATCAAAACTCATGCCCAAGTGTTGTTTTTTTTATAATATCAAATTTTTGTTACAATTACTTTAAATCTTTTACTTTTTCTTATACATAAGAATAACTTACCTTATCTGCATAACAAACCTGACAAAAAAACTACTATACCTTGAAGGTCCCTGAGTTAATAGAATTATTATTTACTGAACCAATTCATCCAAATAATGTTAAAGGTGATCCAGTTTTACTGATGGATTTAAAAGAACCGTTTGCTGAAAAATTTAGTTCATTGCTATATTTGAAAATATTGGTTCAACATCTAAAAGAGTGTATAGTAAATAGTTATATTTACTAAATACTATATAGCTAGTATAGTAGGAAAAAATTGTTAAAAAAACCTTTAAAATGCCACATGTAGGTAACTCCTAAATTACTGTTATTTTCTTCAAAATATTTTTATATATTCAAGTACTATTTTTATAAAAGGAATATTTTTATATATAGGGTCTGAGATGGACATTTTACAAAATCTTTATTATCTTAAAAAGTTCAAGTTTCTATTAACTAGAACCAAGTGACTAGTTATTTGTTTATTTTGGGGTTTTATTCTACTTTTAATTGTTTTTATCTTCCCCCATTTTAACAACTTTAAATTGTTGTTGTTAGTCAAGAAGAACCGATTATAAGATTTAAGAGATGAAATTTTAAATACACATGTTGTAAGTAAGTAACTAAAAAAGTTTAAAGCGGCAAATTGATATTTTTAAGTGCATCTTTAAAAAGAAACTGCTGAAAGGATTTGTTACTTTATTTTACCGTTTGGGGTACAAAACGGGAAATTTGCAGCATCTAACTATCTACAAAGATATGAGCCTGTTTTTACACAGATACAGCTTTAACTTCAAGTTAAAGAAAACATTTAATTGTTCAGATGATATATTATAGCATACCTGCCAACATTGGGATTGTAAAAAAAGGAAGATTTTAAAAACCAAGGTATCCAAGGCCTTTTTTTACTTATCTAAGTCAAGGCTACCTACCATAGTTACTACACCTAAGTTAATAACTAGCATGAATGGATATCTTTCAGTACCAATATTAAAGAAAAACATACATTTAGTAAAACATACATGTGCAAGATTTAGCCTTTTTTAGAAAATTTTTATAAAACACCATTTCAAAACATTTGTGTCCTTTGCAAAAATAGGCTGCTTGAATTATTTGAACAAAAAACGGAAGAAATTGATCAAAAACGGATGACGGAAGATTATCTTAAAAAACGGAAATCTTCCGGCTAAAATGGAAGAGTTGGCAGCTATGTTATAGGTTCTTTTGCAATTGATAGTCCAGTCTTGCAATTTTTGAATAGGCTATTCAAAAATCGAACACCCATGAGCTGTTAATGTTGTAATACTATCATGTTGGTGTTTTAAAATGTGTTGTGTAAAACTTTTGGATCTGCCTCTTTATTTTTATCTTTTACTAAATCTAGTTTTTTTTTAAATGCCTTGAAGAAATTAAAGAATATGTTTGTGCTTGTATCCATGGAATATTATCCTGCTTTTCAGGAGGAGTATATTTTGTACAATATATAAATGTTGTTTGTAATTTAAGTTAGTTTGTCCTATTCTTTGCGCTGTAAAAAACTAAGCCAAAATAAAGTGTCTTAAATGTGTTTTTACACTTTTTTTTAATTCATTGAATGTGTTGGACCCATTGATATTCATTTAAGGACCAAGTGAAGAGTAATTCTTTTTAACTTTGTCTTTCTATTTTTTACTTTTGTTGTTTAGAAATAAGCATAATTATAATTTATTTGTCGGAACAGCTTTCGTCTACGGGTACGGCAACTTTCAATAAACTTGGCGCTTTTAGAAGACGCCAAGGGGCCATATATCGATACCACGTATCCAAGGGGTTATCGCCGTTGGCGACTTTCAAAAAATCGCCCGTAGAAGAAAGCTGTTCCTATTTGTCAATTCAAGTGGTTTTCTTTCAGCTGAGATTTCATGTGTTTTAAAAAGGGAATAATTCCATCGACTGTACAAAGATTTTTAGTATTGTGTACAGTATAATACCCGGACTTACAAGGTAGGGGGATAGAGCGATAACTGCATAAGTCAGGGTCACAGAAATGCATACAAATTGAAAAAAAATAGAACTTTGAAGACTATTATTCAATTATTAAACTCAGAAATTACAAAAAGATACGGTATTAATGTGTTATTCTCTTTTAATATCTTTATCCAAGTTGATTTGATAAAAAAGGTTTAAAAAGTTATAGAAGTCTGATGAATGAAGAACTCTGATCTCCCTTCAATTTTCTTCGCAACGGGTTGAAAGTTTTTCTGCGCCTCATTTTGTCTTTAAAACCTGCTCTTTGTTGGAAGCTATCCTTTAAAAATTTGTAATCCTTTTTAATAGAGAATCCTTGTCTTAATCCTTAAATTTATCCCTTTCAGAAGGAGTGTCTCAGGGTGAGACGCCTGCTTTGAAAGGACCAGAGGACGGGCGTCTCATATGTGATATACTGTTTAAACCACAGAGGTTTCATCGCCATAGACGCTAATGGTAATTTTTTAAACCAAACAAACAATTTGCAAACATAGCTCCGCCTCCTACTGCCTCGTCCCATTTGTCCGCGCCGCGTCTCTCCACCGGGGAAGCTGTCTTCAAATTGATTTCGCTTCTTCTGATTGGCTGCTAGTGAGAATTAAATTAGTGTCCGCGGATTGACGAAAAGTGCCTTTTGAAACCTCTGCAAGCTCTGTGGTTTAAACTTAGTATTTTTTATTCTCACTAGATATCGCCCTATGTCCGTTAAATTAGTCGTAAGGTACATCTCGACCTTCATCATTCTCATAAAATCTATTTAATCTCTGAGGTTTACTTTGGGATATATAGCAAGATTTATGCATCAGCAGCATATAAGTAATGTGAATGATGTGATATTTTTCTATTTCTTAGCTGAGATATGAACTTTAACACATGTTTGTGTTTTCTGTGTTTCAGAACCCTTTTTTTTTTCTTTCATTGGATATGAGGACCAGTTGAAGTTTTTACTATGACTATTTATTTCTTTTAGATTACGCTTGCATTTACACAGAATTATTTATTGCTTAAACAGAAAATCATTGATAAAAGTCTTGTTGAAATGGATTACTTATTTAATATATTTCTCAGAATTTACTATGTTAATTTTTTCATTTAACATTACTTTTTCAAAAATTGATTGACTTAATTTTTATCACAAAATTCACTGAAAATAAGATTTCTGAAAAAATAGAGACGTTAGAAAACGTAAAAAAACGCAAGTTTAAATAGTTTGGTCATGATTTTTTTCATAAAAAAGTCTGGCAAATCTTAAATGTATGAAACCCTGGACATTTTAGCAACCCAGGACATTTCCCCGGACAGCTCTAACAAGGAAACGTTCTCAGGATGAACTCACAGAATTGGACGAAAATTTTACAGGGGTTAGTATATGACTCAAAACACCTTCTGTAAAAAAATTAGCTGCTGAATTACAATAGAAAAGCTGTAAAAAATTATTGAAAATTATCATATTTAACGCCAAATGTAACCCTACTAGGCTAGAAACGCAGAGAGAACGCCAAATGCTAGAATGAACTGGCCGCGTTTTCTCTGAAGCAACTTAAATGAGCGAATAAAAAAAAGTTCATCAAATGCAAAACAGGAATAAAAATTAATTAAAGAAGGAAAATTAAAATAAAGAACGCATGAAGCAATACAAAATTATATGCAAATTTAAAAGAATCCAACTTCTATTAGCATTTAATTTTTTTTGCCGCATATTTTTTAAAAATGCATTGGAAACTATATATTTTATTGCACTATCTACATCCACGAAAGTAACAACTCAACTCTAACGAATTTCGCTAATACTTTAGCACGGGTCAACTTCCGTGGATTTAGACACTTCGAATCAAATTATTTATCATTCTATCCGATTGGAAAGTCGCCAAGTGGTGCTAAATGAATGTGTTTGACAACTCAGGACCCAATTTTCAAATTTAATTAACTCCTCTCCTACTGAAATTCAGCAGCTAATTTTTTCACAGTAAGTGTTTTGAGTCATCTTCTTATGCCTGTAAAATTTTCGTGCATTTCTGTGAGTTCACCCTAAGAACGTTTCCTTGTAAGCTTAGCTGCTCCCGGACAGCTAAGCCCATATATGGTATGGTAAGCCCATATAAGAAGCGTATGGTAATGTTAATGTTGTAATCACCACCCCATACTAAAATTCCGTATTCAATTGGTTAAAAGCAAAATAGAATTTCAGAAGTAGGTCGATGTTTATATATTTTTTAAAGGGTAGAATTTGAGTAGGATAAATTTGAGTTTCTTCACAATCGAATTTACATGGTATTTTAATTTCCAATTGTGATTAAAAATAATGCCTAGTCGGATTAATTCACTAAACTGAATAGAGTGTAATTAGTTTTCTCAACATTAATCTTTAATTCATCACACATAAGAACACACATTAATATTAGATAATAAAATAATAATATGTGGATTGGCTTTAGAAATGTAGCCGTAATGTTTACCCGTAGCTCAAATGACCGCCAACCATAGAGATCAAATTATTTACAATAAATCAAAATAATAATTAGTATTACATCATAAGAGATCTCAAAGTACTATTAAACCTCAAAATAAAGAAGATATCTAGTATTTCTATTAGATTACAAAATTATTTCTTCTTGTGTCTGAAGAAAAGAAAAAAAACGATTCAGAATATCAGTTTTGAAGGAAAGTAAACAAAACAAGGGTATTCAATGAGTTGAGTTTTTTTTTACTACCATGGACGAAAAACTTTTTAATAGTATATTTTTTTATTATTAACTCTATTACACATTTATTTGAAAACTACCGCATGGTAATTAAATTAAATACACTCTTTTTAATGATTTTCAATTTAGATATTTTTTACTTATAGTATTTGGTTTTAATAGAAATTCCATAAAAATTCAACCAACCAGCCAACTAATAATTTTGAGAGAATCTTCAAAAATTGTTGGCAACATTCTTGATTTCTATTTATTTACCGACGGCGATGCGGTGGTATGAATTTGCGGATAAGTCCGAATAAACCCAACCTATTCAAAAGAAGAATCGGAAGACGAAATCGAGTCCCCAGTGATCGAGACAATTAAGAGCGCCTTTTCACAAATGAGCCCAGAGTTTAGGAAATTTGCGATCCAATTAAAGGAAGGGACTGAACGAAGAACAATAGAAACCTTGGAAAAATACTTGAAAGAATCCCTCTAAGAGGATGACCAGAAACTCCAAAAGAGTTTAAAAAGAAAAATAATTTAAAGTCAAACTCATCTTTTAATCACAATCATCTTCATACTTTCATCATACTATAAAAAAACACTCTTAACAAGAAGGCGCAAGCGGCTCTAATAGAGCAAGGAGAAGCCTCTAGCAATCCAACTTGAACTTGATTTGCGATTGAATTAAATTTGGATTTTCTTTTCCTTTGAATTTTTGTTGAGCCAAAAGATCAAAGGTTTTCTGCCTTTTTTACTGTTAGCTCCAGAGTATTTTCGTTTGGAGTTGCTAATGCTGTAGGACAAGGGCTCTGTGTGTCCCATCTTCTTTTCTGTGTGTCTACTTTTTCATCACCCTGGTGAACTCAGTAAAAATATTCTGTTGAGCTGTGAAATTATAAATATCAGCACAGCTTCGTAAGAGTACCTAAGAAAAACTTTCGTGCACATGAGTTAGTAAACAACTTGTGCTTCTCGAATTAGCTCGTTTGCCGACATGCGTTAAGCGTAATAGAAACAAGATGGCCATTTAAAGCGTTTTAAAAGGTTATTATAGCGTTATTCGCAATACAATATTGGCTTTTTCTTGTTAGAGTGTAATTATTTCAGTAGGAGGTAAAAGATGAATTTCGCTTTAAATTGTCCATCGCTAGAGCATATAGCTCTAGTAAAGATAGCCACCACATTGTGGAATCAAGATGATATCAGGGCTTTAATGTCAAAAATCAATTTTCGACGTTGGAGATTTTTAGAAAAATGGCAGGAGATAGAAAATAAAGTAATAGAGAAAGTACCACAGCTTTCTCTACCAAAATCTTTAAAAGAGGAAATATTAGGTTTAATTAAACCTGTAGGCTTACGAATATTACAATGGAAGGAATATCATCAAGAAGAAAATCGCCACCTTTGTATAGGTCTGCCAAGTGAGCTTTGTTGGACACCACATGGAACAGTAGATTTCAAGAAAACGGCAGAAGCCTTAATTAAGGACGAGAATTTAGATGTTATCAGCCGCTACAAATTAGCATGTATTTACTGCTTAGAGGATGATGTTCTGGAACTGTGGAACAAAATACCTGAAAATTGCAGGAAATATTTTTATAGCGGTGAAGACCCGATAAAGGTTGAGCAGCAGTATTTAGTGATTCTTTGGACGTATGATATAAAAGGGGAATTGAATAAGCTGTATGATAGTTACGTAAGAATGTGGGGGGAACCTAGGTATTCTCTTTATCAATATTTGTTTGAGTATGCTGCAGTTGGTGGCAACAAAGCGGCAACTCAGTATTTCTTGCAAAAACTAACTTCCAGGGAAAGAGAAGAGTCGTTGGTGAGAACTGCGGATAACGTCGCAAAGTTTTTTAAACCTATAGCACCCTCTATGGCTGATGTTTTATGTTTTCTACTCTCGCAAATGGATGAAGAGCAACAAATAGAGGTATTTAAAAGCTATCCTTATGGAGTAACATGTTTGCTGTATTGGCCATGGCAAAGTCTTTTCATGGAAACGGCAAATCGTATGTGGGGCATTCATGATGAAGCGGATTATGATGGTTTATTGTCAGATATCGTCGATCAAGTGAAAGAGGGCTACAAAGATTACGACTATCAAAAGCTCTTCGGGGAGTTTTGGCAGCAAAGTCCCAATGCTCTTAAAAGATATGTTATAGATAAATGTGCTAAACGTAGTTTTCTATTATCAAGTTTACTTGAGATTGAAGATAAAGAGAATGTTAAGCTAATTTTAAAAGATGCAACTCTAATAGAAAAAAGGAAAATTATTTTCGGTGATAGTGGGCAAGTTATTTGCCAAGATTTAATTCAATGTGATAAGTGGGATTCACTACAGTTCTTTATTCGAGAGTGTATATCATCGAAAGAGGAAATGATAAAATTTAAAGAGGAATTTGAGGGGCGTTTAATATACCATTACTGTTCAAAAGAGGAATTTGCAAAGAAGAAAGATAAATTCTTTCAACTGTTAGATGATTTTATTAATGGGTACAATAAAAGAAAAAGTGTAGCAGAGGGTGATAGTAGTCCAGCTAAGAGACTTCATAGTACAGAAATTGAGGAAGTAACACATACTATGCAAAAATAGGGAAAAGTGGTGAGATTTAAAATAAAACACATTGAACATAAGCTGTTCATTTAGAATAGGCACCATAAACGGGTTCAAAAACGCTTAATAACGCTCATCATACAACTTAAGTGACCGAATTTTATACAGAATAGTTTTACTACTTCTGTTTAGGCTACCTTGTCATTGCAGACAATCACTTTATTTTCTAAAATAATACTTTAATAATAAGTCAGATATAGCCCTTTGAATTTGGCAGAAATCAATATCAATTCACTGTATTTTTTATTTAATTTGTAATTTAGTTTGTGTTATTCTTTGTGCTGTAAAAAACTAAGCCAAAATAAAGTCAGTCTTTGATTTAAAGGTGTTTTTACATTTTATTTTTATTCATTGAATGTGTTGGACCCCATTGATATTCGAACATGGCCTATGTTTTTTCTTGAGTTTTATTACGTAGGTATACCAAGTTTGGTGCAGATCGGAAGAAAACTGTGGATTTGTATAGAAGACAAATATACACACATACGCAACCACATTGACTTTTATAATGTTAGATTGTCAAAATGATTTTTAAAAAATCTATGCCTCATTTTTGTGTAAAAATTTTAATCAATCCTTGAATTAAAATAATTCAGTTAAATTTATTTTACTAAAAGAATGTGTATACTTATTTCTTTAAAATAATAATTAGTAATAAAAATAAAATAAACTTATTGACAGTCATGTACATAGAGAATAGAGCTCTATTCGCTGTAGTTATGTAAAAGAAAACAATAGTTTGGAAAACATGACTAACTATAAAAGCAAGCTTATGATAAAAATCATTAACATGCTTGCATTTGAATCGTCAGTTTGAAGAAGGGAATAAGTCCAAAAATCAAGTTTTGAGAAAATCGAAAAAAAAGAAATGGAATTTTCATTGTATGGATATCGATTTTACAACTTCAAGGGGTGATATCTCCCTATAGGGGTTAGTTATTTTTCCCCTCTTTTCACCCATGTGTAGGACAAAGCTTGGAGATTGTTTTGAGCACAAAAAGTCAATTTGTCATTTTTTTGGACTTATTCCCTTCTTCAAACTGACGATTCATTTAAAAAAGTATGTACCCGATAAAAAAATTAAAATATTTTAATTCTTGTTTAGTTTATCACAATTATTGATTCAAAACCCTGCTATTTGCCCCTTTTTGGCCTTAATATTTTTGTTATTGGAAGTAAAATTTGTTCTTGAAATTGCAGGCAGAGTTTTATGTAGGGTATAACCTAAACCAGTGTTTCCCACCGGGGGGCAATATCATTTTCTAGGGGGGCAATTTGAAAATTTTCAACCAAATTGCCCCCCAGGTGGGACCAATCCAGGGGGAAAATTAAAAAAAAACTTTTTAAATAAAAGTTTATCAAAATCTTATCATATTATTCTATCTGAGAATGTATGTCTGAAATCTGGACCAATATGTATCAAAACCAAGTTGAAACTTTGAAATCCTGTTTTTAGAGTCTAATTTCCAAGCCTTTTCTGGGGGATGACCCAAGATCTTTGTTTTTAGAACGCTTATATTTGAAACTTTTTTGTTCATCAAAATCTTCCCTAAAAATTTATATCCAAAATTTCCCAACTAGGGGTGCCAAACTAGTTAAAAACCTGCTTCCTAGAGTCAAATTTACTGGGGGAGGACCCCCAGACCCCCCTTGGTACTTAGAACTTAATTACTCATAACTTGATTTAGTTCTTTAGCATGCAAATTCTACCTAAAAATGCTGTGATCATTAGACTTATTAAATATACATAGGAGGGAGGGGCTAAGAAATAATTTTGTCTCCCTCTCAAAATATATTTCTATATATGCCACGGAGACCGGGGGCATGGAAAATTCAGAAATGCTTTGGTGGGGCATGGACCAAAAAAGGTTGGGAAACACTGACCTAAACCTATCTCCCAGTTACATATCTAGCAGAATCAAAAAAAATTGCAATGCAAATAATCTTGCAAACCATTTTAAAGCATACACAACTAATTTTTTATTTAAATTGTGTCAGTTTAACATTTTTGATTTAAATCAATGATTTTTTTTAAAAAAATCAAGTGATTTAAATCAAGCAACCCTGATGTGTTGTTCTCTTTTAATGTCATTATCAAAATGATTGGATATAGGTTTTAAAAAGTTGAAAATAGAAAAAAATTCCCCTTAAATTTTCTTTATAACGGAACATTTAAACATGTTTAAAAAATATAGCAAAAGTGATAGGAAACAAAGCTTAGGATTTATGAACGAATTAAAGTAACCACTAAATGTGTCCCACCTTGGGCCGGCATGGGATGGGACATATCTTTTTAAATTAAAATTTATGATTACTTTTCAATATATAATTAAAAACTAAAAAGATGGAAGTATTTTATACATTTTAAAGATTTATTACAAAAACATCAGTTATTTTACCCTATATTTACTGTTACACTTTTAAGTACGGGTGCTCTTAAATTATTTAAATGAATAGTTTGGTTGATTAAAATTAGTCAATTAGTTCAGGCCGTGATCATTAAATTAATCAATACACAGTATTTACATCAATTAAATTTAATTTATTTTCAAACACAGAAAACCAGGGTTGGCAAAAAACCGGGTTTTTTTAAAAAAACCAAAAAAACCGGGTTTATTTGGTTTTTTTTGGTTTAAACCAGGTTTTTTTGGTTTAAACCAAGTTTTTTTAGAATTTTTTTTCAGAATAAGTTATTTTAGCAGTGATGTTTGAAATTGAGTTGTAAATGAGACATTTATTTCAGGGGTTGTTTATAATTGATAAATGATTTGTATATTTCAATTAATTAATTAATTAAATTTAATTAATTTGTTTTAAAAATAATTTTTGTTTTTAAAATATTCCAATTTGAATACCTAATATTATTGTAGTGAATAAAAATCAGTGTTAATTTATCTTGGATAAATGACTGAAATAATCAAATTATTTATCTTAATTATATATGGATTAATTTATGAACTTAAGAAATTTCTTTAGAAAGAGAAAATTTTATTTTTTTAATAAATAAAAGGGAAATGTAAGCAACTAATGTTAATTGAAATTGGATAAATGATTGAGATAATTAATCCGATTAGGGAAATTAACGGTTTTTTATTAATTTAGTAAAAAAACCCAACTGGTTTTTATCTGTTTATAAACAAACCAACTGGTTTTTAGTTTTTATCATTAAAGAAATCAACGGTTTTTATTAAGTTAGTAAAAAAACCAACTGGTTTTTATGACTGACAAATAAGACAAATTGGTTTTATCAATTAATTAAAATCCAAGCCATATTTTATCAGTGAAAAACAGATAACTTTTGTGTATCTTTAGTTACTCTTTGAAATAATGCTTCATTTTAAAGGAAATCAATAAATGAACTATCTCTTGCAACATATAATAAGTTTAACTTAAGCATTTAAGGTTAAGATTAGAGAGAATTCAATAATTAAAACCATTAAATTAAAAGATTTCTGAGTTTTAATCACCTTAAAATGTCAATTTTTTGATAAATCTGACTTTTTAACTTTGTGCAAAAGATTATACTTAATAACACTTTCTTTAAAAAATCCTGAAAATTTTTTATAATTTCTAAAAAAACCAAAAAAACCAAGTGGTTTTTTTGATAAAAAAACCAGCATAAAAAAACCATGGTTTAAACCAATGGTTAAAACCAAATGGTTTAAACCAGCCAACCCTGCAGAAAACTAATACATCTAATTATACTTGTTTGAATTATATTACTACAGATTACCAAACAAAGGTTAACTTAATGGCATCAGGAAACTTGGTAGTCTCTTACCTATTTGACCCATCATCTTTCTAGGCAGGGGAAGGGAGAACTCCAGGGGATAGCTCGGACTCGTGTCCAATATTCGTCTCCTTCTTCTGCATACAGGGCGGATGATGATTTTACTTACCGCCCAAGGGGTTTTTATAGAGACTCGGAAGTCATCCACCTCATTCTAGAAAGTCCGAGGTTCCAACTCCTGACCGTTAGGTCTCGAGATGTGTTAGGTAAATCATCACCCCTTAAAAATCAGGCGATGACCACTCTTAACCGCGTGAGTGTTTCCCCAAAAAATTTTCAAAGGATGACTAGCGAAACCCACTGACTCGTGCAGATGAAGACATGCTGGGCATATTTGAAAGAAAGATATTACGGTGCATTTTTGGAGGAATCGAGAAAAACGGTCAGTGGATGAGAAGAACAAATTTAGAACTCTGTCGATCATATAATGAACCAGACATCATAAGATTCATTAAGGTTGAAAAGATAAAATGGGCAGGCCACATAGTAAGGATGGATGAAGACCGTATTGTGAAAAAGATTTCTAATGCCCGACCAACGGGAACGCGTAGAAGGGGCAGGCCAAGTCTCAGATGGCTAGATACCCTGGAGAAAGATCTCTCTACATTGAAAATAAAAAATTGGGAATCCATTGCCAGAGGAAGGATAGCTTGGAGAAAACTACTAGAGAAGGCCAAGGCCCATCCTGGGCTGTCGAGCCAGTGAGGAAGGACACCAGAAGATGAAACAGTTGTGTATTCAGATTTTTCCTGAGATAAAATGTGAATTCAAAATTTACTCATTTAAGATTTAAATAAATATCTGATGGGCTTTTTTCTCTGCCAACCCTTTACCTTGGTTTTTAAAACTACTTAAACTAGAGTTTGAATTTGAATGAAACCTCCCAGCTAGCTGAATGGGTGACACCCGGGTTGAAAGGTTTATCCCATAGTAGTTTTCAGTTGAATTTGTTTTGTTGAACTACTTGGACCCCCTAGCCAAAGGGGTGACACCCCTCTCAAAATGGGTTGATAACTCATTTAATGATTATTTATTTATTTAATGGTTTTTTCGCTCGATAAAAACATTTATTGAATGTACATGTTTGAGACATTTACGACCCAAATTCGGCCGTTTCGTCTACTTCT
Organism: Tetragnatha versicolor; assembly: GCA_024610705.1. Classification (NCBI taxonomy): domain Eukaryota; kingdom Metazoa; phylum Arthropoda; class Arachnida; order Araneae; family Tetragnathidae; genus Tetragnatha; species Tetragnatha versicolor. The sequence continues at coordinate 2,138,598 of JANDEH010000032.1, read as the reverse complement.
TCTTCAATAAAAACATTTATATCAAGACAAGTAAACAATAACAAAACAAGGGAAATCAATGAGTTGAGTTGTTTTTTGACTACTATGGACGAAAAACTTTTTCACAGTATAATATTTATTCATCATAAATTCAATTACACATTTTATTTGAAAAATTACCTGATGGGAATTCAATTAAATGAACTCTTTCAACATTTTTTGTAAAATTTCATTTTAATAGAAATGCCGAAAATTCAACCAGCCAACTACTAATTTGTCAATAAATTTGTGAGAATTTTCCTAAAGAGTTGGCAACATTCTTTTGATTTATATTTACATCTATGTCTGATTTTTGGCCAACTTGTGAAATCACGACACGAGGTTTGAAATCCCTACTTTTTCAAAATTCTGTTGAACAAAGTAAAAGTATTGTGTTTAGCTGTGAAATTATAAATATCAGCACAGCTTCATAAGGGTACCTAAGAAGAACTTTTGTGCACGTGAGTTTGTAAACAACTTGACTTGTGCTTCTCTAATTAGCTCGTTTGCCGACATGCGATTTGTGTAATAGAAACAAGATGGCCATTTAAAGCGTTTTAAAAGGTTATTATAGCGTTACTTGCAATCACATGTTGGCTTTTTCTTGAGTGTTAATAATTCAGTAGGGGTGTAAATGATGAATTACACATTAAATTGTCCATCGCTTGAGCATACAGCTCTAGTGAAGATAGCCACCACATTGTGGAATCAAGATGATATTAGGGCTTTAATGTCAAATTTCAATTTTCAAAAATTTGCATATTATGAAATAGAAAAAAAATGGCAGGAGATAGAAGATAAAGTAATAGAGAAAGTACCACAGCTTTCACTACCACAATCTTTAAAAGAGGAAATATTAGGTTTAATTAAACCAGTAGGCTTACAAATAATGAATTGGAAGGAATATCATCAAGAAAAAAGCTGCCTTTGCATAGGTCTGCCAAGTGAGCTTTGTTGGACACCACAAGGAACAGTAGATTTCAAGAAAACGGCAGAAGCGCTAATTAAGGACGAGAGATTGGATGTTACCAGCCGCTACAAATTAGCATGTATTTACTGCTTAGAGGAGGATGTTCTGGAACTGAGGAACCAAATACCGAGGATTCTTGAAAAATATTATAGCGAGGAAGACCTTTTATTCTTAAGCCGCCAGAATTCATTTAATGTAATGGGAAGTTGGGAGCTAGACCAGAACGGGTTAAGCCCACAGGATTTAGTGGTTCTTTGGACGTATGATATAAAAGGGGAATTGAATAAGCTGTTTAATATGATTGAAAGAATGTGGGAGGAACCTATGTATTCTCATTATCAATATGTGTTTGAGTATGCTGCAGTTGGTGGCAACAAAGCGGCAACTCAGTATTTCTTGCAAAAACTAACTACCAGGGAAAGAAAAGAGTCGATGGTGAGAACTGCGGAAAATGTAGCATATTCTTATCGACTTACAGCACACTCTAGGGCTGATGTTTTGTGTTTTTTACTCTCGCAAATGGACAAAGAGCAACAAATAGCGGTATTCGAAAGATGCTCTTATGAAGTGCTAAAGTGTTTGCTGGAATGGCCTTGGCAAAGTCTCTTCATGGAAACGGCAAATCATATGTGGGACTTTCTTTATGGAAGCAATAATTATTATAATTTACTGACATATATCCTCAATAAAGTGATGGATGGCCACAAAGATTATGATTATCAAAAGCTTTTCAGGGAGTTTTGGCAGCAAATTCCCAATGCTCATAAAAGATATGTTATAGAGGATTCTGCTAGTTCTCTGTTATTAAAATTATTTATGATGGGAGATATAGAGAATTTTAAGCTAGTTTTAAGAGATACAACTCTTATAGAAAAAAGGGAACTTATTTTCAGTGATAGGGGGCAACGAATTTGCCAAAATTTAATTCAACGTGATAAGTGGGATTTACTACAGTTCTTTATTCGAGAGTGTATATCATCGAAAGATGAAATGATAAAATTAAAAGAGGAATTTGAGGAGTTTTTTAAATGGCCCTTGCAAAAAATGCTATTTGCAGAGAAGAAAGATAAATTCTTTCAACTGTTAGATGATTTATTAATGGGTACAAAAAAAGAAAAAGTGTAGCAGAGGGTGATAGTAGTCCTGCGAAGAGACTTCATGGTACAGAATTGGAGGAAGTAACGCATAGTATTAAGTAATACTTAATACTTTAATAACAAGGCAGATGTAGCCCCTTGAATTTGGAAAAATCAATGTCAATTCACTGTATTTTTTTATTTAAGTTGTAATTTAGTTTGTCTTATTCTTTGTGCTGTAAAAACTGAGCCAAAATAAAGTCAGTCTTTGATTTAAAGTTGTTTTTATATTTTTTAAAAATTCATTGTGTGTGAATGTGTTGAACTAAGACTAAGTTGTTGACTAAGTGAAGAGTATTACTTTTTAACTCATGTGGCGTCGTCACCAGGGGGACGTGTCCCCCCCAATAATTGGGAACATTGTTTTAAAAAAAACTATGTTTTTAACTTTTCAGGGAGATCAAAAATTTACTGAATGTATGTTTCTCTGACTTTGAATCATAAAGGATAGTGCCAATATACCAATGGCACCTAATTTAAGAGGCGTATACAAGAAGGAGAAGGACACCTCATTTTTAGAACCCGATTTCATTATTTAGAGTAGGTTGAAGCAAGTAAGAGATTGGGAAAACATTATCACAACAAAAAAAATTATGTTTCTGGCTAAAAAAAAAATAATTTAATGAGACCCCTCAAAAAAATCCAGCTACAACACTGGTTAAAGCATAAAAAATTTAACTTTGAAACTGTAATCTTATAACACTTACAATGAGTTTAAACCTGTATTTTAAAGGTCAAATTTCTAAAATTTTTCTGGGGGAGGACCTCCAGACCCCCCATTTGTAGTGCAAAGTTACAAACGTTTTATAAAAAATTACAACATAAGTTAGTTGATTCAAAACCACACTAGCAGATCCAGGGGGGGCTAGGGGGCTCAAGCCCCCCCCCAAAATGAAAAGTTTTACTCTATATAATATGACATTTTATGCACCAAAAGGAGTTAAAACCCTGTTATTTTAAGGTCAAATTTTAAAATTTTCTGGGGGAGGACCCCCCTTTTGATAGTTCGAACAGGATAATACATTACCTTTTCCGTATTAACATTAACATGAAGATTCAATTGGTTTATGAAAATCCTTAGCCCCCCCCCAAAACCAAATCCTGGATCCGCCACTGAAAGTAATAAATTACAATATAAGTTAGTTGATTCAAAACCACCTTAAAATTCTTAAACCAGGGCAAAAAGGAAAAGAGATTCTTTTGGGTCTAGTTAACCAGTATAGTTTGTAAAAACATTTGGGGAGGATCCTGAAACCTTTGGCGTCCCCCCCAATATTCAGGAGACGCCAATGTTGCACTCCATTGATATTCATATAAGGACTTAGTGTTTCATAGGCCTAAGGGGCCATTCATTAATTACATAAGGAGGATTTTGGCCTTTTTTGACCCCCCTAACCTCATGTTAGGGTTCATATAATTTTTCAAAAACCCTAATTCCATTCATTTTTCCAAATAATAAATAATAGAAAACCTATCTTTTTGTTTTGACAACTGGATGATGGATTCAACAGTTTTATATTTTATCTTAGCTTTATGCTACTCCAATGAAAGAGATACATCTGATATACCTTCATTTTAAAAAAAAAATAAAAGCTTCGATAATATAGCGAGATTGTCAGCATTTTAAAGTTTTTCTGCGGTTATTCAATAGTAATTTGATTAGAATAATTGGAATTTGTTTACATTAACTTGAAAAATCTTGTGTAAGAATGGTTTGACCCCCCCAAGTAAGGGTAACTTATCCCTCTACCACTCCATTACTAGAGCATAGGGCCTACGTCATGAGTCTCTATCTGACTCTATTGGTGGCAAGATATTTTGCCTCCCTCCATGTCACTCCGATAAGGGTATGTCAGGGATGCAGAAAATGTTTTTGCCTTCAAGATTTCCCTCAATCCATACAAAAATTTCCCCAAGATTTTAAAAAATGATAAAGACCTTCAAAAATTCTGAATTATTGTCGGTATCAAAAATCTGTTTAAAAGTACAATGACACGAATTGCCACGTAAATTTTTATTACTGTACTGAAATTCAATTCAATAGTATACTTTTCCACAAAGTTTCCCCCGATCCTAGATTGCCGGATCGGACATATTCTGCATCCCTGGGGTATGTAGAGATTTTTCCAACCCCCTCAGGACCCTTACGTAATTAATGAATGAGCGCACACTAGTGATTTCAGTCAGCCAAAACCAACTTTTGGTTTTCCACCTCCACCCCTGTTGGGAAACAGTGCGCGCGAATGAGAGTGCAATTCTTTGGAAACTTATTCCTTCTGTTAAAGCAGAGGTTCTCAAACTTTCTATCGTCACGGACCCCTTTATGTTAGAAGCCAGGCATCTCGGACCCCCAACACCAAAAGCTGTAACCAGACTTTTGTTCTGTGTTTAAGATTAATTAAAAATAGTATACAAATTAAAATAAATTTTACAAATACTCCACTCCAGAGAAATATTATTTAGGGAGGGACCAAAATTATCCCTCCGCCCCCATGCATATTTCATAGGTCAAAGTAGCTTTTTAGTACATTTTTAAGTAGAATTTGCGTTTTAGGGAAATTAACACGAAAAGGTTATGAGTAATTAAGTTTTTTCAAGCGCACAACATTTTAGCTTATCCGAATTACACTCGCTGAACTTTTACGCTATGCGAACAAAGCAATTATTTGTTTCATACGAAAACACTACAATAAAAACCACTCGTTGGAATTTAGAAATAAATCTATTCAACTATAATATGAAAAGATGCTTTCAATGTTTAAACAGTGTAAAAAAGCATTATGGTTCAAAAAACATCTGCCTTTTATTTGCTTCATACCAGCTGCTTAGAAAAACAATGGGCGTGCTTTAAAAAACACGTGAAATTAGCAATATATGAAGTTTTAAAACCAAAATTTCTTACTTTAAACCAGTGTTTCCCAACGTGGGGCGCATGCCCCACCGGGGGGCAATATCATTTTCTTGGGGGGCAATTTGAAAATTTTCAATCAAATTGCCCCCCAGGTAGGGCCAATCCAGGGGGAAAATGAAAACAAATTTTTTAAAAAAGTAGTTTATCAAAATCTGATCCTATTCCCCTATCTAAGAATATATGTCTGAAATCTGGACCAGTATGTATCAAAACCAAGTTGAAACCCTGTTTTTAGAGTCTGGTTTCCAAACCTTTCCTGGGGAATGACCCAAGATATCTTTGTCTTTAGAACGCTGATATTTGAAACTTTTTACATTTGGTTCATCAAAATGCAAATCTTACCTAACAATTTATATCCAAAAATTTCCAATTAGGGGTACCAAACTAGTTAAAAACCTGCTTCCTAGAGTCAAATTTCCAAAAATTTGCTGGGGGCGGACCCCCAGACCCCCTTGGTACTTAGAACTTAATAACTCACAACTTGATTTAGTTCTTTAGCATGCAAATTCTACCAAAAAATGCTCTAAAAAGCTTTATTAGACTTATTAAATAAACATAGAATAGAGGGGCTAAGATAAAATTTTTGTTCCCTCTCAAAATGTATTTCTATATATGCTACTGAGACCGGGGGGGGCATGGAAAATTTAAAAAGGCTTTGGTGGGGCATGGACCAAAAAAGGTTGGGAAACACTGCTTTAAACTTATTGAATCATCTTGAAATTATGACACCTTAATCGAAACATTTCAAATATACAGTAAAACTTTTTTTAGCCATGAATTATGCGTTCTTCCTAGTTTTTTAAACAAAAGAAAAAAATTACGCAAAAATCGTCGTTTGCGGTCTTTTTTTCAAACCGCCATTTTGAAAAGAAATAATATCACGAGAACTACCAAAGTCACACGTTATGTTCATAAATATACATAGATCAAAATCCCTTTTGTTTAAAATCTCCACCTATTACCAGTTTTTCATAAAAAAATTTCAAACATGAAATTTCGTAAAAAGTAACAGAACTTATGGGACAACCCAATATAAAAACTATCTTAAAGTCTAACTAGCTGTTACAACCCGGCAAAGCCGGGTTTTACAGCTAGCCTTCTTTGGCTCTGATGCTAGATTCGCTCGTTACTCCCTGTTCGTATTTATTTACACACCTACCTAACATTAAATATGCAGCTTTAATTCATTACCTTTGGAAGACGTTTTATCTCCGATTTCATATTGAATTATCACAAATTTATCACATTGAAATAATTGTCATTTAAATTCGACAGGTCGTCAGCCCAATCCACCTAACCGGATCTGTACAAACTTGTTTTTAAATGAAACCTTACTATCCCTAAATGAACCCAGTTTATTGGGCATTCTCTAAAAATCTTCCATTCTTAAATTATTATAAGAAATACTTCAATCAAATCTGTAGCAGTAAAATTTTTGAATTAAATGTGCCTAGTATTCCATTGGGATTAATCTAGTGAACCGTCAAATCTTTGAAGTTTAACTTCAAAGTATATTTACTTCACGCTCTTTAAAAGACTTTTTGCCTGTGTTGGTAAAAATATTAACTAAAACAATGGAGTAAATTGAAATCAATTTATAATTAAAAATTGGAATGCTTTGTAGGAATGCGACATATTATTGGTTCATCTAGGGGTAGAAAGCTTTCGATAGAGACCGAGTTTATCCAAATCGGTTCGGGGGTTTAGCCTAACCGCCCATTTATTTAATAACCCATACGTAACCTAAAAACCCATTTATTTTAATATATAAGATTAAAAATCATGCTAATATTTTAGAAACCTAAATCAATGCTTATACATAGCTTTTTGATTTATTTAATAATTTACCTAATTTTAAAATAAAAAAGTTTTATGGAATAATATTGTTGTTGGAATAGTCTCCATGGAAACAGTTGTTAAATTAAAAAAAACTAACCATTTTACTGTAGCTTTTAAGAAAATTGGTGAACAAACCAAAAACCTTTCACAATATTATTATTTGTAAACACTTTTTAATAGAAACTATAATGTACTTTTTTCTGAAATTGCAGGAACTGTGGAATTGCTTCACCAAACCTCAATTAAGAAAGGACACTAATTGAAGTAAGTTTTTTGAATTTATATTTCGTAGAATACTTTTTTATGGGTACCACATGTTGTAAATTAGAATTATAAATACAAAAAAGTGTTTTTAATTTTCTTAATGATGTATTTTAAAAAGAAAACAACATTTTTAAACAAAGTTGTTTTAACATGAGAACCCTAATAATTACTAAAATAATACTTCCTCTACATCATTGATAAGACTGGTCAACACTCATTTTGGTTCCTTAAACTTGTAACTGATAATTTTAATAAACCTGCGCAGATGAAACAAAAACAGCTTTATTAAACAGGAACATCAGCAGTCAATACATCAAGTTTAAATAGCAGGAGAGATAAATAGGAGTTGAGCTGTAGAACTGCTGCTTAATAAAATTTTTTTCTGTAAAATACATGTGCAGGGTATATATTCAACTAAAGCCATACTTCATGTAGGCCATTGATACAAAATTCGCACGCCTGAAATTCCTGAAAAACTTCCAAAATTTGCTTTATTTTTCTAAAGGACTTCTTTAAATTCTCCTATTTTTCTCCTTAATTTTCCCTCCAACTTCCAAAAAACATATGTCCAACAGCAAAAGGAAGGTTTATTGTCGATTTAGTTGAAAATATTTTTTTAACAATGCAATTCCGTTGAAATGTGAAATACCAACCTCTTTCACAATTCCTTGTTTTAAACTTAATTCTGAACTAATACTTCTTGTAATATGTAATAAATATGTAGCATATGCATGTAATATATATGAGGTTAATTTTCCATTTCAGGTAGGTTCCTGGGAAGCTGTTTAAAGTGTGAATTTGCTTGCTTCAGTCCTCTTGTAAAAATGCAAGGAGCAAAACAGATCAACATGGTTACTAAGTATTCTTTGGCCAAGGTGTAAAGATGCTAAAGGCCAACTTGAGACTTGGTGCCAGTGTATGGAGAAATCTTGAATTCTTGAAAAGATTTTTATACATTCAAGTACTATTTTTATATAAGGAATCTTTTTGTATTTAGGGTAGTATTTAGCACATTTTACAAATTCATTATTTTCTTAAAAATTTTGTTTCTATAAACTAGAACCAGGGGTCTAGTTATTTGTTTATTTTGGGGTTTTGTTCTACTTGTTATTGCTTTTCTTCTTATCTCCTACCTTTATTTTTATCTTTAACTAAATCTAGTTTTTTAAATGGCTTGAAGAAATTAAAGAACTTGTGTGTGCTTGTATTAATGAAAACATTTTAGTACTTATGTACTAAACTTAAGAAACGTACCCATACTACGTGACCCATTTTTTGCCATTTTTGAACCCCCTCCCCCCCCCTTGGTGACCATCCGTAGTATATGCCAAGACCCCCCCCCCCTCCCCCTCTAGTTGTCACGTAGTACTTCATAAATACGGTTTGTCATCATTTTTTGCAAACAGAAAGTTTAAGAAAATTAATTTTGCTTAATTTGTCTAATTTTAGTAATTAATTTGGCTTAATTAGTCTTAATTTGGCAAATTTCAATCATTAATTTGGCTAAATTTTGTCGTATTGACTAGAAGAAATTGACTACGTGACGAAACCCTAAGCCCCCCCCCTCCCCCCTGTGACCGAGCGTGGTATTTTGAAGAACCCCCTCCCTCCCCTGAATGGGTCACGTAGTATGGGTACGTTCCCTTATGTAATGTTAGTACTTTTGAATATTAGCAATTTTGAACAGAAAGAAATATTATCCTGTTTTTCAGGAGGAGTATATTTTGTACAATATATAAATGTTGTGAAAAAATGTTTTCTAATTTGAAATGACTTGAAAAATGAAATGAGGGTAAATGAACCCCTTTTTGGAACACTACATTTCTTAATAGACATTTTTTTTTGAAATGGTTGACTTTGAACCAATTGATTAATTTTATTGAAGACCATATTAATAAAAAAAATTTATCACACAAGTTTCTAAAGTAATACTTAAATGATAAGGCAGATAGAGGCCCTTGAATTTGGAAAAAAAAGTATTTATTTAATTGTATTTTTTTTATTTAAGTTGTAATTTAGTTTGTCTTATTCTTTGTGCTGTAAAAAACTAAGCCAAAATAAAGTCAGTCTTTGATTTAAAGGTGTTTTTACATTTTTGTTAATTCATTGAATGTGTTTCGACCCCATTGATATTCATTTAAGGACTAAGTGAAGAGTATTACTTTTTATAACTTTGTCTTTCTATTTTTTACTTTTGTTGTTGTGAAATAAGCAGAATTATAATTTATTCGTCAATTCAAGTGATTTTCTTTCAGCTGAGATTTCATGTGTTTTAAAAAGGGAATAAGTTCATCAACTGTACAAAGATTTTTAGTATCGTGTACAGTAATAAACGGACTTGCACGGTAGGGGGATAGAGCGATAACCGCGCAAGGCAGGGTACATTTCCCCCCAGAAATGCATACAAATTCTGTTCAATTGATAAGAGATGCAAAAAAATAGAATTTTGAAGACTATTATTCAGGGATGCAGAAAATGTTTTTGCCTTCAAGATTTCCCTCAATCCATACAAAAATTTCCCCAAGATTTTAAAAAAATGATAAAGACCTTCAAAAATTCTGAATTATTGTCGGTATCAAAAATCTGTTTAAAAGTACAATGACACGAATTGCCACGTAAATTTTTATTACTGTACGGAAATTCAATTCAATAGTATACTTTTCCACAAAATTTCCCCAGATGGCTAAAATTTCCCCTGACCCTAGATCGCTGGATTGGACATATTCTGCATCCCTGCTATTATTTAATTATTACTCACAGAAAATAAAAAAATATGGTATTAATGTGTTATTCTCTCTTAATGTCATTATCCAAGTTGATTTGATAAAGAAGGTTTAAAAAAGTTGAACATAGAAATCTGTTCCTTCTCCCTAAAATTTTCTTCACAAAGGGTTAAAAGTTTTTCTAAGCCTTGTTTTTTCTTGAAAACCTGCTCCTTGTTTGAAGCTATCCTTTGACAATTTGTAATCCTTGCTTAAACTTAAAATCGTCATTTGATTCTCTGTTTGAAGGGGATTATGAGTTAACAGCGTGGATATGTTTCAGAACATGACTCAAACAGGATTTATTTCATTGAGTGATATTCTTTTATTTTCACCTTTTCTATTAAGAAGCAGTTATATATTTTCACCTTGTCTGTTCGTAAGGAGGAAAGAAAAAAATGAATATACAATTATAATGAATGATATGAAATGACAATTAAATATTGTCCTGAACATCCAGTAAAAATTTGTCTGTTATACAATGAAAATTATCAGACTTTTTAAGATTTTATTATCTTACTTTACGTTTGGTTTTTTCCTTACTTTGAAAAAAATTAAGAGTTGCGAGTAAAGAACTAAGTTAACTGTTTGATTTCACCAGGATATTAAAGAGACAGATAAAAAATGATTGGGAAGTTAAAATACTGAAATAAGTATAGATTTTTATAATAGATAATAATAATAGAGATAGAAACGTATTGAACTATCTCTGGATCTTTCTACAGTAATCGAACTTTAACTTAACTACAGCTGTAACTGTTTGCAACAATATAAATGGTATTTTACTTTTAGTATGTTCTCTCTGGCTTCTGATCCTTTTTCTATTCTTAACAATATTTATCATATTTTAAAATTGACGTTCTCTAGAGCAGTGGTCTCCAACCCGCGGACCGGTACTGGTCCGTGGATCAAATGGCCGCTGGCCGATTATTTCATTGAAAATGAATTTAAGTTCCTAGGTTTATACTCAAAATTATTGAATGCAATGAATGAAAAATCACTTTATATTTATTTTTTGGTGTAATTGTTTTTTATTTTGAAAGCACGTTTAAAGACAATTAAATTAAAATTAATAAATCAAAATAATTTACAATGTAGACAATCAACGCCCCCCCAGTGGGCCGCGGTAAAATGATCAAATGTTGACCGGTCCGTGGTGGTAAAAAGGTTGGGGACCACTGCTCTAAAGATCTCAAAGTACTATAAGATATCAAAATAAAGACATCTAGTACTATTGGATTACAAAATTATTTCTTCTTGTGTCTGAAGAAAAGAAAATAAAACGATTCAGAATTTTCAATTTAATTTCGAAGTTATGTAAACAATAACAAGGGAAATCATTGAGTTGAGTTGTTTTTCGACTTCCTAGAACCAAACTTAGAAACAAAAAAAGAACTTTTTGATAGTATAATAATGTTTTTTAATAATAAACTCGATTACCCATTTAATTTGGAAAATTACTGGATGGGAATTCAATTAAAAGTACCCTTTTCAATGGTTTTTAAGAATGCCATAAAAATTCAACCAAGTTGTTGCAAAGCCTTTTAATTTGTGAGAATTTTCGAAAATTGTTGGCAACATTCTTTATTTCTTTTTTCTTTTGTTTACGTTCATGTTCATATACCCACGCGGGAATGTGAATTTGTGCTTGAATTGAATTTGGATTTTCTTTTCTTTTCTATCGAATTTCTGTTGAGACAAACTACCAAAAGTTTTCTACCTTTTTTGCTGTTTTATTGCTCCAGATTCTTTCCGTTTTGAGTTGGTAAGGGCTGCGTGCTGTGCATTCACAAGGTTTGAAATCGCTACTTTTTTCCAAAACCCTGGTGAACAAAGTATTTAGAAATAAGCCAAGCAAATCTACATAGAAATCGTTTTCTTGTTTGAGTGATTCAAGACACCAAAATAGAATAAAATAAGATTTTCTTTATTTGATTGCATTAGTTATAGTTACTCTATAAGTATTTCAGTAGGTCGTAAACCATGAATTACACTTTAAATTGTCCATCGCTTGAGCATATAGCTCTAATTAAGATAGCCACCACATTGTGGAATCAAGATGATATCAGGGCTTTAATGTCAGAATTCAATTATGAAAAAAGATTACTCCATTACTCTAATATTACTCAATTAAGAGTATCAGAATGCAGAATTGAAAGAAACAAATTGCTAATGATAGAAAAAAAAGTAATGGGGAAAGTACCACACCTTTCACTACCACTATCTTTAAAAGAGGACATATTAGGTTTTATTACACCAGTAGGCTTACGAATATTGGAATGGATGGAATATCGTCAAGAAAACAACCTCTTTCCTCAAACAAGCCGCCTTTGTATAGGTCTGCCAAGTGAGCTTTGTTGGACACCACATGGAACAGTAGATTTAAAGAAAACGGCAGAAGAGTTAATTAAGGACGAGAGTTTGGATGTTATCAGCCGCTACAAATTAGCATTTACTTACTGCTTAGAGGATGATGTTCTGGAACTGTGGAACAAAATTCCCGAAAATCTCGGGAAATCTTTTTATAGCGGTGAAGACCCGATAAAGGTTAGGCAGCAGGATTTAGTGGATCTTTGGATGTATAATATAAAAGATGAAGTGAATAAGCTGGATGATAAGAACAAAAGAGATTTTTGGCAACAAGAAAGAAGTAGGTGTACTCCTTATCAATATGCATTTCAGTATGCAGCAGTAGTTGGTAGAAACAAACCGGCAACTGAGTATTTCTTGCAAAAACTGACTTCCAGGGAAAGAGAAGAGTTGATGGTGAGAACTGCGGTAAATGTAGCAGAATCTTATGACCTTGCAACACACTCTAGGGCTGATGTTTTATGTTTTTTACTCTCGCAAATGAACGAAGAGCAACAAATAGAGGTATTTAAAAGCCATCCTTATAGAAAACTAAAGTGTTTGCTGTATTGGCCTTGGCAAAGTCTCTTCATGGAAACGGCAAATCGTATGTGGGACTTTCTTTGTAAATGGAATTATGATTTATTGGCAGCTATCATCTGTAAAGTGTTAGAGGGCCACAAAGATTACGACTACCAAAAACTTTTTAGGGAGTTTTGGGAGCAAAGTCCCAATGCTCATAAAAGGCGTGTTTTAAATCCTTGTGGGGATCTTCTAGTATCACTATTATTTGGGATTGAAGACATAGAAAATATTAAGCTAGTTTTAAGAGATGCAACTCTTATAGAAAAAAGGGAAATTATTTTCAGTGATAGGGGGCAAAAAATTTGCCAAGGTTTAATTCATCGTGATGAGTGGGATTCGCTACAGTTCTTTATTCGAGAGTGTATATCATCAAAAGATGAAATGATAAAATTTAAAGAGGAATTTGAGGAGCGTTTAACACGGCGCTATTTACTTAGCAAGAAATTTCAGAAAACATATAGAGAAGATCACATATATATAAGGCGTTTATGTAAGGAATTTCCAAAGAAGAGAGATAAATTCTTTCAACTGTTAGATGATTTTATTAATGGGTACAATTAAAGAAAAAGTGTAGCAGAGGGTGATAGTAGTCCAGCTATGAGACTTCATAGTACAAAATTTGAGGAAGTAACACATAGTAAGAAAAAATAGGGAAAAATGCCGAGCTATAAAACAAAACACATTAAAAATAAGCTGTTCATTTAGAATAGGCGCCAGAAACAGGATCAAAAACGCAGTGGCGTATATAAGGGGGGGCCCTGGCCCCCCCCCCCCCCCCGAAATCCGGACTTGGTGTACCAAAACAAATTAAAACCCTGTTTTTTAGGTACAAATTTCCAAAAAATTTCTGGGGGAGGATCCCCAAACCCCCCTTTCTGATTGGCATTTTATTATTCCGAATCTTTTTACAATAAGGTTATCCCAATCCTACTTAAAAATATATATCCAAAATTCGGACTAGGTGTACCAAAACCGAGGAGAAATATTCCGAGAACCGAGGGAATTTCAGGGTCAAATTCCCAAAAATTTTCTGTGAGAGGACTCTGATCCCCTTTATTCCTACCTGCACTCTATTATTTTGAACTTTTTTTTATATTAAGTTCACCTAAATGCAAATTCTATGTATAAAAATAAAACAAAAATTCAGACTAGGTGTACCAAAACTGGTTAAATACCAGTTTTTAAAAGTCAAATTTCAAAACTTTTTTGGGGGTGGACCCCCAGACCCCTTTTGTTCTTGGAACAAAATTATTAACAACTTTTTTATAATAAGTTGTGTTAGATTTAAATTTTAACAAAAAATACATAGAAAGTTACATTGAACGTAATAAATTTACTTGGGAGCAGTGGTAGAAGTGGGTGAACTAAAAGTGGGGGGATGGCCTAGCCCAAGTCCCCCCCAGAATTTTCTTTTTACTCTGTTACCTCCATTTATATTTTTTTGCATGGTATGCGTATATTTTTTGAAAGTATTAAACCCTAAATAGTTCGATAAATATTTTGAGCATTTTTTCTGAATTTTGATTGATTTTAATGATGCCTAAGTTTTACTTATACTGCTGTTACTTGCTTTCTAATTATTTTTTAAAGAAGAATTTAGAAATTTCGTTTGTGAACCTTTATTTAATTATTGGATTTTAGATTAACGCCTGTTAAACACAAATACATCAAATGCCCCCTGAGTGAATAAATATCAGGCATATAATCTTCAAATGCTATCATTATTATACAATACACAATATACATCAATTATAATTCAGCATAATAAACATATTTTCCCATTTCAATACTTCATAAATTTACATTACCACACAAAATGTCTTTCCTTCGCTTACTTCATGACAAATGTTTGTCTATACGTCTCAGCACGAAAAATAGAGGGGTCTGGGGTTCTCCCCCAGAAAAGTTTTGAAATTTTTATCTTAAAAAGTAGTATTTTAACTAATTTTTGGACATTTTAGACCCTTTTTTTTACACACAAAAGGTCCATATACTCCTTGTACCCTCCAGAATTTTCAAGAGGGAACAATACATATTTTATAAAAAGCCAAATTTTAGGGGAGATTGAACCCCTAACAACCTCTTTGAATAGAGCCCAAATTAAGTAAAACTTAAAAAATTTTAAATAAAATTTAGGTAGTACTAGTAGTTTTGAATTCGCATATTTTCATATAAATTTAAAGAAAACTAATTTTTAAAAATGTAGAATGAAGTGCTACATTTAATAACAAATGTTGAAAATTTTTAAAAGTTTATTTAGTATAAAAGTTGTGTGTAGTAAATAGTTGTAAATAAAGTGCTTTTAAGAAATACACTTAAATTCAAGTGTTTATAAGCCCAGAATTTTAAATATTTAAAGAAATAAAAACCACACCTGAACACTGTTATCGTTCATTTGATTCTCCATATGATCTTTTTTAACTTGATGTAAATATTCCACTTCTCTGTCCTCGCATCCGTATTCCGTATCGGATGTTTTTATCTTGAAACCATCCACTCAAATTAATTTAGGATCTAAATTAAGTATTAAATAACTGACCAGAACTATAAGTGCGCGAACAGCAACCGTGGAGAATGATAATGTTTTGAGCCACTCACATCATCTCCCCACTCACAAATATTCCCGCCTTTTTTGTTTTTACGTTTTAACTTTTTCTGGAAAAGAGATTATGTGCTCTTGGTAACTTTGTTTATACTTTGAGGGGGTCGAAGCAGCTCTCTCTGCAATTTGTTTACACGTTTTTGTAATGCGAGGACAGTCTCCCGTGTACGTATTTTCTAAAAAAAAAAACACCCCGACTCATTCTAATAAACCTGTCAAACATTCCTCGGAAGATGAGAACAGAGGGACCTCCACGTTACGTGTGTTGAGAGAAGTTTGGAGGACGGGATGGTTTCTCAAAATGAACGCAATGGGCTTTTTTATTAATTTAGTAAAAAACCAACTGGTTTTTATGACTGACAAATAAGACAAATTGGTTTTATCAATTAATTAAAATCCAAGCCATATTTTATCAGTGAAAAACAGATAACTTTTGTGTATCTTTAGTTACTCTTTGAAATAATGCTTCATTTTAAAGGAAATTAATAAATGAACTATCTCTTGCAACATATAATAAGGTTAACTTAAGCATTTAAAGTTAAGATTAGAGAGAATTCAATAATTAAAACCATTAAATTAAAAGATTTCTGATTTTTAATCACCTTAAAATGTGAATTTTTTGATAAATCTGACCTTTTAATTTTGTGCAAAAGATTATACTTAATAACACTTTCTTTAAAAAACCCTGAAAATAATTTATAATTTCTAAAAAAACCAAGTGGTTTTTTTGGTAAAAAAACCATGGTTTAAACCGGCCAACCCTGGTTTTGAGCCACTCACATCATCTCCCCACTCACAAATATTCCCGCCTTTTTTGTTTTTACGTTTTTACTTTTTCTGGAAAAGAGATTATGTGCTCTTGGTAACTTTGTTTATACTTTGAGGGGGTCGAAGCAGCTCTCTCTGCAATTTGTTTACACGTTTTTCTAATGCAAGGACAGTCTCCCGTGTACGTATTTTCTAAAAAAAAAAACCACCCCGACTCATTCTAATAAACCTGTCAAACATTCCTCGGAAGATGAGAACAGAGGGACCTCCACGTTACGTGTGTTGAGAGAAGTTTGGAGGACGGGACGGTTTCTCAAAATGAACGCAATGGGCTACACGTTGACGAGGGTTTTGTAATTTTTCAAAAAGCGGTGAGAAGAATTTCAGTGGTTTTAGAAGTTGGGTGATGATTTTTAATAATTAAGAAGTGGGGGGATGGAATTAAGTGGGAATAAAAGTGGGGGGACGGATGGGTATTTTTATGGAAAGTGGGGGGACGCGTCACCCCGCACTTCTAGCACTGCTTGGGAGGGGGTGAAAAATAATTTTGGGCCCCTCCCGAAATAAATTTATATACGCTACTGCAAAAACGCTTAATAGCACTCATAACACAACTTCATTGAATTTTTGGGTCATTTTCAAAATTTGCTTACATTTGCTGTCCTGAAGGTAAAACATGAAAATTAAACAATTAATCATTATTTAAATTTCTGTTTAAACTTTGATTTAGGTAAAGTATACTAAATGAAATATTTCTAGCTTTTAATTATTAAGAAAAGCTTTAAAATTATGTAAATAAAGATATTTAAAAATACGAAAATAGCTGTCCCTAACGATTTTCACGAAATTAAAAGTAGTTTTATTGTTATTTAATTTGACTTTTTGAAAGAAAAAACGATAAATATCAAAATTATGAACTATTAAAAGCTTATTATAATTGTAAAAATTAATTTTTCAAATTTAATATTTTTACAAATCTATAAAATATTTTGTCCCTCACTTTATGTCAACTCCCGTTACAGGCGTATTAATTTTAAAAAATATAATAATTATGCTTTAAAAATGTAGAAACACATTCCAAACGATTTTTTGTTTACTTTAGAATATATTTAAACAGTGTTTTTATTCTTCGGCCCGAAAACTATTGTGTTTCACTTTTCAAAGAAATTATCTGTCGTCAAGGTAGCGTATTTTTATTAATGTCAACTCCCGTTACAGTAATTTATGAGTAATTTTTAATATTAAATAAACTTGTTTGGAAATTTAACCCCAGAAATATAGTTATTTATTGATATAAATAGGATATACGGATATTTATTTCAGTTTCCAACCATGCATGTATGTTTTATTCTGTCATTTTATTAAAAATGTCAACTCCTGTTACTATCATGTCATTGATTTTGAAAGTAGTATCAACAACTTTTCCTTTTTACAAAGTATTTGACATTTCTCGCTTGATTTATCGTTAATTTCATTAAAAAAAGGTCTTGCATATTTCATTTAAAGAGAAATAATTGTATTTGATATAACACACATAACTATTTTAGTTTAGGTCTTGTTTTTGCCTCATGTAAAGTACGGAAGTGTGCAAATTGATAACTTGGGATATTTTTTACATTATGCCATGCCGTCGCGTTGCACAGCACAATGAGAGTTTAAAAAGGATTTGTAACTAATTTTGTAGGTCAGATATAAGCTTACTTCTAGAAGTAAATTATTCTATTTATTTTCATAAGGTTCGTTTCATTGTTTCTCGAACTCAAAGAGAGCAGCTGATTTCATAGGATTTTACCGGCTGCTTCCTTCACCTGCCTTTTTTATTACGGCTCGGGTCTGGTTTACTCTTAGATTCATACTCTACAATTCATTCATATTGAAGTATTCATGACTGTGATAATATATTGTTTTTCTTTTTAATTTGATCTCATATAATATTTAGGACAAAATTATCAATTTGTCACAAAGAACTTATTATTTTATACCGTGAGAAAGAAATATAAAACTCCTACAAATCACTCATAAAAAAAGTAAAGCACAGAACGTATAACAAAACAATCAAACATATTTAAAACACTAAACTATGGGCAAAAGTGTATGACTAACTGCTGTTCCATATACTTGAAACTTATATAAAAAAACTCCTATATTATTAATATTATGAAGTTTGAAAAAAAAATTTTATTCTGAAATGTAAGCATATGGTGAAAATGACCCTTTTACAGTATATTTAACTACTACTGTTAGCCTACCTTGTCATTGCACAAGAAACGTTTTCCCATGTTAATTACATGAGTAACTGCTTCTAATACATTACGTCTCTCAGGCGCTTATTCTAAATGAACAGAGTATAATAGAATTTTATTGCTCACGGAACCAATTAATCCAAATGATGTTAAATGTTTACCGATGGATTTAAAAGAACCGTTTGCTGAAATTGCTTTATTATGAAACTCCAAATATTGGTTCGACATCTTAAAACAATTAATAGTTGTAGATAGTTATATTTTCCTGAAAATATATATATTTTCCTGAAAAGATTTTTATCCATTTAGAACTCCATTTTGAAGTAAACAAGTAACAGTTAGTAAAATGAATTTTTTAACCTGCCTCCAGATTGATAACTTTACACTTGGATTTCCACAAAATGTAATTTGTCCTTTAAATAGACTTTAAAAAATTTTGGTCACTTTTTTCCCTTTTTTCAAGACATCAGGTCCCTTTTTTCCCTAAAGACAAACCAAAAGTCTGCTGGGAGCCCTGATTATATGATTTAAGAGGATGAAATTTTAAATACACATGTTGTAAATAAGTAACTAAAAAGTTTAAAGCAACAAATTAATATTTTTAGGTTCATCTTTAAAAAAATGCTTGAAAGGATTTGTTACTTTATTTTTATCTTTTCAATGTCATGAAACTTCAGTCTTGGGGACGGAATTCCGTCTTCTAAAAAGTTCTGTGTATGGAATTCTGTTTGGGGTGCAAATCGTGAAATTGGCAGCAATTTGTACTAGATTTACACACAACTTTTTGCCAAGACATGAACCTGTGTTTACAGAGATACAGCTTTAACTCTGAGCTCAAGAAAACATTTAATTGTTCATGTGATATGTTATAGGTTCTTTTGCAAGTACGTAAATAGGTTATAGTACTTGTTTGGTGTTTCAAAATGTGTCTTTAAAAAGAAACTCTTTGAAAACTTATAGAGAATCTGCCTCTTATTTTTATCTTTTACCTGTATAATAGTTTTTTTAAATGCCTCAAAATTAAAGAATATCTATGTGCTTGTATTCGTGAAAACCTTTAAGTAATTGAATAGTAATGTTTTGAGTTTTAGCAATTTTGAACAGAAAGAAATATTATCCTGCTTTTCAGGAGGAGTATATTTTGCACACTTCATAAAAAATTTTGTGAAAAAATGTTTTCTAATTTGTAATGATTTGAAAATAGGGTTGAGTGGGGTAAATGAAACACCTTTTTGGAACACTACATTTCTTAATAGAAAATTTTTTGAAATGGTTAAATTTGAATTCATTGATTCATTTGAAGACCATAATAAACAAAAATTTATCACATTAAGTTTCTAATATATAATACTTTAATAATAAGGCCGATATAGCCCGGCTTGAATTTGGAAAAAAATCACTGTCAATTCCCTGTTTATTTTTTATTTAATTTGTAATATAAGTTTGTCTTATTCTTTGTGCTGTAAAAAACTGAGCGAAAATAAAGTCAGTCTTTGATTTAAAGCTGTTTTTAAAATTTTTTTTAATTCATTGAATGTGTTGGACCCCATTAAAATTCAGTTAAGGACTAAGTGAAGAGTAATTCTTTTTATAACTTTGTCTTTCTATTTTTTACTTTTGCTGTTATGAAATAAGCAAAACTACAATTAATTTGTCAATTGATTCTCTGTTTGAAGGGGATTATGAGTTAACAGTGTGGAAATGTTTCAGAACATGACTCGAACAGAATTTTTCTTATTGAGTGATATTCTTTTATTTTCACCTTTTCTTAGAAGCAGTTTTCGTAAGGAGGAAGAAATTCGGTTAACAAAAAAATTAATATCCAATTATAATGAAATGACAATTAAATAGGTTCCTGAACTTCCAGTAAAAATTTGTTTGTTATACAATGTCTTGCTTTACTTTTGATTTTTTCCTTGCTTTAAAAAATTGTGAGTAAAGCACATAGTTAACTACAGTCGAGTCCGCTTAATGTGATCAACTTTGCATCACCACTCCGCTTAATGTTATCAAAATTTCTCCATATCCCCTTTAAAGCGACCACTTTTGAGTTCTAATTTCATGTTGAAGGTCAATTTTTACAAGTAAACATCTGCTTCATGATAAAATCTTGCGCCTCTTTTTTTCTGAAACTCAATATGAGTAAGAAAATAAAACATTCCGCCTGTTATATTGAAAGAAAGCGGTTATAGAGGGGGTACCAAGATCCAGGCTTTGCAGATGTTTCTGATAAGAAATTTTGATTTTCCCTCGTTTAATGGAATTCAGATTATGGAATAAATAAGTGGTTTATTGGAGTGGAAGGATATAATGGGGCGGAAAAAAAAAAGACAGACCTTTCTTTAAAAATACAAAGTAAGGGATTATTTAAATTTTATTAACTGAACTACTCTTATATTTCCCCCTTAAATTTTTACCTAGTGTAAATATAGAGTTTTGAATACATTTATTACGATTACATAATTTTGTCACCTTGTTTTTATGAACTTTTAAAATCGGTGTATAGAGTACACCCGACAATGGCCTTAAAGCTTGCTTAAATCTTTAACAATGTTTTGGCGTTTTTTGTCCGATTTTTTTGGACCTTGCGCCATTAAACCCCAACTAACCAACCAACATAATTTTGATTTTAAGGCAAACAATCTAGTTACACTGTTTGCTGTTTTTTGATATGAGATCGCTTATTGTTATCGATCGGATAATGTTATCAGTTTAGTCTTGGATAATTGCGATCACATTAAGCGGACTCGACTGTAGTTGATTTCACCAGGATATTAAAGAGTCTGATAAAAAATGACTGAGAAGTAAATATACTGCAATAATCATAGATTTTTATAATAGATAATAATAATAGGGGAGACCAGGGAGGAATGGGACACTTTTTACAAGAATATTTTTTAAAAATTCAGTTTTCCTTGTATAAATTTGAAACTTTCAAAATAACAACTTGAAACATTTTAACATGTTTAAAAAATATAACCAATGTGATAGCAAATAAAACTTAAGATTTATAAACCAATTAAAGTCTAAAACTGTTCCATCCCACCCCGGGGTGGGATGGGACACTTTTATATTAAAATACACTATATTAAAATTTATTATTTATTTTTAAATATATGATTAAAAACCACAAAGATGGAAGTACTTTACACATTTTAAAGATTTATTACAAAAACATCAGTTATTTTACCCTATATTTACTTCGAAAAATCTAACTAAAGTGAGAAATACAAAAATAGTTAAAATTCTTCTTCAATCTTAAAAACTATGTTATCAACTGCAATACTAATCAGTTTCAAAACAATGGTATCTACAGAATTGTATGCAATAGCTTGTATTTAGGTATTGAGAGGAATTGGGCATGTCCCATCCCCAAGGTTGTTAAGTATTTAAATACTTAGTAACGGAAATACTTTTTAAATACTTTAAAAGTATTTAGTTACATTCGTTACTTTTTCAGTATCGAACTGGTATTTAACTACAAAAATTTAAAAGTAACTCAAATCCTTGTTACTTAAGTACCTATGCTGTACTTCAGTTACTTTCTAAACCCAGAATTAAAAAAAAAACGCAATCGAAACATTGGAGATGGGAACAAAACACAAAACACTTCTTCCTGCTTTCGCATCACCCGAAGGGAAAAAAGCGTCCCCGGCGGTGGCCGACCACCCGAATCGCTGACAAGTGACAATCCTTTTAAGAATATTTATTACCCCCCTGTGTTGAAGAAAGTGCCGTTTTTGTTTCACTCAATTATTGTTCGTAGTTCCTTCTTTTTCCACGAACCAAAGAGAGGGGGACATTTTTACCGACAGATCAAATTTTACGAGAAGATGTCATTCAGTCGCTATTTTGTTGTGCTCTCCGAAAGGCTGTTGGTCTACTACTATTCGACGCGGCCGTTTTGGCACGTGGACGATATTCGGCTTGAGAAATAAAATGAAATTAAATAGAACCTTTTCAAAATTATTCTAAAAAAATAGACAAATATTTTTTTTGTCTCGCGCCGAATCGTCCCATTCCGTTCCTGCTTCCCGGATTACCATTGTTTGTTGGAAGTATAATGTCCCCAAAAAGAGGTAGGTTTTTTAATAATTTTTTTAAAAAGTAGTGAGGGAATTGACGATTTATATTCGCTTGGTATTTTTATCTAGATAATTACAATTGATTTTTATGTTTTGATATTTGTATGACATGTAGCTTAAAACTTCGCCCACTTTTGCCCAAAAGGGTTAAAAGCCGTTTTTTAAAAACTTTTTACTCTAATTCAATTCAAGCCTTTATGTAGTATATTCTTACAAGATTCTATAAAAAATTCACTTAAAGGTTTATTATAAAATTCCTTCTTTCTCACTTTCTTGAAGAAAAACTAAAAGTAATAAAAGAGTTACTGACTTAAATAACTTTTTTTAAAAATGACCGAAATAATTTTCTGCTAAATATGAATATTCCATTAGAATTGAAAAAAGAGGCAAAATATCAATTAAAAGATTAATTTCAAAAATTTGATAACCTAAGAAATTAAAACATCGCTAAAGCTATTTAAGACAATAATAATATAAAGTATTAATAATATAAATGCTTCAATTTTTAAATTAAATTAAATTTCCAAAGAAAGAGTGGGGAAAGAAAATGAAAAACTTTTTTACTAGCTTATGAAAATAATTATTTTATTAAAAATTGGATAATAATGAAAGGTAAGGAGGAGACCATTATCTTTACAAACTTTCAAGTGTTTAAAGTAAAGTAAAAGTAACCTTAAATTTTTTTTGAGTTAAATGCAACTTCTTTTTTAAAAACTTTAGCAATTTACTGTAGAAACTTAGGTTAGCAATCTATAATTAAATTTCCTTTAATTTTAAATATTATTGATTAAATTATTAACTTATTATGTAGTCGAAAATTTGGAGTATCGATTGCGTCCACCTTCTTCCTGTTGAATAGACATCGTTCTCTCAATTAAGTTTTAGTTCAAATATTAAAATTTCATTTTATTATTAAAATTATATTTCAATTTTTTAAAAATAATTAAAATAAATTTTATTAATTAAAATTAATTTTGAAATTAATTAATTTTATTAAGTATTAGTTTAAATTTTATTTAAATTTTTAATTTGTTTTATTAAATTTTATTTTTTAAAAAAATTTTATTTTAAATTTTTTAAATTTAAATTTTGCGGGTAAAGTAACTGAAGGTAGTCTTAAATACTTTTCATATACTCTATTTGTACTCTATTTAGTTACTTTTTTCGGGTATTTGTACTTAATACTTAGTTACTTTTTCTGAAATACTTGTATTTGTACTCAAATACTATTTCAAAGTAACTTTAACAACTTTGCCCATCCCACCCCAAGTCATGGTAACCTGTGCAGGGCTCACACTCACTTTAAAATATTTGTATCAATTTTTGTATCAGGTAAAACCAAGTTTTGTATCACAAAAAATGATTTTTGTATCAGGTAAAACCAAGTTTTGTATCACAAAAATTGTCTTTTGTATCAGGTAAAACCAAGTTTTGTATCACAAAAATGTCTTTTGTATCAGGTAAAACCAAGTTTCGTATCACAAAAAATGCCTTTTGTAGCAGGTAAAACCAAGTTTCGTAGCATAAAAAAATTTCTTTTGTAGCAATTTGATTGCAGGGAAGCTTTTGTAATTTAAAATTACAAAAGCTTCCCCTTCATTACATTTTAAACTTGCATCAGTAAAACTTTTCGTACGACATGAAAACCATGATTTTGATTACGACAAATAATGTGCGTATAGATTTAATTCATAAATACTTAACTTACACCTCTATTAATTTATCAGCTCTTATCCAATTTTTACACCTTATCAATTTTTATTTACTTGAGGTTATTGGTCTAGTGATAATTCACCTCCTAAGTAATTAGTTCTGACCATAGTTAAGTTGTTTTTTCTACAATGGAAATACAATAGTGAAAGGAAGCCAACTTCAATTAGGCGCCGGTAGGAAGCAATCGCGGATAAAACGGAACTTTAACGAAAAATCGCTATTTTTCGGCTTTTCAAGATCGTGATTCTAACCATCGGACATGTTGGCTTTGACCACGTTAAAGCAGTTTTTCCTGCATTCTAATACTGACACGAGATGAAGCCGACTTCAACTTGGCGTCCGCGGCCGTTGAAAATAGTCGCG
The DNA here is from genome assembly GCA_024610705.1 of Tetragnatha versicolor. Taxonomy (NCBI): domain Eukaryota; kingdom Metazoa; phylum Arthropoda; class Arachnida; order Araneae; family Tetragnathidae; genus Tetragnatha; species Tetragnatha versicolor. The sequence goes on along the minus strand of JANDEH010000032.1, from coordinate 2,113,990 downwards.
GAAGGAACGGAACACGCGGCGCACAAATCGAATCTTTCGCGAAAAATCGCGGCTTTTTCCGCGATTTACCCGTTTCCAAACGCCTAGAAAATGCAGACAAGACTTTAATTTGGCGCAACAAGATTTGTTTACGTTTTCCCGGAGGAAAAATGCAAAAAAACGTAAATTCCGTAAAAATTTCGGGTCGATCCGTAAAACCGTAAATTTTGGTGCAAATCCGTAAATTTTACGGACAATCCGTAAAACTTGGCAGCTGTGAAAAGAAGCCATCTTCTACTACGTGCTGGAAAAACGGTACTTGCGCGAAAAATCGCTATTTTTCAACTTTTCCGCAGAATGCGATCCTTAACACTGAACGACGGCTTCTAACCACTATAAAGTTGTTTTTTTCACATCGCACTAACAACGCAAGAAGCCAACTTCAACTTGGCGCCCGCCGGCCGTCCAAGAAAAAATATCCTAAAAATAGAGCATAATTGGGAAAAAACTTGCGCTTCTAAGTGCTTTTTATGATAGATTTCCGATTTTCCGTAGCTTTTTCGATGTTATCCGTAGTCTGTAGTTTAACAACGCCATCCGTAGAAACTACGGAGAATCCGTAGTAGTAGTCTCTGAAAATGGCGCAGTTCTGGCGCAGGAGCTGGTAAAATAGGCAATTTGTATCAGAATGTATCAAAATTTGGTTTTGGCGCAAATGGCGCAGGCGTGTGAGCCCTGTAACCTGTGGCATAGATAGAGGGGGTGCAACGGGTCTTTTGCACCCCCGAAGCCCAAAAATTTTTTCTTTGTGAAATTAAATATTTCAGAATTTCTTTTATTCCCCTATCCCCAAAATTCAGATTAGATACACCAAAACAAGTTAAAAACCAGTTTTTTTAGGTATAAATTTTCAAAAAATTTTATGGAGGAGGACCCCCTTGGTACTTGTAACTTTATTATTTCAACTATATTTCATATTAAGTTTGTCAAAACGAAAAATTCTACCATAAACACCTTTATCCGAATTATTTAAAATAAATAATAATTAGTAAAACATCACTAGAGATCTAAAAGTACTATTACATCTCAAAATAAAGATATCTAGTACCATTAGATTACAAAATTATTTTTTCTTGTACCTGAAGAAGAGAAAAGAAAACGATTCACAATTTTCAATTTCGAGTTCAGTAAACAATAACAAAGGAAATCAATGAGTTGAGTTGTTTTTCGTTGCCTTCCATGAACCCAAAACATTTTGACAGTATAATAATAATTTTTAATTATAAACTCGATTACACTATGGATTACACTTTTTTTATGGAAAATTAATTGATGGGAATTCAATTAAATTAACCCCTTTTGATGATTTTTCATTTGGATAAAAATTCAAACAGCCAACTAATAATTTGTCACAAAGCCTTTAACTTTGTAAGAATTTTCGAAGATTGTTGGCAACATTCTTTGTTTACATTATTATACCCACGCGACGCGGGAATGAACTTGTGATTGAATTGATTTGAATTTTCTTTTATATTCGTAAGTTCAATCTAATTTCTGTTGAGCCAAAATACCAAAGGTTTTCTGGGCTGTGTGTTGTGCATTCACAAGATTTGAAATATCCCTACTTTTTTCAAAACCCAGGCAAACAAAGTATTTAGAAATAAGCCAAGCAAATCTACATGGATATCGTTTTCTTGTTTGAGTGATTCAAGACACCAAAATAGAATAAAATAAGTATTTTTTTTTCTTTATTTTTTGCATCAGTAATAGATAGGCACTAAGTATTTCAGTAGGGGGTAAACGATGAATTACAATTTAAATTGTCCATCGCTTGAGCATATAGCTCTAGTTAAGATAGCCACCACATTGTGGAATCAAGATGACATCAGGGCTTTAATGTCAAAAATCAATTTAACACTTAGATCTGAAAGAATAAAGAAATGGCAGGAGATAGAAAATAAAGTAATAGAGAAAGTACAACAACTTTCTCTACCAAAATCTTTAAAAAAGGAAATGTTAGGTTTTATTAAACCAACAGGCTTACAAATATTAAAATGGATAAATTATGACGATAAATACAGCCTTGGTATAGATCTACCCAACGAGCTTTGTTGGACACCACAAGGAACAGTAGATTTCAAGAAAACGGCAGAAGGCTTAATTAAGGATGAGAATTTAGATGTTACCAGCCGTTACAAATTAGCATGTATTTACTGCTTAGAGGATGATGTTCTGGAACTGTGGAACAAAATACCTGAAAATTTCAGGAAATCTTTTTATAGCATTGAAGACCCAAATGAGGTTGAGCAGGATTATTTTATGGTTCTTTGGATGTATCATATAAAAGGGGAAGGGAATAAGCTGGATGATATGATCAAAACAAGGCACCAACTTTCTCCTTATCAATATGCATTTATGAATGCAGTGGATGAGGGCAACAAAGCGGCAGCTGAGTATTTCTTGCAAAAACTAACTTTCAGAGAAAGAGAAGAGTTGTTGATAAAAACTGCGATGATGGAAGTGAATATTCACCTTAAAGCAGACTCTAACCCTGATGTTTTATGTTTCTTACTCTCGCAAATGGACGAAGAGCAACAAATAGAGGTATTTAAAAGATCCCCTGGTCAAGTGCTAAAATGTTTGCTGGATTGGCCTTGGCAAAGTCTCTTCATGAAAATGGCAAATCGTATGTGGGACTTTCTTTCTGAGGAGAAATATGAATGTTTACTGTTAATTATCGTCCATAAAGTGAAAGAGGGCCGCAAAGATTACGACTATCAAAAGCTTTTTAGGGAGTTTTGGCAGCAAAGTCCAAATGCTCTTAAAAGATATGTTATAGATGAAAGTGCTCCATATAGTTCTCTATTATCAAGTTTACTTAGGTTTAAAGATATAGTGAATGTTAAGCTAATTTTTAAAGATGCAACTCTCATAGATAAAAGGAAACTTATTTTAAGCTATAGTGTGCAAGAATTTTGCCTTGATTTAATTTGTGATGATGAGTGGGATTCACTTCAGTTCTTTATTCGAGAGTGTATATCATCGAAAGATGAAATGATAAAATTTAAAGAGGAATTTGAGGAGCATTTTTTAATAACGCGCCGTTCAAAAAAGGATTTTGCAGAGAAAAAAGATAAATTCTTTCAACTGTTAGATGATTTTATTAATGGGTACAGTAAAAGAAAAAGTGTAGCAGAGGGTGATAGTAGTCCAGCAAAGAGACTTCATAAGAATTGGAGGAAGTAGTACATAGTACTAAAAATAAGTAAGAATGCCGAGAGATAAAATGAAACACATTGAACATAAGATGTTCATTTAGAATTGGCGGCAGAAACAGGATAATGAACGCTGACAGGGGTCTAGAAAGAAATTGAAGCCTAAAACGGCCCCTTCACAAAATTAAGATCCTCAAAAAAGCCCCTTCACAAAATTCCGGTTCCCCAAAACGGACTCTAATCAAGCTATATGCACTCGCTAAGTGTAATTTTATTTAAAAATAATATATTTACAGAAATAGGACCTTATTTTAGAATGAAAAATTATTTTCACAAAATTCCCAAAAATGGCAAAAAATCCTGGATGCACCCCTGGCTCATAACGCAACTTCAGGGACCTAATTTTTTACAATATATTTGAACTTTGAGCCAACCTGCTCCAAAAAACACTTTTTTGGTCGAAATTGCACCGGACTGGTCCACCAAATAGAGAATTTTTGGACGAATTTTGCCAAATATGGGCTTCTGACCACAATAAAGTGGTTTTCTCTAGTATAGTTTATTTATGGGAATTAATAATAATAATCTTTATTTTACATTTCAGGTTTGATACAAAATATAAGAAAAAAATTTTTTTGTAACCAAGAAGAAAATATCTTGTTTAGGTGACAGTAAAAAAATGAGTATAATATAAATAATATGAAACAACAATTAAATTATTAAAAAACATTATATTACACATAATTGAATCGTTTATTTCAGAAACAAGTTAAACGCTGTGTTAATCCAATGGGGTTTAACTTGTTTCTGAAATAAAAGATTCAATTGTTTCCACAATTTACTTGAATTTTCAAGTTATAGAAATTCAATTATTTAAATTGGTTTCTAATACAAATTCAATACAAATTTCTCCTGGAAAATTTTTGGACCTACAAGGAGTGGTCCTCTTCTTCAGGTTAGAGTCTAAAAATGAATGAAATCATAAAGTGGTCGTATCCACTGAATATATAAATATTCATTGGATATTGGAAAATTCTTAGCCTCCAAAAACCAAATCCTAGATCTGCCGCTGTCTTCTTGCCTAGGTCACCCACAAAATCCAACTGAAGTTTCTAGAGAATTTTTGGCCACCCCCCCCAAAAAGGCTAGTTACGGCCCTGCTAAATGAACAGAGTATAATAGAATTATTGCTCACTGAACCAACTAATCCATATAATGTTAAATGTTTACGATGGATTTAAAAGAACCGTTTGCTGGAAAATTTAGTTCATTGCTTTATTATGAAACTCCAAATATTGGTTCAACATCTAAAAAAATTTATAGTTGTAAATAGTTATATTTATATGTTGTAGGAAAAAATTGTTTAAAAAAGTGGTTTGAACCAAAAAAAACCTATTTTTTCCCTAAGTACAGTACTGAGTAAGTGATGAATTTTGAGTTTTGATGATTTAATTGAGTAATGATGCAATTTTTGAATAGGCTATACAAAAATTAAACACCCATGAGCTGTTAATGTTACTATAATACTATCATGTTGGTGTTTTGAAATGTGTTGTGTAAAAATTGGGGATCCGCCTCTTTATTTTTATCTTTTACTAAAGCTAGTTTTTTTTAAATGCCTTGAAGAAATTAAAGAATATGTTTGTGCTTGTATCCATGGAATATTATCCTGCTCAATCAATGTCAATTATCTGTATTTTTTTTATTTAATTTGTAATTTAAGTTAGTTTGTCTTATTCTTTGTGCTGTAAAAAAAACTGAGCGAAAATAAAGTCAGTCTTTGATTTAAAGGTGTTTTTAATTTTTTTTAATTCATTGAATGTGTTAATTGACCCCCCATTGATATTCATTTAAGGACTAAGTGAAGAGTAATACTTTTTAACTTTGTCTTTCTATTTTTTACTTTTGTTGTGAAGTAAGCAGAATTATAATTTACTAGCGCTAAAGCGCTTGACCCAGCTTAGCCGGGGCGCAGTAGCGCTAGAACCGGGTTTCAGTTTGTTTATAAATATCAGCTGGTGGGTTACAGATGGGCTTCGCCAGTCCAAATGTGGAAATAGTTAAATAAAGGATCCACTTTTATGTTTATGCTACAACAATGGATTTTAAAGTACAACTATCTATTTTAATCTGCAACAATCGGGAATATGCCTACAAGTATTAATGTTACATCTTCTGTTATGTTTACAGCAATGTGGTTTTGCCCTGAAGTTAGGCATGAAATATGGGTTTTTACAGGGGTGCAGAAAATGTTCCAGGATACAAAATTTCCCCAAAACACAATTTTTTTCTCCAAAATTTCTTCCAAAATGAAATTTCATTAAAAAATAGTTTATTCAATTCTTAAACTTCTTTCAGATTCGATAATTTTCCAATATTCCATAAATTTAAATTTTAATTATCTTTATACTCTTTTTTAGTCTTACTTACACACTTATAATCTTGGCTCAAAAAAGGTGCCCCTTTCCCTAAAATATGAAAAATTTTCTAATTATCTCAATTTTGAGCTACCTGTAAATTTCTCCTTAATGAACCCAACATTTTAATTAAGGCGACACAGTACCCAAAAAGTCGGCGCAAGTTCAGACTTGCGTATGCGCCAAGTTTTTAGCGTTAAAGGTGACTAATATGGTAACCCTAACTCATGTTAAAAGAGTCATTTGGCTTCTAAATGTGCCGCTAAACAGCCAAAAATCGCCAAGCATACGCAACTCTGAACTTGCGCCAAAAAATCATCAAAATATCAAAAAACATTTTATTGGCTCAATCCATACCATGGATCTGTCTGAATGAGTCTTCAAAATTTCAGAGCTCTATCTTAATAATTTATGAAGTTATTTACATTTTTCAGATGCAATGTGATGAGGGTTTTCTATGAAGAAACGAAATTTTAAGTTGAATTTTCTCCACGTTCTATTTTTGTGTACTTACAATATTTTGAAACCCTAAGGCTTTTTATGCACATTAAATATCTCTGAAAATTTGAAGATTTATTCTGAAATATATGTGTTATAGAACTGTGCATGGGTTTAGCTCTTACAAGGTTAGATTTAAAAAAAAAATATTAAAGTCAAAAATGATGAATTTTTTAGATTTTTTGGGGGATTTTTAATACAAAAAATTCTAGAAAATCAAGTAATATTGATAGAAAGAAACCCATGCACAGTTTTATGAAGTATGATATAATGAACCAATAAATGAAAAAAAAATATAAAAATATGCATATTTAAAAAAGCCTTACAGATTTAAAAAATGGTAAAAAATTTTAAAAAATATAAATTTTTTAAATTCTGATTATTAAAATTCAACTTTTTTTAGGGGAATGGGTATACCATATTAACCCACTAAATATGCAATTAAAATCAAAATTTTAATATTAAAAACTTTAAAAAAAATATATTAGGGTACTGTGTCGCCTTAAGAACATCGATGTGATTGAACAAGAACGCTATCAATAGTGAAAAATACCCATTCTAACATGGATATTGTTTTTCCTGCATACCAATCGAAAAGCAAGGAAAAGCCAACATCCAGGTTAAGAACCTATACTCTGTTCCACCTTAACTTGTCAGCGGAGAAAAGGCTACGGCGACCGAATTACAGCCAGGAAACCGGTTCCCAGCCAATCAGCCAGAATAGCCCTATCTACCCGGCTCTACCCTACGTACTATATTCATTCGCTTGGATTTAAAGAATGATTAAATGAAGTTATATGATAAAAATCCCAATAAACTAAAATGTAGGACACATTTTCACAAATGTATCTCATATTCTTTATTTTAAATTGCAATACAACATTGTACTATTTTTTCGGGCGGATTGGTACAGTCTCTGCCTTTCCCAATGCTGCCAAGTTGAGGTGGAACAGAGTATAGAAAATTAGTTTTTTTTAGCACAGATCCGTAGTTTTTCCCACTCTACATCTGTACCTCCGCTGTTTTCACGTTGAAATTGGAGGTTATGAAGTAGTCACACCACAAAATATCTGTATTTCAGCTAATGATGTTGGAATTTTTAGTTTTTCTTTCTATCTTGGGGAAAAATTTCCCCAGAGCTGCTCGAATTTCCCCCGAACATCGTTCGGACATATTCTGCACCTCTGGGTTTTTAAGCATAAAAGTGACCAAAAAAGTTATTAGGACGCTTCGTTTTTAAATTATTTTTATTCAGAAACCTTCCCTGGAGCGAGTAGATCAACGTGGTATAGTTTAATAGTTAATGTAGGTTCGAAAAGTTGAAAACTATAAAGAACATACAGACATTGATTTTTATATATATAGATTTGTCAATTTAAGTAATTTTCCTTCAGCTGAGTCCTGTAGCCGTAATGTTTAGCCATAGCTCAAATGACCGACAACCATAGAGATCAAATTATTTACAATAAATCAAAATAATAATTAGTGGAACATATAACAGATCTTGAAGTACTATTAAACCTCAAAGTAAAGAAGATATCTAGTAGTACTATTATATTACAAAATTATTTCTTCTTGTGTCTGAAGAAAAGCAAAAAAAGATATTCGGAAATTTCAGTTTCGAAATCAAGTAAACATTAACACAAAGCAATAACAAGGGTAATCAATGAGTTGAGTTGTCTTTCGACTACCTTGAACGAAACACTTTTTGATAGTATAATAAAATTTCTTCATTATGTGTTATAAAATCGATTTCACATTTATTTCTATTTGGAAAATTACCTGATGGCTATTCGATTAAATGTACTAATTTTAATGATTTTTAATTTAGATATTTTTTTTTCTAATTTGTCACAGAGCCTTTAAATTGGTGAGAATTTTCGAAAATAGTTGGCAACATTCTTTTTATTTATGTTTACACGTCAAAATTCTACATGGATATCGTTTACTTGTTTGAGTGATTCAAGACACCAAAATAGAATAAAATAAGTGTTTTTTTTTTCTTTATTTCTTGCATTAGTAATAGATAGGCACTAAGTATTTCAGTAAGGAATAAACGATGAATTACAAATTAAATTGTCCATCGCTTGAGCATATAGCTCTAGTGAAGATAGCCACCACATTGTGGAATCAAGATGATATCAGGGCTTTAATGTCAAAATTCAGTTTTCAATTTCGTGAACATGAAATAGAAATAATATGGCAGAAGATAGAAAATAAAGTAATAGAGAAAGTACAACAACTTTCCCTACCAAAATCTTTAAAAAAGGAAATATTAGGTTTTATTAAACTAGTAGGCTTACGAATATTCGAATGGAAGGAATATCATCAAATGAAAAGACGCCTTTGTACAGGTCTACCAAGTGAGCTTTGTTGGACACCACAGGGAACAATAGATAGAAAGAAAACGGCAGAAGCCTTAATGAAGGACGAGAATTTAGATGTTATCAGCCGCTACAAATTAGCATGTACTTACTGCCTAGAGGATGATGTTCTGGAACTGTGGAACAAAATACCTGAAAATCGCAGGAAATCTTTTTATAGCGATGAAGACCCGATAAAGGTTGAGCAGGATTATTTAGTGGTTATTTGGACGTATGATATAAAAGGGGAAGTAAATAAGCTGGATAATGTGATTGAAAGATGGTGTGATCAAGTAGAAAGAAGTAGGTGTTCTCCTTATCAATACGCATTTCAAACAGAAGCAGTTGGTGGCAACAAGGCAGCAACTGAGTATTTCTTGCAAAAACTAACTTCCAAGGAAAGAGAAGAGTCGTTGGTGAGAACTGCGGAAATTGTAGCAGAATATTATCATCACGTTATACCACACTCTTTTCATGCTGATGTTTTATGTTTTTTACTCTCTCAAATGGACGAAGAGCAACAATTAGAGGTATTTAAAAGATGCCCTGATAAAGTGCTAAAGTGTTTGCTGGAATGGCCTTGGCAAAGTCTCTTCATGGAAACGGCAAATCGTTTGTGGGACTTTCTCCATAAGTTTCAATATAATAGTTTACTGTCAATTATCGTCTCTAAAGTGATAAAGGGCTACAAAGATTACAACTATCAAAAACTTTTTAGGGAGTTTTGGCAGCAAAGTCCTAATGATCATAAAATATGTGTTATAGATGAATGTGCTAAACGTGGTTCTCTATTGCCAAGTTTATTTGAGATTGAAGATAAAGAGAATATTAAGCTAATTTTAAACGATGCAACTCTTATAGAAAAAAGGAAAATTATTTTCAGTATTAGGGGGAAAAAAATTTGCCAATATTTAATTCAGCGTGATGAGTGGGATTTACTACAGTTTTTTATTCGAGAGTGTATATCATCGAAAGATGAAATGATAGAATTTAAAGAGGAATTTGAGGAGCGTTTAATATGGCGAGGGGACTGTTCAAAAGAGGAATTTGCAAAGAAAGATAAATACATTCAACTGTTAGATGATTTAATTAATGGGTAAAATAAAAGAAAAAGTGTAGCAGAGGGTGATAGTAGTCCAGCGAAGAGACTTCTTAGCACAGAATTTGAGGAAGTAACACATAGTATGAAAAAATAGGGAAAAATGCAAAACACTTTAAACATAAGCTGTTCATTTAGAATAGGTGCCAGAAACGGGTTCAAAAACATGAGTTCATTACATGAGTAACTACTTCTAATAAATTACTTCTTAGTCGCTTATTCTAAATGAACAGAGTATAATAGAATTATTGCTTACCGAACCAATTAATCCAAATGATGTTAAATGTTTACCGATGGATTTAAAAGAACGGTTTGCTGAAAATTTAAGTTCATTGCTTTATTATGAAGCTCCAAATATTGGTTCGACATCTAAAAATGAGTTAATAGTTGTAAATAGTTATATTCAGGGCTCGCTTTCAGCCGGAACGCCGTTCCGGAAACCTTTTTCGGAAAAAAATTATGTTCTATTTCAGGGGGTCTCCTAACTATGGCCCGCCAGACCCATTCATCAGGCCAACGGATACCTTTCTATGTATTAATAAAAAGTCTAAAAATGAATTAAAACACTGATCTTACTTTCAAATTTCCAAAATTTTTCGGGGGGAGAACCTAATACCCCATACGGTTGTTGTAAATGATGAAATTTTATATACAGACGATAATACAGAAAATAATAGTTCGTTATAACAAGGGCAAACTTGCAGAAACAGTGGAAAATCTGTTTAAAACTGTAAAAAAACTGTTTAAACCAAAAATACCTGTTTTTTTTTCAACCCTGTGTTAAGCACACTGTAAGTACTGAGCCAATCCTTAAATAATATGTATGTAAATAAATCTCTAATGTAATGTAAGTGAAATGAGATGGAAAGTTGAATCTGACGTTGTTTTCTTCGCTCAGTGGAAAAAACTCGGTGTCTTCTGATATAGATGAATACGCATTAGTACTGAAGGAGACTCAGACTTTGTGAGTCATGAATGTACTGAAGTGAAGTACATCAGTACTGAAGGAGACTCGGACAATGAATCATTTAGATTACATAAAGAGTTAAACAAAAATCTGTACAGATGTAAATCAGATGTGTACGTTGTTTAGGAAATTATTAAGCGTGCTCCTTGAAATCACAAATTATTTCCAAGAAAAAGAAGAACAAGAAAGAAGTTACAATTTTAAAAGTGGAGAACAAGTGAAGTGGAGATAGATCCTCAATTATTCATGTTATATAGAAATTAGAGTATCTAATCCACGAGGAAGGGTGGCTCTCTCATAGATCCAATTATTATATTGTGGAACGAACTCTGAAATATGTTATTACTAGTGGTAGTTATGCAAGCTGACAACTAAAACAAGCCGAAAAACAGTTGAAGGTAAGAATGCGTCTTTCACTGATAAAAAGACAGCTAAGCATTTATAGCTATGATCATTAATAATGCAGCTAAAAATGATAATATACGGTACTTGGGTATTATACCATAGTAGAAATCCTGTTTTTATGGCAAAATTTCCAAAAAAATTTTGAGTGAGGACCCCAGATCCTCTTTTCTACTTGGAACTCTATTATTTTCAACTCTTGTTTTTATATCAAACTAGCTGATATGCCCGGCCTTGCACGGGTGGAGATGGAGATTTTTTTCATTAAAATTTTAAATTCATTTCCCCCCAGTGCCCCCCTTAGATCCAAAACGTTTCTAAAAATATGTTTAAACCCTACTTTTACACATCAAAGTAAAAAATTTTTCTAGGGGAGGACCCCCATACCCAATGGTACCAACAGGGATTTTGTGTGGAAAAGTGCCCCCCTCTTGGAGCCGTGCTGGATCCCCGCCTATATTTTAATGAGTGAAAGGTGTCGAATCAAGGGTTTTAAATTCTGAACGATTTCTGCATTTACCACATGATTCCCATATAAAACAACAAAATATTAGAAAAGTATTCTTCCAAAAATCACTTAAAATTCTCAATTAGAGCCCTTAATTAATCGTATTTTCATGATTTTATTATATCTTTGGTATAAAATTTAATAACACATTCCTGCAATTTAAGAAAAAATACAATATATCCACTTGAAAGGTTTTGAATATTACTCTAGTTTTTTGTCTGTTAACTAACTTTATTAAAAGCAACAATATGATCTTCATTTGATTTTTCATCCTCGTTTCCATGGAGACTATTTTAACAACAATGCTATTCCATTAAACTTTTTATTTAAAAATTAAACTATCAAATAAAAATATTCTGCACTATACTTACCAGTTTTAAAATTAAAAATTTTGTTGAAACAATTTTTAGATTATTAATATAATTTTTAAACAGCTTTAGATATAGCTTTTCTTTTGAAAACTTGTTATTTTGCATTAAATTTTCTTTGTAACAATGGAGTAAGCAGATCTCTTGTTGAGGAGAAATAAAGCTATTTCAGCAAAATGACCATAAAAAGGGTCAAAAGAGGGTCAAGGGGTCAATTAAACTTTTCGAAACATAGCCTATGTTTTTCCTTGGGTTTTTTTAGGTTGTTATACCAAGTTTGGTGCAGATCGGAAGAGAACTGTGGATTTGTATAAAAGACAACCATACACACATTCAATTTTATTATATTAGATTCCCCCAAATGCAACTCCTATCTAAAAATATTAACACAAAATTCAGAGTAGGTGAACAAAAACTAGTTAAAAACCAGTTTTGTGAAGTCAAATTTTCAAAAAATTTCTGGTTTCCTTTGGCACTTGGAACTAAAAATTACACAACTTTTTTGTATTAAGTTCTTTCATATGTAAATTCTAACAAAAATGTATAAATGCCAGGGACGTGCCAACGTTTTTGAGAGTGGGGGGGCGAAGTATTTTTTGTAGGGCCATAACCAGAAGTGGTATAATTTGTTTAAGTATGAAAAAATGGGTTTTTTTAGTTAATGCTTTCACCTAGGGAAGAAAGGGGGGTCTGGGGGTCCTTCCCCAGAAAATTTTGTGGAATTTGGCTTCAAAATAGAAGTTTTTTTACCCATTTGTTACCCTTTGAAAGCCACCTAAAGAGGATCCCTTCTTATATTCCTTAGAATTTTCAAGGGAGAAACAGTATTATAACCATGATCTTTTTCATGGGCGTAGCCAGGGTTCCACTTGGGGTTGGCAAGCAGGGTCGACTTTTTCATGTTTATGGAGAACAATTTTAAAGCCCCGTTGTATTGTTTCGAAATTTGTGAAAATTCGACCCTAATAACAGGGTTTTAAACTGTTTTTTAGTACACGTAAACCCAAATTTAGACAAAAATTTTTAGGTAGAATTTTGATTTTAATGAACTTATTATAAAAAATTGTGAATAATAAATGTTTTAATACTAAAGGGGGGCCTGGGGGGCCCTCCCCCAGAAAAGTTTTGAAAATTTGACCCTATAAAACTGGGTGTTAATAATGTCAAGATTTTAAAATTTTATCTTCAAGGGAAAATGAGGGGTCTCTCCCAAAAAGATTTTGAAAACTTACCGATAAAAGTAAAGTTTTTGCTCATTTTAAGACTTGGTAAACCAAGAATTTTCAAGGAAGAAATTATAATTTTACGCCAAATTTTCGAGGAGACTGGGGGTCATTCCTTAGAAGAATTTTTAAAATAGGCAATTTTAAACTATAGTGTTTTATCAGATGTAACCGGGCAGAAATAACTTGAAGACCAAAATTTCTGCATTTTTCTGTGTCAACATAAAACATATTTGAATCGTCAGCAGTAAAAAAGAAATTTTGGGTCGAAAATTGAAAAGAAAAAAAAGCTATGAAACCAAAAGGTTTTTAAGAAATTTGTTTGAATAATTTTACACTCAAAGTAATACGTATTTAAATAATATTAATGTCAGGGAAATGCCCAGATGGGGTAATATTTGAAAATTTTAAGCTAGAAGTGCAAATTGAAGATTAAAAACAGTTTTAAAAATAATGCCCTTCGCAATTGTTAAAATTATTCATTATTTACACAACTACAACAACATCCCTTGCCCCGAGGGGGCGAGAATCTCCCAACCCACTTGACGGTCCGTTTCTGGAGAAGCACATATGAGATGGATGATAATCATGGGCGGATCGGATTTAGCTAGAAGACTCAATAGGGGGAAAGCTGTCCCTGAAGTGCTAGGAAAAGGAAACTTGATTTACCATTACGAAAATGAAAATTTCTCAAAAAGGTGGGGGGCCTCCTATATCTCCCACCATAAATACGCTTACAATGATAATAATGCCCTACGCACAAGTTTTAATTATTCATTACTTAATATAATACTTCTCGCCCCCTCACCTCAAAAACCGAGGGGGCAAGAATCTCACCACCCATTTGATGGCCCGTTACTGGATAGATTGGAGAATATTAAGCAGATATCATCAGAAGGATGATAATAATGCGCTTTGAATAGTGTAAATAATTCATTACTTACAACAATATTCCTTGCCCCCTCACCTCCTTAAGGTGAAGGGCAAGGTGATGGCCCGTTTTTGGGCCATCAAGTTGGGAGATTCTTGAATAATATCAAGAATATAAGACAATCTGGGTTGAATTGAATAAGAAAATGTTTAAAAGTTTTTCGCCGAAATATAGTGTTCGCCCCCTCACTTTTAAAACTGAGGGGGCGAAAAAACCCCCTGCCCCCCCTGTTGGCACGTCCCTGATAAATGCGTATGTATAAATATACGCCACTGTTTCTAAACCCTACGACTTCACTACGTGGAAGGAAAACTTGAGTGAATAGAAAGCCTGTTGCGCAAATTGTGATAAAAAGTCGCTATAATGCAACTATGGTTACACTAATCCTATTTCTAACTTGAATTTCACTTAAAATTCAGACACCGGTCGGTAACTGCTATATCTTTAATGCTCTAAGCTTATATGAAAAGAAATTTCTCTGATATTCTCTTAAATCAGGGGTATGCCCGCGGGCACCATGGCGCCCGTCGATCGGTTTAGGTGCGCCCGCTGCTTGTGCCCAACGATAAAATATTTCAGTTTTCCACTATCCCATAAAATTCTAGAAATGAAATAGCAACATACATTTCAGAGTTTCTTCAAGTAAGGCGAGAATAGAAATTTTGGATCTTCAGAATGATATCATCCTCAAAACTATTATCAGAGATGAGAAATTCTGGAATAGTTGATAGAAATAAATTTCCATTCTTAAAAAGAGCAGCATATAAAATAAAATAGTTCTTTGGTTCCACACACTTATGTGAATCATTTTCGACAATGAATATAATAAAATAAAAAAATAAAGATCACGACGGACATACAAATGAACACCTTGACGATAGCTTGCGGGCAAGAATTTCATCATTTGTAATCTCCCAATTATGAAGCGCTGACCAGTGAAATGCAATGTATTTTATATATTTTATAAAAAAATTTTATACTTCGTATATTTTGCAAGCAATTTAGTAATAATTTATTTTACAAAAGAATATTAATACTAATTATATTCATTATGTTAAATTAATTTTTAAAATTAAATTTTTTTGTGCATTATTAACTATTATTGTATTAATAAGTGTGTATTATTAACTATGTCCACCAACTATAAATTTATCTTGAAAAAATAAATGGTGCCCGCCATTCGACCGATATTCTGGTATGTGCTCTTGGGTACAAAAAGGTTGGGGACCCCTGTCTTAAATTATTAAATGTAAAACTGGTAACACCTTTTAGGAAAAAAGGTTTAGCTAGTTTTCAATGCTTAAAAAATGTAATGTTTAAAATATTTTATATAATTTTAACAAGTTATTATTAAATTACTCAAAACAGGTACCTTTGAAAAAATCTCGAAAGACCTCAAAGTGAAATGAATATTTGTGAAAAGTATTTAACTGAATATAAAGAATAACTAACCAGACTTTTTCGTATTTATATTGCTGTAAATATTTTATTTCTTAATCTTTTTTAAGAGAGCTTACCTTATGGGCTATTACTTGTTTAATTCATTTTAACAGGTTTTCTTGAATGTCTGTAAAGTATATATAAACTATTTCTGTCTTGCTTTTTTCAGCATTTTGAACATGAGTGACTACAGGAAGGTGAATTTACTCTTTGATAAAGTTGAAGCAAAGGAAAGTTTTGAATGAAGACCTTCAAGAATGGGTAATGCATTCTTTTAAATATATAAAAAAACTTAATTTTTTTAAAATAAAATTTAGTTTTTAAATTTAAATTAGATTATAACAAAGCTATATTTTCTAACTTACGTGCAAACAGTGTCCTTTAGAATGATTTTCACAAGTTTTCATTGCTGAATCATGCCCTTTATCCATTAATGTACTAACAATAGATGTCATAGCAATTTAGTGGATTGTCCCGAAGTATCTCCTGCAGAGAATACTAGGACCTATGCAAAGGTAAACAAATAATCTTTTGAATACTAGAAATATGATAACAAGCAGGATTCGCGTAAGAATATATATGGGCAGAATTCAGACATGCTCCTAACTGTAAGAGGCTAGAGCAGGGGTCGGGAACGTTTTGAAACGTAAGAGCCAAAAGTTACAACTTACAAAATTTCCCAGTTTTCAAAGAGCCACTAAAATATTTTGTTTCAATTTCATAGTATTCGCTTAGTATATTTGATTTTAGGTCAAGAGGAGTGTTTTAATTATTTTTTCTGAGGTACCTTCTTTCGGGTACTTTTTTACATCAAGATTTAGATGACTTACATACTTATTGTAAATTGATTTTATTAAACTTAATTTCAAAATTTTGAAAACAATGTGAATTTCAAGAAAAATTGTAGGGTCTGGGGGTCTTTCCCCAGAAAATTTTTTGGAAATTTGCCCTTGAAAATAGCATTTTAGCTCATTTTTAGGCCTCTTTGGATTGCACAGCTCATTATGTAACGGAATTTTCAAGGAAAAATATGAACAGAAAATTTCGAGGGGGGGTCCTACTTTTCAGAAAAATTTTGGAAATTTTATTCATTTTTTAGAACTTCTACAGATCATAAGAGGATCACTCCTCATATGTCACAGAATTTTCTATAAAAATCAAGTACATATTATATTCCATAGTTTTGAGGTATTTGGGGGTTCTCCCCCAGAAATTATTTGGTGTTTTTACCCTTAAAAGTAGTGTTTTGACTCATTTTAAGAACTTGTACAGCTCCTTGTAAGTTGCATTGATTTGATTAGGTATTTAAAAATAAAAATTCGAAAAATATATTATTTTCTGGAGAGCCGCGACTTTACATAAAAAGAGCCGCAGGTTGCCGACCCCTGGGCTAGAGCGATCTCAAAAAGACGTGCTTACACAAAATTTTAGATTACAAAAAGTTTTATTGCACATATTTAAAAGTTAATGGAGCCCAAAAAAACAGATTATATTGCTGTGACATCTTTTGAAATCATTGCAAGGAATGTATTAACAACTGCAGACCTCAACTTGAAAACTTTTTTTAAAACCAAAAAATGCTCTTAAATGTTGTTTAAATCTGTCTTTGTGCATTTAAATTGCCTGAATTAAAATTTTCTCTTTTTCTGTATCCCTCACCTTCCTATTATAAAGTTTGGTTGGACCATATTGAACCAAAAGTGGTGTTAAAGTTTGTTTGAACTTAAACATAGTTGTTTTCCAACAACTTTTTCAAGTCAAGGCACACTCTTTGTACTTAAAGAAATTATTTCTTAACTTCTTTATGCCTCAAATTATGTTCCTCATCCAAAATATGTCAAGTTTACGTTACTGCAACTAGAAGTAAACGAAATTTTACCTTACGAGATGAAAGTTGGACGAATCTCAAACATTTGTTCTGCTTGAGAAGTGAGACTTACAAGTCCCATCAGGACATAAAGGGTTAAATTTAAAAAATCTTAGAAGTGCTTTGTACACAATTGATAAAGTAAATGCTGCTTATTTATTGTGTTTCTCACTGGTGTATATAGAAATTTATTTCGGGAGGGGTCCAAAATTGTTTCCCAGTCCCTCTCATGTATATATAATTTTTTTTCAGTATATTCTTAGGCAGAACTTGCAACGTAAAGAACTTAATATTAAACGAGTTATGATGTATTAAGTTGCAATTAATAAAGGGGGGACTCTAAAAACCAAGTTTTTAACTAGTTTTGATACCCCTAGTTAGAATTTCGGATATAAATTTTCAGGTAAAATTTGATGAATTTAATGAAAAAGTTATAAATAATATAGTTTTAAGTACAGAAGGGGATATATGGGGGTCATCCCCCAGAAAAATTTTGGAGATTAGATCCTAAAAACAGGATTTCAACTTGGTTTTGATACACTTTCCAAATTTCAGACATTACATTCTCAGGTAGGATTTTGAACTTATTGTAAAAAAGTTTTGAATAATGAAATTCCAAGCACTCTAAAGGGGGGTTTGGGGGGGTCCTCCCCCAGGAAATTTTTCAAAATTTGACCCTAAAAAACAGGGTTTTAACTTGTTTTGGTACACCAAGTCAGAATTTCGGGGGGGGGGGCAGAAGCATGTTAACATCTGAAAAATATCAAATACATCTTTAAATATTAAACCAATTCTATCAACTTCTAACTTTAAAATATTGTGGGACTATGATAACATTCTGTTTGAAGATAAAATTGTAATAGAGTACAAGAAAATGCCACTATTTTATAACAGGGAGTGTAAAATTTGCAATGAGGAAACTTGATGAAGTGTTTTATTTTGTTTATCCAGTAGACCAAAATGAATAACTAAACAGCCTCTCAAAATGTGTACTTAAAAGACAAGAATCTCAAAGATTGTAATTGTAAGAGCAATAATTGTATTTAACCCTTATCTAACATTAGTATCTATCAACTTCAAAGAAACACAAATGTTTCATTTACAATAGAGCCTTTTCCACACAAAAATTTCACAAAATATTTGTTTTCGTATGATCATAATTTTTTTTTTGCTTTCACACTATTATAAACTCTTTTAGTAATATTTAAAAAGTTAAGTGGGTTTTTATGAAATTTGGAAGCAATGAGCGATTGAGATTAAAAGAAATACCTTTTATATTATTGCTAAAACAAACATTTTTTCCAGGAATGTCTGAGTTTGCTTTGAAGAATGTAAAGTGATGCTGCAGGTTTGAAAGTATCTCCAAGACAATACTAGGACTATGCAAAGGTAAACCTTTTGATAACTAGAAATGTGACAACAAGCAAGATTCATGTATAAGAATATGTGGGGTCATTTCATTACTTATTATCAGGGTTGGGAAAAAACATGTTTTATTTGTTTACTGTTTTATTTTTTACCCTCGACAAAGAAATGCTAAGAAAACCCATGATTTTTAAAAATTAAAATTTGATTTTTAAAATTGAAATTAGATTAATAGAACTATACTTTTAAATACACCCCAAACAGTTCGTTCTTTTAAATGATTTTTTTTCACAGCATCTTTATCAAGTAATGTACTGCCTATGTCATGACAATTTGGTGGTTTGTACCCAGGCCTTATACTTGACACCATCTTTTTAAGCTCTGAGTCATCCACACTTCAAAATGGTGAGTTGGTTTCCTAAATAAAGGGAGCAACTTGCTAAAAAATATGTGTTTTAAACTAGGGGTTTTTTTTGCTTTGTTTTAAACATGTTTTAAACGTAACAACCCTGCTTAATATTATTTTAAATTATATATAATTGGATAAGTACAGTTGATATAAAGTAAATAACTGCTTATTGTATTAAATTATTGCTAAATATGTGTTCTTTTTTATTGAATCATCCTTTAGAAGCATGTCTGTTAACATCTAAAAATATCAAACACATCTTTAAATACAAATCAATTCTATCGATTCCAAACTATGAAATATTGTGAAAACTGTACTACATTCTGTTTTCAGATAATAATTAAATTTCAATAGTTAATAATTAAATAACTAGATAATTAATTAGATAATAATTAAATAACAAAAGAAAATGCCACTATTTTATGTTAGGAAATTTGATACATAAGGAAACTTGATGAAGCTTTTTTAGCAGTGAACCAAAATGGATATCTTATCTAAACAATCTGTCTTAATTAAAGAAGTGTTCATTTGGCAATTCTCCCCTGAAAAGTTTTGAAAATTAAAATGAATTTTAGACTTCTAAAAAAAAGATGGTATTTTAAATTTTGAATTCCTCTTGTAAGGAACTCAAGGAAATGTAAAGCAGTTTATAAAACCACATTTCCGATGTATTGACAGTTTCAATACTACTAAAATTTCCATCCTTTGTAATTACTGTTTAATGCTTTTCCCAAGTTTTTTGTATTGATGTCTGTTTAATGAAACTAATCTTAAATATTTCTTTTTAGATCATCCCTTGTTACATGAAGCTTTTAAGATCAAGAACTTTATAGGATGAACAGAAGATTTTTCAAATGGTAAAAAATAATTCTAGCATATTGTATACTGCTTTTATATACTGTGCGTTACTCTAGTCAATAAAAACTATGGACTTAATTTTTCTATTTGATTTTTTATTACATCAATACTATTGTAATCTGTGCAATTTTTCATAATTTACATTTAACAAAGCATAATAACAAATTACATATAAGTAACAAAATAACAACAAATAACATTTAAGTAACAAAAATAACATGTAACCAATATGTAGTACACTCTAAAAGATTAAATTAAAAAAAACCTGGTTAAGTAGCAATTCGTGTAAATTTAAAATAACCATTCTTTAATTAAAGGTGAGGAATTCTGTACTAAAAGATATTCTTCAACATTAATTTAAAGATTATTGAACCTCCTGTAGCAGAATTTTTGTAGGTTCTTAAATATTTGTTAACACACTTAAAATGTTTGATGATCTTTTCTGGTTTATGTTGGTAGGAAATTGGGGAAACTGTTGCCATATCCACAAAACTGATCAGGTATGACTAAATTTTTTTTTTCTCGATATGACTTTTAATGCCATTCTACCATCAGGGCCGGATTGCAAAATAGGCAACTGCCTAGAGGCACCCAGCCCAAAGAATTTTTTCTGAAATCTTTCTTTGGAGTTGAAATTAAATTTCAAGTTTTTAATGTGGGCAGGGGTCTGTGAAGAAATCTTCTTAATGATTCCAAAGACAGACCTCTCAGATTCTCTAAAAAGCAGGAATTCAGCAGGAAAAAAAACACATTATTTTTCATTATGTTTTATTTGTTTTAAACGTATTTTTTTTTTATTTAAAACATGTTTTATTTGTTTTTTTTTACCCTCAAAAAAGAAATGCTAAAAAAATCCATGATTTTTAAAAAAATTTAATTTGATTTTTCAAATTGAAATTAGATTAATAAAGCCATACTTTTATATACACCACACATAAACAGTTCGTTCATTTAAATAATATTTGTAAGTTTTCTTCACAGCATCGTGCTCTTTATCAAGTAATGTACTGCCTATGTCAGGGGTCCCCAACCCTATGCCCGCGGGCACCATGGCGCCCGTCGGTCGGTCTAGGTGCGCCCGCTGCTTGTGCCCAACGATAAAATATTTCAGTTTTCCACTATCCCATAAAATTCTAGAAATGAAATAGCAACATACATTTCAGAGTTTCTTCAAGTAAGGCGAGAATAGAAATTTTGGATCTTCAGAATGACATTATCCTCAAAACTATTATTAGATGATATGAGAAATTCTGGAATATAGTTGATAGAAATAAATTTCCATTCTTAAAAAGAGCAGAAAGTAGTTTTTTGGTTCCACACACTTATGTTTATCACTTTCGACAATGAATATAATAAAATAAAAAATATATAGATCACGACGTACAGATGAACACCTTGACGATAGCTTGCGGGCAAGAATTTCATCATAATCTCCCAATAGACAATATGCACTATGTCACGAAACATCCTAAAACTTACCCAATTTACTAATTCGATCATGAAAAACCCAAAAATCAACTTTAAAAATCACAAAAAGTTTTAATTTAAGCGCAAAAAGTGTTTAAAAAAAGCCCTTAAGTCACCTGACTCAAAACGGGGCGTAACCTTGTGTGACGTCATACTTCAAGAGATTTGTTTCAGGCAATACTGTTTTGAGCACATGGAGCATAAAAACTTACTTTTTTGAATTCTCCCGTTATGCATCTGTTTAAGAATGGATAACACTGTTCTTGAAACTCAAAAATGTTCTTTTTAGAATTAAAATTTTATTCCTTTTGTACAGATTTCTTGTATTTTCATTCAGTTTCTTAGCATTTGGACTAACTTTGGAAATTTTGTAAATAAATAATGAATGTCTTGTAGGTTTTTTCTCACAATATTAAGTTTAATTATTGTCAGTATAAAATATTCAAAATATCACTAGTAAAATAAAAATGTAAAACACATTTAAAAACCAAAAAATCTTTGAATTTTTGAACTGTTGCAACAGTAAATAATTTATTTGACTTCATTAAATTCTTTCGTTTATTAATTTAAACTGATGATAATCAAGCATTCCATTTATAACAATGTCAATGTACTAGTATCACAAAAATTCTAGTTTTCTTTTGCTATGAATTATTACATTTTATGCAGCTGGCATCACGTTTTTGTTTGTTTCTTTGTGTCTCTAAGCATAAAGTTACACTATTTATGACGAATTCTTTCATTTTTTGGTACTGAGAAAAACAATTCATCCGGTGTTTTAACACTTGTATTTTTGCACATAGGTACTAAACATCCTTTATAGTACTTTTTTACTTGTTTAGGGCCGTCCATAGCTGCCAAAATAAAAAACTACAGGCTACCAAAAAACCCCAACATAAATGCAAACACCATTGCTTTTCAATGGATGCCTTTCGCGCGTAATTTGAACTTGAAGTATGACGTCACAAGTCAGAATCGTCAAGCACTGAAGTTTTTGTTGATAGTGACGTCAGAGCAACTTTAAATGCGTTTTAAATCGAATTTATTTGATCGAATTGCAGTTTAATTAGCATTTTTCAACGTAATTTTTCATGCTCTTTCTTTTTAAAATGAATTTGAAAATCATGCATATTGTCTATTATGAAGTGCTGGCCAGTGAAATGCAATGTATTTTACATATTTTATAAATAATTTTTATACTTCGTATGTTTTGCAAGCAATTTAGTAGTAACTTATTTTACAAAAGAATATTGATACTAATTATACCTATTCATTATGTTAAATTCATTTTTAAAATTAAATTTTTTGTGCATTATATATGTAGTGCGTATTATTAACTATGTCCACCAACTATAAATTTATCTTGGAAAAAATAAATGGTGCCCGCCATTCGACCGATATTCTGGTATGTGCTCTTGGGTACAAAAAGGTTGGGGACCCCTGGCCTATGTCACGGGGATTTAGGGGTTTGTACCCAAGCCTTACACTTGACACCATCTTTTTAAGCTCTGAGTGATCCACACTTGAAAATGGTAAGTTTTTTGCCTAAATTGAGGGAGCAACTTGCTAAAAAATATGTGTTTTAAACAAGGGTTTTTTTGCTTTGTTTTAAATGTGTTTGAAAAAAGTGTTTTAAACGTAACAACCCTGCTAAAAAGTAGCTTAAAAATTAACATAAAAAGTCAAAAATTTAAAGGATAAAATTCCCCTCCCATAAAAACAAAACTTGGACCCGCGGTGAAAAATGGGGTGAAAACCATTTCTTAAAATTCACCTTTCACACAGAAGTTATCATTTGCACCTGTTAAATGTATTATGTATGTGAGCTTCTGTAACAAGAACTATACTGGGGACATGGTTGTAAATTAGAAATATGTTAAAATACACATAATTTCTAGTAATCAATGTGTTAACTTAATAGTTTAACATTGTTGGTGCAATTTTATGCCCTGATATGTGCCATAAAAAATTTTATCTTAGTCCAATAAAAATACTTTAAACTTTTTGTTATGTTGCTACATAATATCAATGCCTTTTAAAAATATGGGTTAACTATTTGTGGAGTACTTAAAATATCTTGATCTTTTTATGCTTGGGGCCTTCACTTACTTTTCAAACTTTTTTTTTAGCAATTTCAGTTATTTTTGAAGATTTAATGAGTCTACACATCATATTATAACTGGCTATATCATAATTCCTAAAATATGTTTAGAGTTCTAAAAACAACCTGTTTCATATACCTGGAGGAAACATATATTCAGAATGAATTCTTTTCATAATTTGTAAAAAATCCTGTTTTTGGTGCGGTGGTACATATTTCTGTTTTGTTCAACTTTTTTAGCCGCCCCAAATTTTCCATAAGATTCAATGACAATCTAAGATTACTAGCATTAAGAACCCCAAGTGTTAATGCCAGTCTCCGATGAAATTTTATTACAGGGTTCCCACGGGTCAGGGAATTTAAATTTCCCTTAAAAATTCATCAGGAAAAATTGCTAATTTTGCCCCAAAATCTGGAAAACCATAAAAAATACCTGGAATTGAAAATTTTTAATATTTGAGTGTCATTTTTGGCTTTAGTAAGTGAAAAAAGTCAATTTATTGAAAATTATGTGTTCCAAAATGTAACAAGTGTCCGAAAAATGCTGTGAATTGCTAGAACAAATTGGACCACTTGTAAACCCGTGGGGAGAGTTATAAACGCGCAATATTTGTTCTCTTAGTATAATGGTATTTTTTAAACCAACTTCCATAAAATACGCTAAGGGAACAAATATTGCACGTTTTATAACTCCTCCTACGGGTTAAAAAGTGGTCCAATTTGTTCAAATTTATGGTGGTAGTATGGATACTGCTGTACCTCGTGCAATAATTATTTTCATTATATTATGTTTAGTTTCGTTGAAACGCTCTCGCACTACATAAGGGGCTCTAGCTCTTTAACGGTGCATCTGCGACCCCCCCATTCTTATTTGAAATATGCTTTTATAGGTCCCCTCTACCACCCCTCCAAGTTTGTCCACGGTGTTTCCGAACAGATCTAACTTAATATTATATCCTAAAATAATGATAATTATATGGATACAGAGGTGTTGTTTCTAAGTCAGTTCATATCCAAAGAAGAGGTACTTTTTCTCAAGAAATTAGGAACTTAAAGTTATCAAAATTGAGATCTATAAATGCCACATGCACAGTGCTTCTATTCACTTGATAACTCCTTTTACTATTGCCCCAACAAGAGATAATAAAATAAGTAACCCAAATTGAAAATTCCCAATGTAACCAGTGTTGGCTGGATTGGACCCAATGTGTTTTGTCAAAAAAAAACATGTGAAAAAACCATCTATTTTTGAGTTTTTTCAAGAAAAATCAAGATTTTGACCAGTTCTTTCAAAATTTAATGTTTTTTTTTTCAAAGTTTAGGATATTTTTTTTTCAAAATTTAAACAAGGTTTTAAAAATTAAATGGTGTTTTTTCAATTTCAGGGAGTTTTTTTTAAAAGTGTTAAATAAGTTCTTTCATTATTCAGTGGGTTTTTTCATTATTGAATGGGGTTTTTTCAAAATTTAGGACGTTTAAAGTTCAACAAGATATTAAAAATAAAGAAGATTTTTTTAAAATTTCAGTGGGTTTTTTCAAAGTTGAATAGATTTCTTTCAAAAGGTTTCTTTCCATTTTGATTTTTTTTCAAGGATTTTTATTTCAACAAAATATAATTAAAAATTACACAAAAGAGAGAGAAAAAAACAATGGAATAATACGCACACAACATTGAAGAGACAAAAAAAAGACGAACACATACATACAAAAAGAAAATATGTTGAATGGTTTTTTCAAAGTTAAGGGTAATTTTTAAATTTTAGTGGGTTTTTTTCAAAGTTGAATAGATTTCTTTCCATTTTGATATTGAATGGTTTTTTCAAAGTTAAGGGTATTTTTTAAATTTTAGTGGTGTTTTTTCAAAATTTTAACCGGGTTTCAGTAAATAAGGGGTGTTTTTATAATTTCAGTGGAAACCCACTTAACTATGGAAAAACTGACATTATTGTGGTAGTCTGGCGGTCTGAGGAGAGTAATCTAAAAACACTTGCATCAGTAAAAACAGCTTTATTAGAAGAACTAAAACGCAACGTTGAAGATAAAACAAAGTTAAGAACACGATGATTAAAATGATGAACTTGTTGAGGATGCTAAAGGCTAAAATCCACGTCTTCTCAAGCTGACAATACACCCTCGATCGCGGCCCTCTGCCGGATAAACTTCCGTCGGGCCGAAAAACTCTCAGGGCGTCTGATTTGATCGGCCGTCTGCCGATCCCTTCCTCAGCGTCTCAAAACATCAATCGCTGATGCTTCCACGTGCCGCTCTTTTAACAGCTGACGTGACTTCACCACTCGCGCCGCTGCCACTAGCCTTTGGGGTTTCTCACTTCCTACATTATTTTGACAGAACACATTTAACATAGAAAGAACTCACTAAAATTTGAAAAAAACCACTTACTTTCTAGGAGAAAACCACTTAATTTTGAAAAAACCCAGTTTTATATGGATTTTTTCAGAGTTTTGGGTTTTAAAAAAACCCGGGTTTTTGCAAACCCTGAATGTAACCCCCTTTTTTTTATTCCCTCTATGTGATCCCTGATGTCTAAAAACACAAATAGCGTTTGAACGGTTCCTCCAAGTTGTAAACTTGTTCCTAGAGAGACAAATGAAAACAGCTATGAAACTTATTTCTGTAGAAGCTAAACTAGTGAATGGTTAAGAAAATATGACTAGGAATCAGGAAATAACAATAAAAACTAGTAAATTCAAAGTACTCTAGTAAGTTCACTTGTTTTTATTGTTATTTACTGATTCACTAGTCATATTTTCTTAACTTCATTCACACTAGTCTAGCTACTAGCTTCCACAGAAATAACAGTTTCATATCTGTTTTCAATTGTGTCTGTAGGAGCGAGTTTACAACTTAGAGGTACCGTTTAAACGCTATTTGACATCAGGGATCACATAGCGCGAATAAAAAAGGTGTTTTACACTGGGAATTTTCAAGAAAATATTTTGCTTTAACCGTAACTGATAAAGTTTAACTGCCCCACCCCTTACCATTCTCGTCCCCATCCCTCAAAACGTCTTCCACCAAAATTTCATTCAAATCCGATGAACGGTTTGGCTTTTAGAGGCCCTTAAATCGGGTTACTTACACTGCTGGCCATCCAAAATGGTACACCAAGAAGGAACAGAGGTATCAAACCCAAATTTATTTCTATGATTGCACATAGTGTAAATGTGAATTGATTAAAAATTCAGCCTTCCTGGATGTTAGGGGGCCGAGAAAATCGGTGAGTATTGTTTTCTCCATAGGTGTCCATTACCGCCGCCCCACGCCATGGTATTGAGTGAAGGAGGCTCTAAATGGGCTTTGAGGGATTGGAGGGTTGAGTCAACAGGTAATCAAAGTTCATGTAGTGCACCAGCGGACGTGGCATACCGGGCTAGCTGATTTCTCCTCTTTCATCGGACATGTTTTGTGGCGTTGGTTCTTAAGAACGGGTAGGTCAGGGTAAAAATGCAACATAGGGGGATATGAAGAAAGCTTGGACATTGAGTTCATCACGTGGTTGTGCATTTTTCTCTTGAGACTTGTCCGCAGGTGAGGGTTGAAGGTATGGGTGAACAACAGGTTGTCAAACCTCAATACTGCAGCTCTGGTTGGCTAATGGGCCGGTAAATCATACTGAGGAGGTGTGGGAGTGGAATCCAATGCTTCACTACCTCGTTACTCTGCGTAAAGAAGATATCTGACGATTACAAAATCAATAGCTGAGTGCTCTCTTTTCTCGCTGGCGTAGAGTAATCTCCAACTATCGTGGTGCTCCAGACCACATTGGGATACTCTCATAAACTCTACGCCAACACTTTGAGATGTCAATTTCAATATTTAGAGCATTGTTGCCAACGCCAAATCATGTGTTGAAGATTGGAATTTTTCTGAAGCTATGCTCGCCAAACGGGCAGTCCCCTGCACTGTAAACGACATGCATTCCACTCCCACACCTCCTCAGTATGATTTACCGGCCCATTAGCCAACCAGAGCTGCAGTATTGAGGTTTGACAACCTGTTGTCCACCCATACCTTCAACCCTCACCTGCGGACAAGTCTCAAGAGAAAAATGCACAACCACGTGATGAACTCAATGTCCAAGCTTTCTTCATATCCCCCTATGTTGCATTTTTACCCTGACCTACCCGTTCGCGATATTCCACAATGACTAACTCCCCAGCGCTAGCGCCGCCAAGGGTGCCAAACGAGTCGCTTTTCCAACTGCGCCAAACCTTACTGCTATCGCGATTTCTCTCGTTTAACGAGATTTGCTGTTATATTTTTTTCGCCGCGTCGCGTTTAAAGGAGTGCGAGTGTTGTGTTCAGTGTTTTTAACCCTCTAAATAAATAAAAATAAATTTCTAATATAATCATTTTCATTGTTATTATTCCAAGTAAATATGGTCGCATACATGTGTTTTAAGTTTTATTTACAAATTTTCGTGTATTAGCAGTTACATTTTTTTGTGCATTATGTTATTTGTAATCAATTTATCATCCGCCTATATAATGACACCTTCTTACTGACCATTCATAAATGGTTGGGTAGAGAGTATTTCATAATATATTAAAAATTCTAACTGTAAAACTCAGTTTAGAAATTACAGCATTTTAAACCGCAGGTATTCTTTAAAAAAATCCTTTTGGGCCTGAAAGAATAGCTAGAATGAAAAAAATTAGTGTTGAAGAATAGTTCCCTCAATGAGACTTAGTAAAATAATTGTGGTAGTAATTTTAAATATATTTTGTTAGAAATTCTAAACAAGTATTAGTATAAAAAATTTTATCAATTCGAAATACATTCCCAAATGTGAATAAGCAATTCAAAAAGGGTCTTATTGAAAAAAATATTGAATTGAGGAAAATTTAAACTTTGTACGCAACTCTGTAAATTAATATTTTTACCTGATATGTTGAAGATTAACCTGCAGTACAATAAATTGAATATTTATACAAGAAATTATGAGATTTTTATTCGCACTGAAACTTGTATATAATTTAACCATGATGACTTTCCATATTTATACTTATTAGGTATTTATGTTTTATGTACTATACTTCTTAATTAATCATTATGTAATTAGCTGTCTAAAAAGTTGAGATAGCCAATTAACTTTAAGTAAATAAAAAATGGTAGGCCGCATATTACGTCAATACCCTATTTTTGTGTAGAATCACTAAAATTTTATTCTAAGGGTATTAATTCACAGATCAATTTCTTAAAGTAGATGTATTGTCTTTTCATAAATCTGATATTGCTGTTCTCTCAAATCCTGCATTTATTTAACATATTAATAGTATATTGTGCATTATTTTTTATGCACATATTTAAGCTATAAATATGCATGCCTTTTCTATATATTATTTTATTTTTGGGTATTTTATGAATAATTACAAATTTTACAAAATGTAATACATTATGAAGTTGCACATCTAAATTTTCTGTTTAATTCTAATCCCTAATTTAAAGTACATACTTTGTAATGTTTAATTGCATATAGTATCCTACCTATAATAAGTACATATTATAAGTGCCTTTTTTTAATTGCATAGACTCAGCCCTAATCAAAAATAAATTTCAAATGAATATTTTACATGATGACAATATTACCGTGTGTACCAATTTATTTAATTATTCTTATTCCAAAGGATTTTGTTAAAAAGACACTGGATTTAATGGGAAAAGGTATCTAATGTTACTTAAAAGTAATATTATTAACATGTTTTGAAAAAAAAATGCATGAAGAATAAATATAGTAAAGCAGAAAAATTTATTAAGTTATTAATTATCTTGCCTACAGTTTTCTTTAAAACTGTTTAAATCCATCCCAAGAATTCATGATCAAAGACGAGCTAACAAGTACAAAACAGCGCACGTGACATACTTGCTGTGTGTGGAATGCGGGTTGCCGCATTGGGCGAGGGAGGGTTACCAAAAGCGACCGGCCGAGTGACTCGTTTGGCACCCTTGGCGGCGCTAGCGCTGGGGAGTTAGTCATTGTGGAATATCGCTACCCGTTCTTAAGAACCAACGCCACAAAACATGTCCGATGAAAGAGGAGAAATCAGCTAGCCCGGTATGCCACGTCCGCTGGTGCACTACATGAACTTTGATTACCTGTTGACTCAACCCTCCAATCCCTCCATTTAGAGCCTCCTTCACTCAATACCATGGCGTGGGGCGGCGGACACCTATGGAGAAAACACTACTCACAGATTTTCTCGGCCCCCCAGGAAGGCTGAATTTTTAATCAATTCACATTTACACTATGTGCAATCATAGAAATAAATTTGGGTTTGATACCTCTGTTCCTTCTTGGTGTACCATTTTGGATGGCCAGCAGTGTAGTTTATAATTGCCCCTAAAATGAATGACGAAAACAACAATTTCAAAAAAAAAATACCATGATCACATTACTTTCTACGTTTTACAAGCGTTTTATTCATCTCAGACACCCGCTTATTATCTTAACAAAGCAAGAGAAGAAAAAAAGGCGAATAAATTCATAATCATTCATTTAAATAATTTATGGGACACTTCCGAACAGAAAGCGCCTCGTTTCATTCGCCCGAGATCGTCATTCGTCGAGCTCTCCACCAACCAAGTCAAGCCAGCCTATTTTAAGGGGCGTGTTCTCAGTGATTGACAGCCGCGATCGGCGAATCGGAGAACGCCATTTGTGAGGAGAAGCGGTCGATCTTGAATCGGCTCGATTCGGGCAGGATCGACTTTAAACTGGAATTTCGTACTGTTATCGAGAGAATTTCTAGAAAAATCACTTTGCACTGTCTAGTATGAACCCTTCTCCTTCGATTCGAGCCATTCGAGATTCATTTTGATCAGTATTTAGGCGAGAATTCGTCGTTTTAGTGACCGATGTCGAGAAAAGAAGGTTGGCGGTTTTACCTTGGCGAAAGGTCGCTCCGCTGATTTCCCAAAAGGCTGTGGATGTTCTAGGCGCGCGGCGAAACCTCAGGTCGCCAAAAGAGCGATTAATTGCCAAACTGGCGCTCGTTCTCTTGGTTTCGCTGAAGTGGGATCTTGGTATCTTTCGCTCTGTCTACGGTGATGGGATCGGTGTTATATAATGGGATTTTTAAGATTAGGGGCGGTTTAATTTTTTACCTAAAGGGGTGGAGGGTTTTTTTTATTTTGCTGATTGGGGGGAGGATGGGAATTTATGGTTTTTGTGGGATTAGGATAGAGAAAAGGGGGTTTCTTGCGATCTAATCAGTTTAGTTATAGTAGGATTTAGGGTATAGATGGTACCGCGGCAAATATTTTTTTTAAATCCATGTGTTTTTCGATTTCCTAATTAAATTAAGGATATACTTTATTTAAAGAGCAGTAATTAAAAATAATTGAAAGAATATTACTTCATTTAAAAATGCGAAATCTTATTAGTACTACTACTTTTATAAAACAAATTAAATTTGAAAATGCTTTCAATCAAAATTTAGACATTTATTATATTGATTTTTCTATCAAAATCTGATCTCAGGGATCGATCCAGGTTTTATATTTTGGAGCCCATTTCATTATTTTTTGTGAAAAATTGAAGCAGTAATAGTTAGCGGATCACAGTGCGTAAAAGTAAAATTGAGTCACAAACCAAGGAAATCATGAAAAATTCAAATATTTTGTGAATGTTTTCTTGCACTAAAGCTAATTTGAATTTCATGAAAGGGGCGTTTTAATGAATTTATTTTTGTGAAGGGGCAGTAAAAGGGCCCCAATTCAACCCCTGCTGATCATCAAATTTAAACCCTGATTTATGAAAACGATCATCACGAAGATCTATTTTTGTGTTCACAGGATCTGTCCGAGGAATCAGTTGTCTGCCAAGGACTCTTCATCAGGAATATAGCAAACGTTAGGAGCTTTAAAAGAACTCTTTATCAAAATAAGACTTTCATCAGCGTATTAGCTCCAAAATGTCCCGCAGAATTGTAACCAATGCAAGTCCTGAACTGTTCTATTCCTGTGATGGTAAATTTTAAATTCAGTTGTGTAATTTAATTTCTCTGTCGCTATTTTTGTTTTTTGTATCATCAGGGGAAAGAAAGTTGGAGCGCCCCTTTTTTCATGTACCTGTGTCCATAAGCTTACTTCTCTCCTTGTTTTGATATGCTAAAATAAAATATTTATACAAGTAATAGTTTCTTTATTTAAAGCTTTTAATATTTCAGCTATATGTGATGATTCCCAATATGACAGCTTCTAACTGTGATAAATGCCTGAAAGTAATATACACTCGGTTGATAAAAATATAACTAACAAATCTAAAATAAGGATGTTATGATATGTTTTAATGATACTGAATTTCCTCTGGAGTAGAGGTAAGATGCTCGCTTAGCGTGCGGCAGTTCCTGGGTTCTATCCTCGGTTGTTATTTTATTTAAAAAAAACTTTCCAAGAGAAATATCAACCAACCAATCAGAACATCAGACTCTGAAAGGCTGGATATGCGATATTTGGGGGTTAGACTTGGTTGAATTTCTTGGAAATTTAATTAAGGTTAAATAAGTCCTCGATGAAGAATCGGGGACTTAGTCTTTTATTATTAGGCTTTTCCATAATAGATTACAATGTCAAAATTGAAAGTGTTAAGTTCCCTGAATTCAAAGGAGCATGCGACCGGATGGCCGAGTGTGCAAGATCGTCAAGTTTCGAATCCTAAGGATCTCGGATCGAACCCCGGCTACCGACATGTTGAATATTTTTGGTCACTCCTCAAATATACTAATATAGAGCATTTGCTTGTATTCATTGTATATACTATTCGTATCCTAAAATGTATACCATACTACTTGTATATACATTTATTAGTTTACATGATGAAGTGTCAACTTGAAATTAATTAGAAGATCAGTCTGGTTGCAGGAACCGATGGCTTGGTGTGCTTGCGCACGTACCATCATCCATCTCTAAGGCCCTCAGGTCGAACCTCCCTCGGTTCGAGTCTGAGCCTCTCCCCGGGTATAGCACCCGGACATAAATACGGTTGAGTATTTATAAATTTGTTCCTGCCTATTTCAAGGGGAGACTTAATTTTTCTAATATTCAAACTTAACTGTAACCGTACCAGTCAATTTCTTCAAAAATTCTACTATTTTTGAAGACTTTTCTCTTTATTTTGCGAAAAATCCAAAGATTCTTTCCCTTCTGCCTTCGGCGGACACTAACTAAACTTAAGAATCTTAGTAAGAATCCAAGAAATATAAAGAGGATATAATTAGTTACCGTCCTCAGCCCCGACCACCGACCCCTGGCTTCGCTTTTACCTTCTTGATTTTTTCCTAATTCTCTGAGAGGTGACTACAGCCGCTGGTGCCATTAAATAAAATTGAAAAAGCATATACTTTCGATTTTTAAGTTAAGATCTGCGGCTTTAGTCACCTCTCATAAAATTAGGACAATTTTTTGAAGGTAAAAGCAAACCCAGGGGAAGATTTTCTTGCTTACCTTGGAATATTTTCCCTGATGGACCTAAAATCGATGACTAAATAGGAAATTCTTTTAAAACCATGTCGTCGAGTTCTTATTCATGTAATATCCTTGTTTCACTTGGAATCCTTTGAAATGTGACTTACCTTTGTGACATATATGATTATTAACCTTTTTTTCTTAATCATAAATTATCTAAATTTTTAAATTTGATTCCAGTCTTTATCAAGGAGTGTATAAACGATTATTTTGGTCTAACTCTAACCAGTATATAACCATTTTTAAGACTTATGTATAGGGGCAGTTCAAATATTACGTAAGCACTTGTTTGGTCATTTTTAACCCCCCCCCCTTTATCCCTTGTCAGCAAATATAAGCAAAACTCAAACCCCCCCCCCACCATAATTACGTAAGAATCTGCCGGACCCCCCCCATAAATTTTGACATCCCTATGTTAATACTGTTTTTTTTCCTTGAAAATTAGGTCGGAATGGGACGATTGGGCGCGGCCGTTTCGGCGCTGGCCGTTTGGACGCGGGCCGTTTGGGCGCCGGCCCGTTTCGGCGCGAGACAAAATTTTTTTCTTCTAATTTTTAGAAGGATTATGAAAGAGTTCTATTTACTTTAATTTTATTTTTGGCGCCGAAACGGCCCGCGCCCAAACGGCCAGCGCCGAAACGGCCGCGCCCAAACGGCCGCGCCGAATAGTAGTAGACCGAAATTAGGTGACTCGTACAAGGAGCTGTCCCTTTTGGGTGTAACCCTAAGGGTTCAAAAATGAGTCGAAACACTACTTTTTGGTGTTACAATTTCAAAAATGTTAGGGTGGACCATCTCCAGAAAAAGTGCTTACGTCAGATTTCCTAATTCAATTTTTTGTTACATTTATTTTTGTTGAATTTTGAAATTATTTATGCAAGAAACAAGAGATTTTCGAAAATGCACCATCTTACGTAAGCATCACTCCTATCCCCCCTCCCCCTTATCAGCAAAAATAAGCAAAGAGAAACCCCCCTCCCCCTTAGGTGCTTACGTAATATTTTAACGGCCCCTTAGTTTGTATTCCTTCTGTAACTAAATTTGAAACTTAGCTCTGGAGTGTTTAAAAAGAAAAATTCATCTTTGAACTTTCCTTTGATTCAATTAAAGCAACCTTTCATTCCACTGTTTAAATTTTTTTTCCAAAGTGGTGACTGAAGTAGTACCGCATTGCTCAAAACTTTCACTTAGGTCGATTCAGTAAATTATAGAATGAACAGATTTTAGAGTTCGCAGACTGTCTCCTATACTTCACCTTTAGTCACCTCTCAAAAAATTAGGAAAAAATTATAAAGGTTAAAGTAAAAGGATCTTAGTGGCATGGTTTGCAAAAACCCGGGGTTTTTTTTTCAATAAAACCCTGAAAAAACATATAAAACTGGGTTTTTTCGGAAAAAGTGGATTTCTCCTATATAGAGTATAACTGGGTTTTTTCAAATTTTGAGCTTTTCTATGTTAAATAAGTGTTCTGTCAAAATAATGTCAGTTTTTTTAAAGGGGTTTTTCAAAGTTCGTCAGTTTTCTTAAAATTAATGTTTTTTTTAATTTTAAAGTGTTCATTTAACATTATTGAAACCTGGTTTAAATTTTGAAAAAAAACACTAAAATTAAAAAAAATATCCTAAACTTTGAAAAAAAAACCACTCAATATTGAAAGAAATCTATTTAACTTTGAAAAAAAAACCACTGAATTTTATGAAAAACACTCCCTTAATTATTGAAAATAAGTTAAAATATTTAAAAAACACTCAATTGCAGTTCTTGTTTTGTTAAATAAATGTTTCGTTAATTTAAATGTTTTTCTTCAACTATAAAACTGCCCAAATATTGACTTTTCTCGGGAAAAAACCCAAAAATGGGTCCGAAATGAGGGTTTTAATGAGGGTTTAATGCCGATAAGACGAAAATAGAAGGTATCAAAAAAACAAATATGTTTACAAGTGATAACGAAAATATCACTGAGGGAATTAGAATTATTATATAGACGGCCCCTAAACGGTACAATTGGACGTGATCGGTGGGTTGTTTTCCCTGCACAACGAGGAGACTCGCAGTGAAGCGTGAAGTCTCCGAAAGAAGAACTTGAAACGAACGCGCTTTTTACGGAGAAACCGAAACCTTGGCTCACAGCGCCATCTGTCGGTCGTCGGATGAACCAATCGCGCGTTCTTTGCTTGTGCTTCAAAAGCGATGAGGCAGAAAATCTGAAAAATCATTCTTCTGAATATGGGCGTGGCCAGGGTTCCACTTAGGGGGGGGGCAAGCCGGGTCGACTTTTTCATGTTTCTTAAACCCCCAAACCGATTTCAGCATGGAAACAAAGAGGGGTCCTCCCAGGGTTGGCTAAAACCCAAGTGGGTTGGGTTTATTCAATAAAATTCTGAAAAAAAAACATATAAATTCTTTTTTCGGAAAAAGTGTGGGGTTTTTCTTCAAATTAAAGTTTTTTTTCAAATTTCAGTGAGTTTATTCTATGTTAATGTGTTCTTGTGGTATATTAAATGCTTTTCTTCAATATGAAAACTGCCAAAATCTTTATTTTTCTTGAAAAAACCCAAAAATGGGTCCAAAAATTGATGGTTTTTTTTAAAAACCCATTGTCCAATCCAGCCAACTCTGGGTCCTCCCCAAAAGTTTTTGACCTTAAAAAGTAGAATTTGTGACCACTATTTGGACCATTTAGGATTACCCGAGGTGGATCACTCCTTGTATAATCTTCAGAATTTTCAAGGCAAAAAGCAACATAATAGTACGCGGAAGGAGAAAGTGGGTAAACATAGAGAGCCTAGGTAAACACAAGGCCTGTTGGGTTGCTAGGAGAAGTTAAGGTGATAAAAAAGACACTGTATATACAGGGTGTCCCTAAAAAGACTGAAACATTTTAAAAATCAATCGCTTATAACCCGAAAATTAAAAAAGATAAAAATACGCGGTTTGTTACATCCTATTCCTGGGAGTCTAAGGTTTAGGACAGTGTTTCCCAACCTTTTTCGGTCCATGCCATACCAAAGCCATTCTAAATTTTCCATGCCCCCCGGTCTCAGTGTCATATATAGAAATATATTTTGAGAGGGTGCCAAAATTATTTCTTAGCCCCTTCCTCCTAATGTATATTTAATAAGTCTAATGAAGCTTTTCAGAACATTTTTAGGTAGAGTTCGCATGCTAAAGAACTAACTCAAGTTATGAGTAATTAAGTTCTAATTACCAAGGGGGGTCTTGGGGTCCTCCCCGAGCAAATTTTCGGAAATTTGACTCTAGGAAGCAGGTTTTTAACTAGTTTGGTACACCTAGTTGGGAAATTTTGGATATAAATTTTTAGGTAAGATTTGAATTATGATGAAGATTTGCATTTGGATGAATTTAAAAAAAAGTTTCAAATATAAGCGTTCTAAAATCAAGAGATCTTGGGTATAATCCCCCAGAAAATTTGGAAATTAGACTAAAAAAAACAGGTTTACAACTTGGTTTCGATACATACTGGTCCAGATAGGATAATAGTAGGATCAGATCTTGATAGACGTCTTTTGAAAAAGCTTTTTTAAAATTTTCCCCCTAAGGGGTCAATTTGGTTGAAAATTTTCGAATTGCCCCCCGGTGGGGCGTGCGCCCCACGTTGGGAAAAACTGGTTTAGGATGTAACAAACCGCGTATTTTTATCTTTTTTAGTCTTCGAGTTATAAGTAAGTATTTGATTTTTAAAATGTGTCAGTCTTTTTAGGGACACCCTGTACATTAGGATTAGGGTTATGGGGTTGTTCAAATATTACGTAAGCACTTTTTTGGTCATTTTCAACCCCCTCTCCCCCCTTGTCAGCAATGATAAGCAAACCTCAAACCCCCCACCATAATTACGTAAGAAACTGCCGGAACCCCCCTAAATTTTGACATCATTTACAGTAAGAGTAAGTACTGTTTTTTTTCTCCTTGAAAATTAGGTGACTTATACAAGGAGGTGTCTTTTTTGGGTGTATCCCTAAGGGTTCAAAATTGAGTCGAAAAACTACTTTTCGGGGTTAAAACTTCAAAATGTTTCGGAGGTCCATCCCCAGGAAAAAGTGCTTACGTCAGATTTCCGAATTCAATATTTTTTGTTAAATTTATTTCTGGTTGAGTTTTGAAGTTATTTATGCAAGAAACAAGAGATTTTCGAAAATGCAGTGTCTTAGGGTTCATACAATTTTTCGCAAATCAAAATCAAGGAGTGTTCAAGTAGTTTTTAAGTAGTGTTTTTAAAAATTTCAAGGAGTATTTGAGAGAAAATTTTTTACACAGCTTAAAACGCACACTTTGCCAATTCATTCCTGAATCAGGTTTTAAAATCACTCTCGCTTTCATGAAAAGTCGAGATTTTTCCGCGGTAACCCATTATTTTTCTCGAAAATAATGTGGATTGAAACTATTTTTATAGACTAAGATAAATTTATTAAAAAAATTTCATGATGTTTCCTGATGAAGATGTTTCATGATGATGATCATTTCATGATGTTTCCTTTCAAGAAGTTTTTAAGGAGTACAGCCTAAATTCAAGGAGTTTCCATAGTGCTTGAAAATGAAAATAATTGTCAGTGAGTATTTAAGGAGTTTTCAAGGAGCGTATGAACCCTGGTAAGCATTACTCATATCCCCCTTGTCAGGAAAAATAAGCAAAGGGCAAACCCCCTCCCCCCCTTAGGTGCTTACGTAATATTTGAACGGCCCCTATGATTCTGAGACTTTTTTTGAAATATCTAAACGCCTGATATTGCATTCGATGAACTTTTGCCCGTATGTTAATTTTATGTTCTTTGTATTGAGAAAAAAAACCTTACGCGCCCAATATCATTTCATTTTCTCATCTAGCAATAACTAGGGTGTCTCGGGAAAAAAACTTTTTTACAAAAAACCTCTCTCCCCAGGGATTTTCCTATTCCTTTTGATCCCAAAAGATAGTGTGTGAAGTTTTATCCACCTAAATTAATTCTTGGGTTTGCCTATAGAGCCACAAAATTTGAAAAAAAAAATGGAAAAAATTACCAATTTTCATAATTAAAAATTTTTTTTTTTAGATATAGTACATATATTGTTGTAAAACTTGTTCAAATGTGTAATTTAGGCGGTTTTAGATGGTTTATATTTATTTAATATTATTAACTGTACCTATAGTGCCTATAATTTAAGAGTAAAGGGTATTACTTAGAGACGTTGCGCTCATCAAAGCTTATACAGGGTGTAAAGGAAAGTCCCTTTACCCTGTAATAAATTGCTAACGGAGCAAGCTAAAGCTATGCAGTTAACGTAACGGTATAGTAAAGTGACTATGCGCAATCGAATGCGAGCAACCGCAGCGCCCTCTAGCGGAAATTTTAGGAGTTAAAAATTTTATTTTAAAAACTATTAGGAATTTGCTAAAATAGTCAATTACAAAGTTGTAGAGCAGCATCGATTTAGTAGGAAAAGACACCTTAAGCAAAAAAATATCTTGAATAGAACCCCTAAAACGCACGCTCAATTAGGTTGAATTTACGTTGATTTTACGTCTTAAAACGCTTCTCACGAGGCGAAAGTGAGAAATTTTCAATTTAATGACTTAAATAAATGAATAAAGTATTCTTAACTCATTAAATTGAAAATTTTTCATTTTCGCCTCGTATGAAGCGTTTTAAGACGTAAAATCAACGTAAATTCAACCTAATTGAGCGTGCGTTTTAGGGGTTCTATTCAAGATATTTTTTTGCTTAAGGTGTCTTTTCCTACTAAATCGATGCTGCTCTACAACTTTGTAATTGACTATTTTAGCAAATTCCTAATAGTTTTAAAAATAAAATTTTTAACTCCTAAAATTTCCGCTAGAGGGCGCTGCGGTCGCTCGCATTCGATTGCGCATAGTCACTTTACTATACCGTTACCTAACTGCATAGCTTTAGCTTGCTCCGTTAGCAATTTATTACAGGGTAAAGGGACTTTCCTTTACACCCTGTATAATGTACTACAGTGGATGAAAGTAATTAAATTCCAATTTTCTTCAAAGGAACTCCCTCAAATTATGCCATTTGGTGTTAAATTGATGTTTTAAATTTAAATTATAAAGGCCAGTGAAATA
Organism: Tetragnatha versicolor; assembly: GCA_024610705.1. Taxonomy (NCBI): domain Eukaryota; kingdom Metazoa; phylum Arthropoda; class Arachnida; order Araneae; family Tetragnathidae; genus Tetragnatha; species Tetragnatha versicolor. The sequence continues at coordinate 2,074,944 of JANDEH010000032.1, read as the reverse complement.
ACAGTAATTAGGCCTTCCACTGAACTTTTTAAAGTACGTAAAAAGTGTTTTTCTGCAAAAAAATGCTTGTCTCTAGCTGATGAAATCCAAAGTTTACCCTATAAAAGAGGGTTATTGTACTTTTTTAGATTAAAAAAACTTTGAAATACCTTTTAAACTCTTGTAGATTTTATTTTTTATAAGTAGAACTTAATATTAAATAGTATACAGATTGGAAATGACATGAATTTTTCCCCCATATATCAGAAATAAAAATTTCAGGAGGAATATAACAAAGACACCCTTAAAACTATTCCCACTGCAATTCAATATTTTTTTACTTAATTTCTGGGCAATGGGATAATAACCAACTTAATATTTTAATTTACTCACTGTAACTTTGTAATGCAAATTTGATAATCACTCTTTAAAAATCACTCTTTACTTAACTGTTATTTTCACAGCATAATTCCACTTCCACCATTCATTTGAAAATAAAATTTAAAAAACTGCACTAAAAGAGTACATTTAGAGAAAAAAAGGCTGGTCAATTAAAAACAAAAGTAATCAACAAAATAGAAAGAAATAAGGCATTGTAACCACTTTAATTACTAAATAGCGTATGTCATTTATAAAACATTACCAAACCATGAAGCATTTTTATAAAATAATGAATTTTTTACCAACACTTATTATGATTATGGCAGAACAAAAAGTTTGTTTTACTAAGTAGTACGAAGGACCAGTTATATTTTCCAAGTCAAGCAAAGTTCTTCCGCACATAAGACTTACTTTAAAAACAGACACAGGCAGAGTTAAATCTACTTTTGATAAAAAACAAACAATTATTTTACTACAGATACATGTCTGCTAATAATAAAGCTAAGAGAAAACACTTACTTTAATCCAAAGAAATGTAAAATTGGGTATTGATGGGAACATTGGTGATTCAGAAGGACCGAAAAGTGTTTATAGTTGATGTCATTAAATTGCTCATACAAGAATAAACACCATCCAGTCAAGGAAACACCTAAATCAAATAATATAAATTAACATAATATAAATCCAAGACATTTCTTATTTTCTCACAAATAAAATATATGGGATAATGTAATGTTAGAATAAACTTTGAGTGTGTGCATTAGGGTGTCCCTTATTTTACCGAAAAATTTTTTTTTGCGAATTTGAAAAGAGGTACCCTCTATTTTTTTTATAAATGCCTTGACCTAGTCAGATATAAAATTTCATCCCTCCACGATAATATTAACCCGTGCCGAATCTCAATTGAAGAGGGTCAAACAACCCAAATTACCAACGCGCGCCCTCACCACTATTTTTTTGCTTTTTTCCTTGTTTTATAAGGTTTTTAACTTGGTCTAGGATTTTGATTTTTTTGAAACGATATACGTTAAGGTAGTTCACACATTGAAGGTAAATCAATTTACTTAGTTGAGAATTTGAGTCATCAGATAACTGGATCCAAGTTACCCAGCAATCAACAAATTCTTTTGCGGTGCAGTTTTACAACATTCGTGTAGTTCAACTTTCTGTTAAACAAAGTGCCATATTAGCTGTTCGTGAATGTATTATTTTTTGGGAGAAAGCAAGGATACCGACGAAATTATTTGCTAACTGTGTAAGGAAAGTTCTTAAACTTTATAATGTTTGGCGAAAACTTCAAAAAAACTGCACAAAAACGCAAGTTATTCACAAACGGAGGGCTGAGGAATTTCTTGCATCTTCGGATAATTTATTTGATATTGCACACATCGAGGCCTTAGAAATGATAGAGATCGAAGAAATTTGGTCAAACAAAAATCTGTAATTTTGGAATACTTAAGAGAAGACTATGGGTTAAAATTATCGTAAAGGGATAGAATTTTATGAAAAAATGAGATTTTTTCAGGAAAAAAATTTTAGAAAATTTTTTTTAAAAAAGTGGTGAGTATTATGCTTTTTTGTGAGTAATTGGCTTGTTTGGCCATGTTCAATTGAGATTCGGCACGGGTTAATATTATCGTAGAGGGATGAAATTTTATATCTGACTAGGTCAAGGCATTTATAAAAAAAGTAGAGGGTACCTCTTTTCAAATTCGCAAAAATAAAAAAATTCTGTCACAAAAAGGACAAAAACAGACAAATTGACCAACTTTAATTAAGATTTTGCACATGATAATATCATCGTAGAGGGATAAAATTTTGTATCTGAATAGCCTAAGGCAATAATAAAAAGAATAGAGGGTAATCGTTTTCAAATTCGCAAAAAAAATTTTTTCGGTAAAATAAGGGACACCCTACGAGGGTGGTCCCAGAAGTACCCGGCCTAACAAAGAAATACTAAAAAATTTTGGAAAATTTTTCCTAATTTCTCTAGATAGTCTTCTTTTAGCCCCATACACCTCTTCCAGTGAAGTTCCATGGGTTCCATGACCTATTTTTAGAAGGATTCGTAAAAGCTCTCAAAATTACCGTTAACAGCATATTTTACTTGATAATTTTTGCAAATCTTTTTCCATTGAACCATTTTTTGAGGTTTAGGAGCAAAAATAACCTGTGGGGACAAAATCTGGGGAAAACAGCACGTTTGAGTAATTTAAACATTGATTTAACTGATTTTAGCCATCCCGACAATGGACGCAATTGTCATGAATTGCGGCAGCCATCTTGCACAAAGCCTTTTCATTATCAAATTTTCTATCAAAATTCTGTAAACTGCACTTTTTGAGATCCCTGTTTTATCTGCTAGGTCCCTCACCTTCGATCGGCGATCATCCACCACCATTTTATGGATTTTTTTCACCATTTCTGGAGAAGGAACTTCATTTTGTCGACCAGTTTGTTGTTCGTCTTGGCAGCTCGTGCGACCACGTTTAAATTCCGCCACCCAGTATTTGATGGTGGAAAATGAAGGGGCAGAGCCCCCCAGTGTGGAATCCAGCTCCGCTTTAATATTCGTGCAACTTAAGCCCTTCAAATGGAAGTATTGAACAACGAAACGATGCCCGTTTTTATCCATCTTTAAAATTTTACTGCACTTGTTTTCTATTAGAACCCGCGAAAACGAATTCTAATTAACTTTCCCCATTCCGATTAAGAATTTGGTCCTAAATATGTTTGAACTTTCACCTCTAGTCATTTTTTCGGTTTAATAAGCGCCATCTGTAGGTCAGGCCAGGTACTTTTGGGACTACCCTCGTAGTGTGCATACCCGCTAACTTGGCCCGCCGGCCAATTGACAGGTACCAGGTGCTAAAGGTAGGTAAAAACAGTGCTCACTTTTCTTAAGGATGATTTTTACATTAGGGTGTTCCGAAAGTCTATGGGGGAAAATTTTTTTTTCGAATTTCCCAGATGCCCCCCCTCAAGTTGTTACAAATACTAAAACATTATTACCCGCAAATTTTCAGGTCTCTAGGACGATTTTTGACCCCCGCGCCCTTCAAAAGTAGGTTTCCCATGTTAAAGAATAGGGAAAATATTGAAAAAATCGTCATTTTTGGTTCTTTTCAATTTAACGAGCCTGGACGCAGTCAATATCGAATTAAAACCTATACATCATCCTTGGGACATCATTGCCTCAAGATCGGAAAAACCTTCCATGGGACCTACTGGGGGTAGTTATGCGGGAGTGAAAAGCGCGCTTTCACCGAAAAAAGAGGATGCTCGCCGGCGCTTGCTGATGGATTGGATAATACTCGCCGGCGTTTGCGGGGGGAGCTGGATAAAAGCCACTTAAGTGTTTATTGAACTTTTTTCCTAAAGTGCCTCGTTCTATTCTGTTTCTATTAGTAAAAAAATTTATTGTTAATTAAATTTTAGCTAATTTGTTTTTACCCCGCCTACCTCGATTAACTTATTTCCATGGGTTATAATGCTATGATTTGAGCTTAGCTTAGTGAAAGGGGTTTAATGTTTTATGCAGCTATCTCATTTTCCTGTAAACTCAACTCAGTAAAACAAAAATTTTTTGATGTAAATGCAATTTATTACATTAATTATATTACATTTGAGTTATAAAGAAAACACATGATAGCTAATAATATAGCAATAAAGTTCAAATCATGATAACGACGTTCCATACTAGGGTTGTGATATACAATATACAGATAATTAATCGGTTCTGGACCCCCATGACCTAAGCAGAAGATACAATACAGAAGATATTTGGCAGAATATTTGACCTAAGCAGAAGATACTTCATAGAGAGCAGCCTTCATCCAGCTCTCGCCGCAGGCACCGGCAAGCATCCTCCTTTTCGGTGAAAGCGCACTTTTCACCCCCGCATAACTACCCCCCAGTAGGTGCCATGGAATGTTTTTCTGATAGGATCTTGAGGCAATGATGTTCCAAAGATGATGTATAGGTTTTAATTCGATATTGACTGCGTCCAGGCTCGTTAAATTGAAGAGAACCAAAAATGACGATTTTTTCAATATTTTCCCTATTCTTTAACATGGGAAACCTACTTTTGAAGGGCGCGGGGGTCAAAAATCGTCCTAGAGACCTGAAAATTTGCGGGTAATAATGTTTTAGTATTTGTAACAACTTGAGGGGGGGGCATCTGAGAAATTCGAAAAACAAATTTTTCGGAACACCCTATTTTTACATATGATACTCTGTGAACTATTTCAATATTTTTTGTAAGCAGCCAGACCAAATGGGCCAAACATCCCCCCAGACGTACTAATAGTGTTGAATAGGGAGAAATGCAGCCAATCCCACCAACCCTTACGATCGCATAAAGCTGCAAACAAAATTGTCAGTTTATTACTAGTCATTTATCACTAGTTACAATGCACTTGTACAGCTTTATGTGAATGTTAGTGTTGGTCGACTGGCCAAGTTAGCGGGTATGCACACACTCAAAGTTTATACTAACACAACATTATCCCATATATTTTATTTGTGAGAAAATAAGAAATGTCTGGGGGCTCTGGGATCTTGGACTATTAATATAATATAATTTTATAAATCAAATAGACTGATGGAAGAAAAAAACCTGCTTTTTTAAAGGTGTTTTTTACTACTCTCAGGTCTTAAAAAAGCATTAATAAGTGGACAATAAAGTAATTTTTTAAAAATACACACAATTCATAACAAAGGATATATCATGGCAAATGGATAAAGAATGTACTGTAAGGATTTCCTTTCAGCCTTTTTTACTTGTTCAAGCCATACTTTTAAAGTCCTAACCTGTAAAAATATTCATTTAGTAACATGTTTACTGCAAAGGTTTAATTAAATTGCCTTTTTTGAAAATGAATCAATTTATGTTTTTCGGTAGATTTGTGAGAATTTATAAAGCTAAAGAATCACTAATATATTTCTTAAATCGCAAAAAAAACTAGGTGTAAAATTTTACTCTAAATATTAAACAAAATACCTTTCACCTGGTTTTAAAAGGGTTCCTTAAAAAAAAACAGATTTTTAAAATGTTATTTTTAAATAACTTTTATCATGCAAGTTAAAACAGGAGAAAAGCTTTGATATTAAAGTTGAAATAATTTAACTGATTAAATTTAACACAGCTGAAAATACTACATTTAATATCTAAAAGAGAAATCAAGGAACGGAATCTGAAGGTACCCCATCTACCATCTCAAACTTTGAGAGGAAAAAATAAATATTTATAATTGGGAAACAAAACTTTTTGGACTTCATTGATGCCACAATAGAACAAAGGCAATGCAAATTATAGAAAACTTTCTCGATTGGATTTTCACAAAAAAAAAACAATAAAAAGAAATATTTACTTAGTACCTTCCAAAGCAGAAAATTTCAAACACGATGGACCCACTGCTCTGAAAATTCAGGCAAAAAATGGTTCCATCTATGTTTTTTCTATCAAATTTAACAAAGAAAATGAGGGTTGTTCTAATCGAATGTGCCCCCTATTAATGTCTTTATCTAGTATTGTCCTAGAAGTGAATTTTGAAAAAAGAGGTTTAAAAATAATAAGAACCATAAGAGGTACGAATGACAAGAACCAATTTATTTTTGATGAGCTTCAAAAGTGTGATTATACAATACTTGAACATCTAGTATAATAAAAGTCAATGTGTGTGGGTTTGTGTTTCATTATAAAAACAAAATAATGTCAACTAACCATCCTCGTCAAAGTGACGAAGAAGAAGGCTTACTAATGGCTGCGCAAAGAGCGTAACTATGGTTACGCGGTTCGATTCCGTTAGAGTTCCTGCTAAATATTGCCCATCTCTTTTGGACAGTGTCGGGCTAGCCACTCAGCCCGGACACATGGTAGTAATTAGCACCCCAGACCCAAAAGGCTACAGAAACAGAGATGGGCACCGCCTGATGAGCCACTAGGCCCAGGCAGACTTTGATTTCTTTTGAACACCAAAAAGTATTAATATTGCTAAATAATTTTAAATTCATGGATTAATATGTTTAATTAGATGTATAACTGTTCAGTTTATCATTAAATTTTTTTAAAAAATTGTTTATATTTGAAAATTAAGTGTTCAAAAGAGATAGGGGATATTTAGCGGAAACTCTAACGGAATTGAACCGGTTAAGCTTGAGGGGGAAAGCACTATTTCTCAGGCGCCAATTCTAAATGAACAGAGTAAAAATAAGGTATAGAATATAATTAAAGAAGGTTGCTATAACTTCACCGTGCAAGGTATCATCTAATCCAGGGGTGGCCACAACCCAAATGTTGTTATTCTAATGGCCACTTTCGAGAAAACCACAATACTCTCACAGGCCACATAAAATTTTAGGATATTAGGTGCACAGAATGAGTGAAGTAAATTGAATAAATTAGGTATATAAATTAGGGAGTTTCTTAGATCCTTTGCTTAGTTTGACAGATTCCTAAATAAAATATTCATTTAAATTTACCTTAAGGAGCAACCCCAAGAATACCTTCTGTAGTATATCCATAGGAACTAAGCAGGTGCCGTTAAAAACACTTGGAATCACTCGAAACTATAAGGAGCCTGTGGCGCTTATAGAAATTTATTTCGGGAGGACCCAAATTTTCTCTAAAAATTGCAGCTAGATTTTTGCACAGGGAAAAAGTACACCCAAATCTTCCTCTCATGCCTTCATGCATATTTAATTGGTTCAATGCATAAATTAAAATATATTTTTAGTTAGGATTTGCACCTGACTGAAATAATATCCTAAAAAAGTTGTGAACAATAGAGTTCCTAGAACTAAAGGGGAATCCATGGGTCCTCCCCCAGAAAAGATTTTGGAAATTTGACTCTAGTTAACTGGTTTTAACGCATTTTGGTACACTTTGTCCGAATTTCGGGGGAGCCTTAACTTACCCGAAAACTTTTACTTTTGAGTAAAAAAAATTCTCGCGGGCAGCAAAATTATTTCAAACAGGCCGACGGTTGGCCATGCCTGATCTAGACAATTTCTACATAAAATGTCCAATTTGGTTCATCATCATGTCAAATTCCAAAAAGAGTAAACTTATAATTCATTGCACTCCAATGTGATGGAAGCTATTTCTGATTGTCTGCTAGTGAACTGAACTTGCTTGGAGAAAGTCGTGTATTTTTGAGCTCCTGGAAATTCGATTGTAAAGCGGTTTAAAACTGATTATTTGTGCAAAATTACAGATGAATAGTGAGTAGCGGAGGTCTGGTCGCCCCCCCAAATTGAAAGTCTCCAAAAATATTTAATATTTTAGCAAATTGGGGTCGTCTTGGAAGTTATCGACCCGCGTCTGTTCTCCCCGCGTGAGAGGCACTCTGTCCGGCAGGAATTCTGAGAAGACTCCCTCCTGTAGGCTTAGTGCCTGGTTACTACGCAGTTTGATATATGTTTGTTTACAAACAATGATCGGACTCGGAAGATGTGATCGTACTTGATCATAGGACTTTTGGAACTTGCTGACTCTTAGATCGGGTGTGGTGATTGTTTGTTGGTGATTTCGTGTTTTCGACTCTTTGATTGTGTTTGAGTTCTTGAATTGGTTCAGGTGAGAGGGTGAATTAGAAGTGTGTGTGCTATCTGTCATCTTACTGGTATATCTGATTATTGGGAAGAAACATGGCTACTAGTCCTGTTGGCAATAGAACTAAGAGAAAGACATATTCCCCTGCATCGATTTCGGGAGAGGCAGCAAAGAAACAGAGAGGAAATGACAACATAAATGAGCTCGAAAATTCTTTGACCGCTGAAAAATCCCCAAGCGACGATTTTGATTTGGAGCAAGGAGTTAAACTGCTTATTAAACTACAATCTGAATCCAACCAAAAGATTGATCACATGCTTGACCGTCTAGGCCACATGAATGAATGGCTAAAAAATATAGATGAGGCTCTAATAGATTTGGAAGACAGAGTTTCCGTTTTAGAAAATAAGCAATTGCCAGGCGAAGACGCAGAGGTTTTGTCACAAATAAAAAATCAAAACAATTCCCTCTCTCTAAAGGTAATTGAATTAGAAGATAGAAGTAGGAGAAACAACATTGTTATTTCGGGCCTGGAAGAACAGGGAGAGGAATCTTGGGAGGACACCCTCAATGTTGTGAAGTCTCTACTTGAAAGACAACTTGAAATGGAAAACTTAGATCGTATAGAAATTGAGAGAGCACACCGAATTGGTAGAAAATTTCCCAACAAAAAACGCCTAATTGTCTGCAAGCTCCTTCATTTTGGACATAGAGAGGAAATCCTTAAGTCCAGCGTTAAACTGAAGGGTAGTGGAATTTACATCAATGAGGATTTCTCCAAGCCCACCCGTACCGCAAGGTTTCATTTGAGGAAACTAGCTAGGGATCTAAAGTCAAAAAACTCTACCCTTTCAACTCGAATTAAGTACAATAAACTTATTGCAGGTGACAAAGTGTTTGTGTATGATCCAGAGAAGGGATGCTGCATTCAGTCTGAAGTCCCTTTAGGCTAACAAGTGGAAATGTCCCTGGGAACCCCAATCCTCTTATAACTCTAAATACTTCTTCGTGTCTTGATGTTAGTGGAAATTTATGCACATCTATTGCAAACTCTTTATTATGTAATGGTAATGAATATTCTAGTATTAGTCACTTGAATTGTTCAGGCTTGTACAACAAATCTATTTACCCAGATTTTTGGAGAGATCTTGTTGATGTAGACTTTTTATCTTTAACTGAAACATGGCTCACGGCTGATTTTGTTCCTCCCTCGATCCTAAAAAATTTTAAATGTATCCAAAGTTATGCTGTTAAAGAAAATGTTCATGGTAGAGCTAGTGGAGGTCTGGTTTTGGGATACAATGTCCAAAGTATTAAGGTTAACAATATTATAAAAATAACTAGATTTTTTATTGCCATATCTGCAGAATATCTTGCTTTAAAGAATGTTACTATTATTGTTTGTTATTTTCCTCCATCAAATCTATATGACCATGAATATAATGCATTCCTTAATTTCATCACAGATATCTCCCCAGAATATCTAATTCTAATGGGCGACTTTAATGCTAGAATAGGCTCTTTAGATAGTGTTTTTATTTATTCATCGAGTGATAGTATCCCTCATAAATCAAAAGATAAAATTAAGAATTACAGAGGAAGGCGGTTGATCGATTTCTGTGAGAAAAATGGCCTTGTGTTTCTGAACGGTTCTGCTTCGGGTGATGAAGAGGGAAATTTTACTTTCTTTAATAAAAATGGTGCCAGCGTCATAGATTTTACAATTGTATCATCCGCTATTTACCCTTATGTAGCAAACTTCAGAGTAATCCCAAAGCTGGGTTCGGACCATCTTCTAGTTGTAACTACCTTTGTAAAACCAGTTGCGAGTCACTGTAAAAATAAAAGTAAAGAATTTTCCAGAATGATAGTGTCCAACTGGTCAGACCCAGCGGGGTCCGAATACGTAAATCAATTGGAGAGATTCTTCGAGGCAAACCCTAATATAGAACCTAGTAATTTAATTCCTATTATGTCTAAGGAAGCTGAAAAATGTAACTTACTTATTTCTAAAAACATTTATATAAATTCCCTACCGCATTCACGGGCGGAATGGTTTGATCGGGAGTGCCATGCTTTAAAGTCAAAACTTAAAGAGAAGCTAAAAAATCTCAGAAAAGATAGCAGCGATACCAATTTTAATACCTACAAAACATACCTCAGAGAATACAAGAAACTTTATGCCTCAAAAAAAATAAGTTATCACAAAGCACTTAACTTTGAGCTTTCAAACTGCAGGGATTCTGGAACATTCTGGCGTATTATTAACAAATTTAAAATGAGAAAATTCAATCAAAACTCTATAGAATTATATGAATGGCTTAATTATTTCTCCTCTGTTTTCAAATCAAATAGTTTTGAATGGTCTTCAAATTCATCCTTGTCTCTTGAATACTTCTCTCCCTCGGATCCCATTCTTGACTCATATATAACTTCCGAAGAATTACACCGCGTTATTAAAAAACTCCAATGTGGTAAGGCGCCTGGCTGTGATTCTCTTAAACCAGAGTTTTTTAAATATCTTGGTAATACTTCAATAGACGTAATATGCAACATTTTTAACAAAGTTTTTTCCTCTGGAACTATACCCCCCCAATGGATCTTAATAATTATAAACCCCATTTTCAAAAAAGGTGATCCATCTAACCCTGCCAATTACAGGCCTATTTCTTTGATTCCGATTATAACCAAAATTTTTATGTCCATTCTAAATTACAGACTTATAGAATGGCTGAATGAGCATGACTTATTGCTAGAGGAACAGGCTGGCTTTAGGGAAAATTACAGCTGCTTAGATCAGATCTTTGTGCTAAACTGTATGATTCTTACAAAACTGAAAAAGAAACGAGGAAAGCTGTATGCTGTATTTGTTGATTTTAAAGGCGCTTTTGATAACGTTGAACACGATATACTCTGGTCCGTACTACGTAAAATTAATGTAAGCTCAAAATTTTTACGAATCTTGATTAATATTTATAATAGTGCGTTTGCCAAAATTCGTACATCTTCAGGTTTATCCGAATCGTTTAAAATAAATTCGGGCGTTCTGCAGGGTGAGGTGCTGAGTAGGGTGGAGCGAAAAAACCTTTTTTTCGAAATCGGTCAACGGCTAGTGCTCAAAGTTTGTGGTTGGGGGTCCTTATAACCCACAAAAAATTTCAGTTCGATAGGACAATATCTTCAGTCTGCGCTTTTCGCTCAAAGTTTCAGGTTTTTACTAAAAAACATCAAAAATACGAAAATTTCCCAGAATGTTTTTAGATGCTCCAAAATAGTTTTTATGGTAAATAATTACGTATATTGCTAGTATGTAGCTTAATAATAGCGATTGAGTGTGTTTGATTGAAGCGAAATGGTTTTATAAAATCGGCAAAATTATCCAAAAGTAAAGCATTGATATGGATTTCGGGAGAACCATAGCCCGCTGTAGTAAATCGATCACGACGACTTAAATCACCGAAAACAATGATATAAAAGGAAAAAATTAACTTCTTGCTCTTAATTTATTAAATAATAATCAAACTAGCACCGTCGAAATCAAAATTAAATCAATTATGCGAAAACATGTTTCTTTCTCTTATCCATTAATATAGGGATAATATGCCATGTGTGAGGGAAAGATATTTTCTATTCAAGTTACACAACTATTGTCCGAATCAAAGTTTTGTCACCCGCCACCCCGGAAGAGAAAGGGGAGGAGGTCATTAGATCAGGACCACCGCCAGTTTATGGCTTGTTTGTGGGTGGCCCTCCTCGGATGCCTCGGGGCGCGGCGATGGCGCTCCTTTGAACTGCGATAGCTGATCCCCCTCACCGCTAGCGACACCAGACCCCCTTTACCGGAAAACAATTTGCCTCCAATTCAGGAACATTCAATGTCTTGGGAGAGTCTGAAAATTTAAAAGAAAGCTAGTTGCCTACTCTTTAAGTGTTAATCTGTTTTTTTTTAATTATTTTCCAACGTAAAATAATAGCCCTCTCAATGTCAAAAACCCTTCTTCAATAGACATTGCTAATATTGTGTCAAACTGGACAGTAAGTATTTCTACTAAAGCCTCGATCGATACCAACGGTATCTCTAAAAAGATTGAAAGACCTTGTCATCTCAGAAAGTATTAGTGAAATATTTGAATAAATCGTACAATTAATTCAAAAAAATATCTCGCTGGTATTCGAAGTACAAATAAATATTTTCCTTGAAAGATCAAGAACCCATTTTCATATTTCTTCCTGCAAGTGTATTAGCTACAGTATACCAATACCTGCAAACGGAATGGGAGCAAGAGTTTTTAAAAGACCATAGAAAAGACCGGAAAATGTTCATTGGATGTATCTGCTGCAAGCTGCATCTATTCTTGTAAGCGGTTACAACTCCCAAAATAGATACATAAAGGCTGGATTAATATACTGAAAGATACTGCCTAATTTTGACACGAAAACGGAATTCAAAACCCAAAAACGCGCCGAACGGGGGGGAGCGTGCGGGCGGGAGGCACTCGATCTAGCCACCTTTTTGTGGATTTTTCGAGGAGCTTAAGAGCTGGAAGTTAATTATTTTCTTTTTATATCATTGTTTTCGGTGATTTAAGTCGTCGTGATCGGTTTACTACAGCGGGCTATGGTTCTCCCGAAATCCATATCAATGCTTTACTTTTGGATAATTTTGCCGATTTTATAAAACCATTTCGCTTCAATCAAACACACTCAATCGCTATTATTAAGCTACATACTAGCAATATACGTAATTATTTACCATAAAAACTATTTTGGAGCATCTAGAAACATTCTGGGAAATTTTCGTATTTTTGATGTTTTTTAGTAAAAACCTGAAACTTTGAGCGAAAAGCGCAGACTGAAGATATTGTCCTATCGAACTGAAATTTTTTGTGGGTTATAAGGACCCCCAACCACAAACTTTGAGTACTAGCCGTTGACCGATTTCGAAAAAAAGGTTTTTTCGCTCCACCCTAGTGCTGAGCCCTATTCTTTTCTCCATCTTTCTGAACGAGCTAATCATTCGATTGAATGAATCTGGTATTTCGGATATAACCCTCCACAATGAATGTAAAGTTAATATTTTGCTGTACGCTGATGATGCTATCATATTGGCTGATTCCCCAGTTAATCTAAATAAAAAAATTACGCATTTTACAGCAATTTTGTCTGGAATTCAAACTTTCAGTCAACATAGCAAAAACCAAAGTTATGGTCTTTTGCAAGGGAGGAAAATTATCAAAACATGATATATTTTACTATCAAAACTCTAAACTTGAAATTGTCAGGGAATATATATATCTCGGAGTTCCTTTCACTTCTTCAGGTATGTTTTTAACTGCGAAAAAACATTTTATCAACAAATCATTCTCAGCGATCCAAGCGATGTGGCCTATACTTACAGGCGCTAAAATAACCTCTCCAAACCAGTGGTTTAAACTTTTTCATTCTCTCATTTTGTCCACTTTGAGTTACGGCTCTCCAATATGGTCTTTATCGTTCATTAATAAGTTGGAACAAATTCAGAATTATTTTATTAGAAAGTTGTTTAATGTGTCGAGATATACTCCAGGCTACATTTTAAGACTGGAACTCGGCCAAACTAGTCTGGCTGTTACTATCATAAAATTGCTTCTTAAATTTTGGATACGAATTTTGAAAATGGCTGATCATAGATTAACGAAAATAGCATATCAACAATTTTATTATAATGGCTCAGAGCAAATAAAATACAACTGGGCATTAAACATTAAATCTTTAATAGACAACTCTGGTTTTTCTTTTGTCTGGTTTTCTCAGGACCCTGATATTGCCACAAAATTCCTTCCTCAAATTATCATAAGTTTTATAAATCAATATGCTCAGTCAGACATGATTAGCTTGGCTAATAATACAATTAATCTGCACTATAAATTAATAAAATCTAACCCTTTCATAGAAGACTACATGGTTTCCTTTTCCGATATTTCAGTTAAAAAAATTTTATTTCAACTTAGAATTAATCAGGAATCCTTATTTTTTGAAAATAAAATATTTAAAATACACCCTGAGCAAGTTTGTAATTTTTGTGATTTAAAAGAATTAGAATCCTGGGAACATGTGTTTTTCGTGTGTCCAGTTTATAATTTTTATCGGTTAAAATATCTCTCCTCTTTAATTCATTTCCGTAATAACATAAATAATTTTCTCTCCCTTAAACATGGAGAATATCACTCAATAGCATACTTTATTAAAAATGCCCAGAAATTAAATAATTTTTTAAACGAAAACATTTCCTTGGAGTTTAAGTCCTGTCACACTTTATACTTTTTGTTATTATTGTAATTTGCAATTTTTGTGTATTATGTATTTTGTAGTGTGTTTTGTGGTTTTTTCTTTGTAAGCGGGCTTCGGCCTGAAGGCAAATAAAATTCTATTCTATTCTATTCTATTCACTCCAATGTGATGAAGAATGAAAAAACTCCTTAATAGAATTTGCAATTGGAATCATTATGATACATTGACTCTTTAATAAGAGTATATAAAATATATTCCAGGGTTCCAATCAACATCAGAAAAATAAAATTATCTAGCTCTATTTTGAGGATTTTTTGATAAAAAAAGCTAGCAGTCATGTTATTTTTGCATCCTTCTTTTTGAACATATGATTTTCAATACATAGCCTATTTTTTTTTACTTTCTAGAGTCAAAATTGAGGCACAAACATTAAAAATTTATCATTTTCCAGGTTTTGGGAAAAACTGAACAATTTCCTTCTCGGGCATAAAGAAATGAGATTTTTTACTTGAATAACTCTCCTCCAGCAATGCAATTGAAATTAATGGACTAATCCATATGTTAAAATGGTCTTTGTAATAAGTAGAATAAAGGAATATTTTTAATTCAACAATCCCAAGAATGTGTCTTAGTGTGTTTTAAAAAATTTTTTAAAACAAAAAGGTTAAAAAAGTGTTAAGTTTTTAAAAAATCTTAAATAACTATTTGGTGGTTTATAAATGAAACCTTTAAATACATTCATAAATATAAACAATAAAAAAATATTTTGCATTCAATATAATATTTGGTACTGTTTAATTAAAAAGTTTAATTTTAAGAAGTTTCCAAGTCTATCTGTGGTCTCAAATCTTTGAAGACAATGAAAACAGTGCACAAATGAATTAATAGGTAATTAAGATGTGATAAAGATGATTAGAGCAATAGATTAATTAGATAAATTCAAAATTCTGGGATTACTTTATAAACTTCCTTTTCAGATTCTTTCTATTCTTACTTTATTCAGACTTCTTCAGATTATTACTTCTTTATTCCTTGTCATTTTGAAGCAAAAAAAGTCAGTTTTTGGCAGCCATTTTATCTGCAATTAAAAAATCCAAAGCTTATAACTATGATGCATTTGTAATACTTAATATACTTTAAATCTTAGTTTAACAATGTTTAGAAATCCATTTTTATTTTGTTCTAATGTAAACCGATAAAAATTGGAGTGGTTGGACATCACAATAGCAGAGATGCAATATGTCATCCACTTTATATGACATGCTGTGTTGACATTTTATCAACTGATTTTTTGATAGGTTGTATTAATAATTAAAAGTCAACACAATTTCAATTAAAATAGATGTATAGAAATGTATGAATTGTGTTTAGAACTAATTAGAACAGACAACATTGCTTTGAACCACTTGAGTGACCAAAGACAGTTCAAATACATATATTACACAGAAGCATATATTCTGATGATACTCAAGAATATCTTTGAATTGTAAATAACTTTCACTACTGAGTACAGAATGTTAATTTTCAAACATCTTTAAGTTGTTGTATTCATACTGTTGTGTGATCTTGCAAAATGAAAAAAAACTTTAATCTTTTAAGTACTAGGAGGTGACTCTTCTTTCATTAGTCTTTTTGTGATTGCCAACAGTTTAGTGTGATTTTTAGAGTAAATAAGCGATTATAGAGAGTTGCTCGCCTCAGTTAAAGTGCGCTTCAACTTAATTTCACTTATGCTCTTTTGTTTCCAATAAATGCTTTAACTTTGGCCACATACCTTCAAAAGATAATTCTAAAATTAATGCTAGAAAGTTTTAAAAATATTTTTTTACCCTTATACTACAATCACACATGGAAATTTAATCTAGTTTGTGCTTATCTAGCTTAAATTAACCATTGTGGCAATGCTATATTTAAACTAGATTAACTTTTCATGTGTGAATGTAGTATTAGGGTGTGGATTAATACAATGACCCATCTTCTGCTTTTTATAGACTTCTACTCAACTTTTCTAGTTTAAAACAAGCTGTTAAGATTACACAGCTGTTTTAATGTAACAAAATGTAATTAGGGGTCATTCATTAATTACGTAAGGATGATTTTGGCAATTTTTGACCCCCCCCCCTACCCCATGTAAGGGTTCGTAAGATTTTTCAAACCCCTCCCCCCCTATTCTTACGTAAGATTCCAAAGTTAAAAAGTTGAAACTAAAACTAATAATGATTTCTCTCTCTTATTGCTTTTTTTTGTTTCGACTTTTGACAACTGGAAGATGGATTCAACAGTTTTATTTTTTTATCTTAACTTAATGCTACTCCAATAAAAAGATACATCTGATATACCTTCATTTTTTTAAATTAAAGCTTCGATAATCATAATATACCGAGATCGTACGCATTTTTAAGTTTTTTGGGGTTATTCAATCGTAATTTGATTTGAATAATTGGAATTTGTTTACATAAACTTGGAAAATCTTACGTAAGAATGGGTTTGACCCCCCCACCCCCAAGGTAAGGGTATGTAGAGATTGTTCCAACCCCCCCTCCCCCTCGGGACCCTTACGTAATTAATGAATGGCCCCTTAGTGTAAAAACAATTGGATGATTTTGTACCTCAATGCAACTGTTAAAGCAAGAGAATAGCTCAACAGAAACCAGAAGACACTTTGCATACAAGGGTGTTCCAGATAAGTGTTTCATAACTTCTAGGGTACATCAACACGAACAAGAATTGGTATAGGTTAAGGGGGTCGCAAGTGGGATTTAAGGGGGGGGAAATTAGCAAAAAAAAACTCGCAAATCTGGGCAGAGATACAATTGTTCGATTCCGGCATTTATTACATTCAACCAATTCCAATACTTCTATACAAAGGTCTTATGAAAATGTTAATTTCATTAAAAAATAAACCAATAAATGCAACAGGCATGCGTTGTAGGTAGATAGACTGCCAATAGAAAATGCCACGACGAAAACATTTTAATACTAAAGTCTAGTTGGTTGGTTGGTTGTTTTTAGTTATATGGCCCAAGGAACAATTTTAACTTTAATCTAATTGAAACACATGCCTGTTTCATTTATAGGTCTGTTTTTGAATAGAATATACATTTCATAAAATTTTTACACAAACCATTTGAATTGGTTGAATACAATAAATGTCGGAATCTAACAATTGTAACAATTATCTTTCTGGTCAAATATGCGAGATTTTTTGCTAATTTTGACCAGAGATTTTCACCCCTTGAACCCCACTTGCGACCCCTTAACCTACACCAATTCTTGTTCATTTTGATGTACCATACGTCCCCTAGAAACACCCTTGTATCTGTTTCACTGGGTGGTGAATTCATTAACATTCAGGGCCTTTGTAAAGAAAAAAAAAGGAATTCTTTATAAAGAATGTTATTCACCAAATGAAATTATTTAAGTTTTACAAGATGTTAAAAGTATTTTATGTCACACTAATTGATTTAAACATTGAACTGTTCTTTACTGTTGTACAAAAGGATTGTGAATTTTTAATGCAACTTAGTTTTGTCTATATTTTAAGTGCACAATAAATGCACAAGTTTTATCCCATTACTTTAATGGATTCTTTATAAAAACAAGCGCAAAATTTATTACACAGCTATGTCTCATTGAAAATAACAATCAAGTAAAATTGTTTTGTTAAAATTACAATTTAATTATAATATTAATAATAATTAATATATTTTTATTAAAATATATTAACACTAGAAAAGTATTATTAAAGTGGTAGATTAAAACAATTGCTCGAACATGGGATCCAATCAGATTGAAAAGGGGAGAATTGAAAGCAGAGATCAGAACACTAAAATAATTAAAATCTTAACAAGGGTAAAAAAAAGTGGTTTAAACAAAGTTTGGAGAAATGTATATTGTTGCCAACATTCAGCCAGGAATGAGATGGATCTTATTCTGAAAAGTTCAAGGTGGTAAATTAAGTATGAAAATAAAGTAGCTTTAATTTTTTCACAGTAGAGTTTTCCTTACAAATAATTGTCTTTTTTTTCCTCATTACATTTAATCAAAAACAATTTAGTTTTAAACAAAACAGCTTCATTTTTTACCCAATTAATCACATACAGTGGAAGCTGGATAGCTTGAATGTATTTAAATCAAAGTTCCCCATGAAATTTATGTAAAAAGTTATGGGTATTTCAAATTTCAACTATTTTAGTTTGAATGGTTTCTTGCAAAAATTTGAAAACCTTGACAATTTTTTTTATCATTCATTCTTTTTAAGAGGTATTTACCAGAACCAACAAAAGGAATCAGGGGTTGATCCAGACAAAAATTGTGGCCTTTTTGCTGCCCCTTCACGAAACTTCCCCTCTTTAAATCTGCCCCTTCACAAAAATTAATTTATAAAAATGCCCCTTTCACGAAATTCAAATTAGCTACAGTGATAATTTGCAAGAGAACATTCACAAAATATTTGAATTTTTCTTGGTTTGTGACTCAATTTTACTTCAACGCACTGATCTGCTAACTATCACTGCTTCAATTTTTCACAAAATATACTATCTTTTTCGCTATAAATAATGAAATGGGTCCCAAAATATAAAACCTGGATCTACCCCTGTTAATGTTCTTTTGTAAGAGAAGTCACCATTCCTTAGGGTGAACCACACTTGAATCATAATTTAATAAATTCTGAACAGGCCAAGGGATAGAAACTAATGTTTTTAAAATCAATTACTGAATCTAGAATCAAAGACAGGAACACTTTAAATTGGAAGTTTTTAACTTTGAATATAATCTATGTTGCAATGCAATGCATATTCCTGTTATTGAAGAAACAAACAGCTTACAAATATTAGTTAACAAGGAGTCAAACCATTGAGTTCTAAAAACCAATAAAAAAGCAAACTGCAAAACTTAGATAAGTCAGTGTGGGCATTTCAGCCAACTTCCTCTAAGCCCCTAATAACATAATTTGCCATAAAACTAATGAATAAGCTTACAAACTTCAAATAACCAAATAAAAAAGGTTAAGATGTGAATTTGTGTAAAACTAGGGCAACAGGCTTTGGAAGGATTTCACAGTAGGTAAAATAACTTAAGATTTTGAAAGTGGGACAGATTTTGCTAACAGGTGCAAATGATAAACATCAACAGCTTTCAGATAAAGCTTGAAATTGTTGTTTTACACACCCTTTAAAACCTTAACATTCAACAACCATTAACTATATTTACTTATTGCACATTTATCGAGGTTAAATTTTGTTGAAATCGAACATTTTATTTGATTTGTCTTTTTCATTTTCAGAACCCAAATTCTTATTATTATTAAACATTCTCTAGTTCCCCAATTGGGATGCTACGTCTATCCCTGATTTTATTCTTTTTTCTTTGATGGTACATTTTGAATACCAATCATTAAACTTACAATGGTGATAAAAAAGTATTTATTGTTAAGTAAATGTATTAGTTTGCCATAGTAACTAAGTTTGTATACTATCTACTAAACCTGGGAAGTATAAATAACCGATGAACGAGTCTGATGAACAGTGAAAGTGCAAACAGGGTGCCTTAACATTCAAGGAGTATTAAAGAGTTTTATAACAAATACACACATTGAGAAAAAGACATTTTAAACATAACATTCAAGACTCCATTTGCATTTAAAACAAAATCTTACAAATCAACTATAAACAAAAGTAATAGTAGAAACTTACCAATAATTTTTTCTGTAAATCTTTACAAAATGGAAGATAACTGACACAGACCTGAAGGTATCCTTTTCACCCCTGTAAAAAAAGGTCCGATGTAAAAAAACAAATTCTTAGATACTATTATGATTACCTTATTGAAACACACCAATCAATTTTGAAAATTAATCAACAGCCCCCAAACAAATTTGTCTTATCGATCACTTATCTGTCTGTGTGGGGCGCAAAGAACCTTTTCAAGTTAAAAAAAGTTCAAAACATGAAATTGTCTACAAGAATAAAGACAACAAGTTTTAATTATTGAGCAACAGATAAAAAATTAAGTTAATATATGGAATCACTATACAAAAGTAAAAAACAGCTGATACACAATTGGTTTATTTACAATCTAAAAAAATTAATATACAGGTTGTGTTTAAGCCTTTATGATTGGATTAATGATTTTTAAGCCTTTATGATTGGATTAAACCAGCAAAATTGATCAAAATTTCAGCTTTTTCTACATAAAAATCAAACCAATGAAATTTCAGTTCTTTAATTAGTTTTTTAAATAAATACCTGAATCTGTTTTTTATCTCATAAGGCAGCGGTTCTTAAACTTTCGGTCTCCATGCCCCCCCCTTATGTAACTGCCAGACTTTGAGGCCCCCCCAAGATTTTGAACCACCAGAGAAGCAACCAAACTTGTTTTAAGGGGAGTTACCCTTAAACTCTAAAAAGGTAGACTAAAATAATAGCAGAGCTTTAAAAAAGACAAAAATTAATTTATTAACGAATGTAAACATTATTTAACAACTGTAAACAAATCTAACTTTCAAAAACAACTAGAACTGACATGTGGCCAAACTAAGAAAACATCTAGTTATCAAGAAAACCCCTATAATATCTAAAGACGACATAACATAATTAAACGTGTCATCCTGACTAGCAGAAACAAAGACACACACAGAAAACTAAGAATACATTCTATGATCAGTGCAAAAGGTAAGCAGCTAGCCTCACACAGGGCTTTTATCTAAAGGCTATGTGATGTCATATCAACCCAAGCCAATCAGAGGTGATGACATGAGGGGTCATCCATAAATTACGTGAGGTGTTTTTTCCAAAATCTGGACCCCCCCTCCCCCCTTGGTGAGATTTAGTGAGATTTTTCTTGACCCCCCTCCCCCCACGTGAGATTTACCTACAACTTTTAAAAATTATTTTCTAAAAATTATTTGCATTTTGTGCTTCATAGCACCTAATTAAGTTAAAAAAAGTTGACGTGAGATTTTAATCGACCACCCCTCCCCCCTTGGTGAGATTTTTCCAAACCCCTCCCCCCCTTTTTGACCTCACGTAATTTATGGATGACCCCTGACAGACTCAATTCACCTTAGTTACATGGCACTGTATATTTGGACGGCTTTTTTTCAACTAAACTCTACTCTAATTTCCACGGCTCGGCGTTCCATTGGTTCCATCACTAAGCGCCGAGACTGCTGAGTAATCACGAGACCTACAGCGCATGCGCCACTGGCCGTCCAACTCCAAATATACACTTCGTAGTTACATAGTCAAAACTAGACTTAAACAGACTTTTGACCCTACAACACTTAACCTTAGAATGCATAACACTAGAACTCTTAACCTCAGAAATTACATTGGTCAAACAAGCAATCAGAATATCAAAACAAAGTTAAATACATATTGGTTACAATTGAGGTGAACAAAACAACACTTTTAGTTATCAAGTTGACTCAACGCTCAACGTTATTCCTAAGATACCCCTAAATTTTACAATCACTGAAAGTAATAAAGGGGGTGGTCTCCCTCAGAAAAAAATTTAAAATTTGCCTCAAAAAGTAATGTTTTAGTTCATTTGGAGACATTTTTGGTTATACACCCAAAGAGAACAGCTTCTTATCAACCAAAGAATTTTCAAGGGAAAATTGTAAATCGAAGTTAAAATTCAGAGGGGGCCGGGGGTCTGCCCCAGATAATTATTTGAAATATGCCCCTTCAAACTAGCGCCATTAGCGCATAACAGAGAGGAGAATCCATGGGAGAATCTAAAGAAAATAAAAAACAAACAAAATAGTCAAGAAACAATAACAATGACATGGCAGTCTAGGAGTTGAGTTGTTTTTTGACTACCATGAACGAAAAACTTTTTGATTGTCTTATAATATTTTTTAAACATAACTTCGATTACACATTTTATTTGGAAAACTACCTGATGGGAATTCAATTAAATTGACTCTTTTAATGATTTTTAAATCAGATATATTTCTTCTTATATTTTGTTTAATGAAAATGCCGCAAAATTCAACAAACCAAGCCAGTAAGTTGTCACAAATTGGCAACATTCTTTTTATTTATATTTACGTTAGAAAAGCGGGACTGGATTTTAGGATTTCGTTTCTGTCATGTTAGTTATAGTTGAGTGAGAAAAATAAGGATTTTTAAACAGATCCATTCATTTCCCCAAAAGTTTTCCGCCTTGTTTGCTGTTTCATTGCTCCAGATTCTTTCCGTTTGGAGTTGCTTATGCTAGGACAAGTAGGGGGTAAACAATGAATTACACTTTAAATTGTCCATCGCTTGAGCATATAGCTCTAGTAAAGGTAGCCACCACATTGTGGAATCAAGATAATGTCAGGGCTTTCATGTCAAATTTTCCATTAGATGCATATGAAATAATGAACAAATGGAAGAAGATAGAAAATAAAGTAATAGAGACAGTACCACAGCTTTCACTACCAAAATCTTTTAAAGAGGAAATATTAGGTTTTATTAAACCAGTAGGCTTACAAATATTGAAATGGAAGGAATATCATCAAGTAAAAAGCCGCCTTTGTATAGGTCTGCCAAGTGAGCTTTGTTGGACACCACAAGGAACAGTAGATTCAAAGAAAACGGCAGAAGCCCTTATTAAGGACGAGAGTTTAAGTGTTATCAGCCGCTACAAATTAGCCTGTATTTACTGCTTAGAGCATGATGTTCTGGAACTGTGGAACAAAATACCTGAAAGTTGCAGGAAATATTTTTATAGCGATGCGAACCCGATAAAGGTTAGGCAGGATTATTTAGTGGTTCTTTGGACGTATGATATAAATGGGGAAGTGAATAAGCTGGATAATATAATTGAAAGAAGGTGGCAAAGGTGTTCTCCTTATCAATACGCATTTGAGACTGCAGCAGTTGGTGGCAACAAAGCGGCAACTGAGTATTTCTTGCAAAAACTAACTTCCAGGGAAAGAGAAGAGTCGTTGGTGAGAACTGCGGAAATTGTAGCAAATTATTATCACTTTAAACCACACTCTTTTTATACTGATGTTTTAAGTTTTTTACTCTCTCAAATGGACGTAGAGCAACAAATAGAGGTATTTAAAAGATGCCCTCATCAAGTGCTAAAGTGTTTGCTGGAATGGCCTTGGCAAAGTTTCTTCATGGAAACGGCAAATCGTATGTGGGACTTTCTCCATGAGTTTCAATATAATGGTTTACTGTCAATTATCGTCTCTAAAGTGATAAAGGGCTACAAAGATTACAACTATCAAAAACTTTTCAGGGTGTTTTGGCAGCAAAGTCCCAATGCTCATAAAATATGTGTTATAGATGAATGTGCTGAATATACTTCTCTATTGTTAAATCTACTTGAGATTGAAGATAAAGATAATTTTAAGCTTATTTTAAACGATGCAACTCTTATAGAAAAACGGAAAATTATTTTCAGTAATAGGGGGAAAAAAATTTGCCAGTATTTAATTCAGCGTGATGAGTGGGATTTCCTACAGTTCTTTATTCGAGAGTGTATATCATCGAAAGATGAAATGATAGAATTTAAAGAGGAATTTGAGGAGCGTTTAATATGGCAAGGGGACTGTTCAAAAGAGGAATTTGCAAAGAAAGATAAATACATTCAACTGTTAGATGATTTAATTAATGGGTAAAATAAAAGAAAAAGTGTAGCATAGGGTGATAGTAGTCCAGAGAAGAGACTTCTTAGCACAGAATTTGAGGAAGTAACACATAGTATGAAAAAATAGGGAAAAATGCAAAACACTTTAAACATAAGCTGTTCATTTAGAATAGGCGCTAGAAACGGGTTCAAAAACATGAGTTCATTACATGAGTAAATACTTCTAATAAATTACGTCTCAGGCGCTTATTCTAAATGAACAGAGTATAATATAATTATTGCTTACTGAACCAATTAATCAAAATGATGTTAAATGTTTAACGATGGATTTAAAAGAACCGTTTGCTGAAAATTTTAGTTCATTGCTTTATTATGAAGCTCCAAAAATTGGTTCGACATCTAAAAAAGAGTTAATAGTTGTAAATAGTTATATTCAGGGCTCAATTTCAGCCGGAACGCCGTTCCGGAACCTCTTTTTCGGAAAAAAATTATATTCTATTTCAGGGGGTCTCCTAACTACGGCCTGCGAGATCCATTCATCAGGCCAACGGATACCTTTCTATGTACGAATAAAAAGTCTAAAAATGAATTAAAACACTGTTTTTACTTTCAAATTTCCAAAATTTTTCGGGGGGAGAACCCTCCGACCCCCTTTTTGTACTCGGAACTCAACTTTTCAGATTTGTTTTAAAATTAAGTTCATAACAGTAAGAATCCTACCAAAAAATATAAAAAAAGGCATGTTTTGAATTTTAAAAATCTTTATAATGCATTTTTATCTTTTTTTGCAAACAACAATGTTTGTGATTTAATTGTTTTTACTTATTTTTTTCTTTTAAAACATGATTCTGAACCCCCATTTGAACTATCCACAATGCGCTCCTGGTGTTGATTCTTTTTTATTTGAACCAAATTTACCAGATCGCTGGGCAAATTTGCAAAGAAAATTTGCGACATCTTAAATTCTACCATTTAAGGACTTTAACCCATATTGGACCACTTATAGAAAAAATAATAGGAAAAACGTAAATTTCAAAAAACATGATCATTATAAGCTACTTTAACATACAAAAAAGACATTTTTTTTAAAAATTAATTTTTTTCTGAGATATGGACTGTCCTATAAATAGGACAACGGTCCAATACACTACTAAAAGTTGCATAAGTGTACTTAGCATACAAAAAGAGTTTTGTTCCTCAATCGCAGTTGTGGTTTGTTTCCTCAATGATATTAGGTAAAATCTCTAATTCTCCAGCACAATCTCGAACTTCAGGATCATCACATGTCTCTACTATATTGGATTTTATGATAGAATCGTCTATTTCTTCTTCGTCACTGACTGCGTCTGGTTCCGGTGGGATAATAATAATTTAAGGATCATCAAGTTCGTCATCAGATAAAGAATTCATATATTCCAAAGCTTCTTCGGCAGTTCGAAATTTTTTAGTCATTTTTATGCATAAAATATCCAGCTAAACTTACAACTTCAAAGCATAGAAGCAACTAAACTAATAGAAAATATCACCCATGTGCAATAGCATACACAAAAGAACAAGATCGGTAAAGGAGAGTGATTCAAAGGAATTCTAGAACATTCCACCCTTTTATTGCCCTCTTACCCCCTATAGGGTGAGAATAGAGATTTACAACTGATAGTTTTATGGTCCCAGCGGTTTCTTTGTAGGGCCAATTAGCGAACGAAAGAAACCCCCTTCTCAGTGGGGAGTGTGAGAGGAACCCCCAAACCAGATATCGAGACTATATAATTGACAGTTGTAAAATTTTCCCACGCGAAGAGTGTTTTCCACAAAAAGGAGTGTTTCCCAAGCGAAATGCCATCTTAGACTGAATTGAAAAAAAAGTAGGTATTGGACCGTTGTCCTATTTATAGGACAGTTAGAAAAAAAATGTGAAATACCTGTCCTATTAACTTTTTTCATGGATACTTTTAATGTTTTGGACTAAACAAAAACTCTACTTAAAAATTTAATATGTTTGCTTAAGAAAAAATCTGATTTTTATTCTTGTTTATCAAGTTAAAATTATGACATTTTTAGGGGCGAATTTTAACTAATTTTTTAATCACTTCTATTAAAAAAATTCAATGTTTTCTCAGATATTTATTAAATTTAGTCTCTTTATAATCATTTTCAACAATTTTTATCTGGGTATCACAATTGAAACTTTTTTTATTCACATTTAATTCAACTGTCCTATAAATAGGACAGCGGTCCGATATGGGTTAACTACGCATTATATTCTTTAAATTGGCAAAATATACAACACTAATGGTTCATTGATGATAAACCGTCTCACCCCTATCACCCTGTTGGAAAAAAAAGTATAACCCACTGTAAAAAAAGGTGTGTAAAGAGTTCATCGTCTTATACAATTTATAATTAAGTTAGAACACTCTTCCTAATCTAGTACAACACATTTGAGTTTATTTTATAAATTTAAATTTGAAAATAAATACTTAAGTTTTGGTATTAAAAAATATTTGCTTTTTCAGTTTTGATACCAATAATTTTACCGTTCCGGTACCTCTTTTTTTGGAAATCGAGCCCTGGTTATATTCATATGTGGCAAGAAAAAATTGTTTAAAAACGGTTTAAACCAAAAATGCCTGTTTTTTCCTCAACCCTGTGTTAAGCACAGTACTGAGCAGGTATGAAAGTAAAGTAATGAATATGAATGAGTGATGGAAAGGTAGAAGTGGTATCTGACATTGTTTTCTTCGCTTTGCTTTTCTTTTGAAAAAATGGGAAAAAACCAAATACCCCTTAGGGTTGTTGTAAATGATGAAATTACAGACGATAATACAGAAAATAACAGATCGTTATAACAAGGGCAAACTTGAAGAAACAGTGGAAAAATCTGTTTAAAACTGTTTAAACCAAAAAAACCTGTTTTTTTCTCAACCCTGTGTTAAGCACACTGTAAGTACTGAGCCAATCCTTAAATAATTTGTATGTAAATAAATCTCTAATGTAATGTAAGTGAAATGAGATGGAAAGTTGAATCTGACGTTGTTTTCTTCGCTCAGTGGAAAAAACTCGGTGTCTTCTGATATAGATGAATACACATTAGTACTGAAGGAGACTCAGACTTTGTGAGTCATGAATGTACTGAAGGGAAGTACATCAGTACTGAAGGAGACTCGGACAATGAATCATTTAGATTACATAAAGAGTTAAACAAAAATCTGTACAGATGTAAATCAGATGTGTACGTTGTTTAGGAAATTATTAATCCTTGAAATCACAAATTATTTCCAAGAAAAAGAAGAACTTAACAAGAAAGAAGTTACAATTTTAAAAGTGGAGAACAAGTGAAGTGGAGATAGATCCTCAATTATTCATGTTATATAGAAATTAGAGTACATACGGAATCTAATCCACGAGGAAGGTTGGCTCTCTCATAGATCCAATTATTATATTGTGGAACGAACTCTGAAATATGTTATTACTTGTGGTAGTTATGCAAGCTGACAACTAAAACAAACAATGCAAGCTAAAACAAGCCGAAAAACAGTTGAAGGTAAGAATGCGTCTTTCACTGATAAAAAGACAGCTAAGCATTTATAGCTATGATCATTAATAATGCAGCTAAAAATGATAATATACGGTACTTGGGTATTATACCGTTGTAGAAATCCTGTTTTTATGGCAAAATTTCCAAAAATTTTGTGTTACCAGTTTTGTGAAGTCAAATTTTCAAAAAATTTCTGGTGGAGAATCCCCTTTGGCGCTTGGAACTAAAAATTACACTGCTTTTTTGTATTAAGTGTGTTCTTTCAGATGTAAATTCTAACAAAAATGTATAAATGCGTATGTATAAATATACGCCACTGTTTCTTGACCCTATGACTTCACTACACAGAAAGAAAACCTGATGAGTGAATAGAAAGCCTGTTGCGCAAATTGTGATAAAAAGGCGCTATGATGCAACTATGGTTACACTAATGTTTAAAATATTTTATATAATTTTAACAAGTTATTATTAAATTACTCAAAACAGGTACCTTTGAAAAAATCTCGAAAGACCTCAAAGTGAAATGAATATTTGTGAAAAGTATTTAACTGAATATAAAGAATAACTAACCAGACTTTTTCGTATTTATATTGCTGTAAATATTTTATTTCTTAATCTTTTTTAAGAGAGCTTACCTTATGGGCTATTACTTGTTTAATTCATTTTAACAGGTTTTCTTGAATGTCTGTAAAGTATATATAAACTATTTCTGTCTTGCTTTTTTCAGCATTTTGAACATGAGTGACTACAGGAAGGTGAATTTACTCTTTGATAAAGTTGAAGCAAAGGAAAGTTTTGAATGAAGACCTTCAAGAATGGGTAATGCATTCTTTTAAATATATAAAAAAAAACTTAATTTTAAAAAAATTAAATTTAGTTTTTAAATTTAAATTAGATTATAACAAAGCTATATTTTCTAACTTAAGTGCAAACAGTGTCCTTTCGAATGATTTTCACAAGTTTTCATTGCTGAATCATGCTCTTTATCCATCAATGTACAACCAATAGATGTCATAGCAATTTAGTGGATTGTCCCAAAGTATCTCCTGCAGAGAATACTAGGACCTATGCAAAGGTAAACAAATAATCTTTTGAATACTAGAAATATGATAACAAGCAGTATTCATGAAAGAATATATGGGCACAATTCAGACATGCTTCTAACTGTAAGAGGCTAGAGCAGGGGTCGGCAACGTTTTGAAACGGCCAAAAGTTACAACTTGCAAAATTTCCCAGTTTTCAAAGAGCCACTAAAATATTTTGTTTCAATTTTATAGTATTCGCTTAATATATTTGATTTTAGGTCGAGAGGAGTGTTTTAATTATTTTTTCTGAGGTACCTTCTTTCGGGTACTTTTTTACATCAAGATTTAGATGACTTACATACTTATTGTAAATTGATTTTATTAAACTTAATTTCAAAATTTTGAAAACAATGTGAATTTCAAGAAAAACTGTAGGGTCTGGGGGTCTTTCCCCAGAAAATTTTTTGGAAATTTTATTCATTTTTTAGAACTTTTACAGATCATAAGAGGATCACTCCTCATATGTCACAGAATTTTCTATAAAAATCAAGTACATATTATATTCCATAGTTTTGAGGTATTTGGGGGTTCTCCCCCAGAAATTATTTGGAGTTTTTACCTTTAAAAGTAGTGTTTTGACTCATCTTAAGAACTTGTACAGCTCCTTGTAAGTTGCATTGATTTGATTAGGTACTTAAAAATAAAAATTCGAAAAATATATTATTTTCTGTAGAGCCGCGACTTTACCTAAAAAGAGCCGCAGGTTGCCGACCACTGGGCTAGAGCGATCTCAAAAAGACGTGCTTACACAAAATTTTAGATTACAAAAAGTTTTATTGCACATATTTAAAAGTTAATGGAGGCCAAAAAAACAGATTATATTGCTGTGACATCTTTTGAAATCATTGCAAGGAATGTATTAAAACTGCAGACCTCAACTTGAAAACTTTTTTTAAAACCAAAAAATGCTCTTAAATGTTGTTTAAATCTGTCTTTGTGCATTTAAATTGCCTGAATTAAAATTTTCTCTTTTTCTGTATCCCTCACCTTCCTATTATAAAGTTTGTGGTTGGACCATATTGAACCAAAAGTGGTGTTAAAGTTTGTTTGAACTTAAACAAAGTTGTTCTCCAACAACTTTTTCAAGTCAAGGCACACTCTTTGTACTTAAAGAAATTATTTTTTAACTTCTTTATGCCTCAAATTATGTTCCTCATCCAAAATATGTCAAGTTTACGTTACTGCAACTAGAAGTAAACGAAATTTGGCTTTACGAGAAGAAAGTTGGACGAATCTTAAACATTTGTTCTGCTTGAGAAGTGAGATAGTCAGGGTGCCAACTCGAAAAGTGTGCATTGGAATGTGTATGGAATTTTATGACGGTTTCTGATAGATTTGATGGTGTAGATATCAGAACCGATTGATGCCACTCTGCAAATATTGAGCATTTTTTATAAATCAAGATGGCGTCCAAAATGGCCTCCATATTGAAAACAATACTTTTGAAAATAAAAATATAGCATGCGATACATCATATATGGTATTTTTGGGGTCAAAGAAACGAAATATAACAATATTTTTTACTTTAATTAAGTTTGGAATAGGTTTTTTAATCAAATAAACATATTTCATTAAAAAAGCAGGATTTTTAAAAAACAGAGTTTTAAAGAGCCTAATGTTGCTTATAAACTCATATTTTGCATAAATTTAAAATTAATCGGGTTTAGAATAATTCCAGTAACACATTAAAATGAATAAATTAATAATTTAAAGAATTCATTGCTTTTATTTCATTCAGAATGAACCATCTGGAAGAAATGTTCTGATTAGATTTTAATGTAGCTTAAGAAATAAAATTTTAATTTGTTTGAGAAAAAAGTAATTATCAAAGAGCCAAAAATTTAAAATTAATTAATATTTTTTATTATGATATTTTTTTTATTCAGTATTATTATCCACTAGCTGTTATACCCGGCCTTGCACGGGTGGGGTGAATAAAATTAATTTTTTAAAATATTTCTTAAAATACATTTACAATGTTGTAAATTAGCAATATTACAAATCATCCCGGTATCCCAGGCGCCTCTTTCCTATCCCAGTGTGTTCCCGGTAATTTTCCTATCTCAGTGTTTACGGTAATTTTTATATTCCGGTATTCTGGGTGTCTTTATGGTAAATTTCCTATCCCAGTGTTCTCGGTAATTTTTATAACCCGGTAATTTTTCCATCCCGATGTTCTCGCTAATTTTCCAATCCTGGTGTTCTTGTCACTTTTTACAATCCCGATGTTCCTGATAATGTTTAATATCTTGGTGCCTTTATAAAATAACAAATTTGTAACCATAGTAAAAAGTCTGGTAAATTAGTAAGTCTAGTGAACAAATTAACAAATTTAAAACCAGTGTTTAAAACTAAACTAAAAGATCTAGTAAATGAAAAAGTCTAGTGATCTGTCTCATTTGAAACAATGTTTTATTTTTAACTCGTTGTATGACTGGTAAAACAGGTTTTCAAACACGGAAAAATAAGTGAAAAAAAAGCAGGAAAAACGGGAAAAAAAGAATGAAGGACTGATTTTCTCTTTATACATTATAGCCCATGTCCTATTCTGATGTATCAGCTACATTATGGTAGAATTTCATTAAAATCCATTCAGTAGTTTTTGCGTGAAAGAGTAACAAACATCCAGACAAACATTCACAATTATAATAGTAGTAGGATTATTGCATCATTCCGAAATAATGCTCCAATTGGCTGATATCGCACCCCGGTTGCTAAGTAACTGCGAAATATTGTAAACATTTGTAAAATACAATACTTTATTCGATTCTCAATGTTTTCTGATTCCATATGTTCTTGAAATGTCTGGTAATTATGATAAAGAATGTATTTTTAAGTGTAGAGTTCAAGGATCTGTGACCAAATTGTCACCAAAACGAATAAGATCAATCTTATCTGCAAGTAAACTTTGAAGAGACTACAAGTTTGACCGTCTAAAAGAGCGTTTTGTGTATCAACATACACCTCCAAAACTCATGTAAATCGGATTTTGAAGAAAACTTATCACAAACAAGATAGCAACCAAGAAAGTAATAGAAGATTATTGCGTTCAGAATGTAAAGATTTTGATATTAGACTTCACTGCATATTTTGTTCCAATCCGTGCGTTGAACGTGATGCAAAAAATCCTAGTAGATTCAATCCTTCCCATCTCGTTCACACTTTGACTTCCAATGGAGACTTTCGGATATGTGTGAAAAGAGAAAAGATAAGTGGGCTGAAGAGGTACGATTGAGACTTACAGGCACACACACATGCTTGCATGTAGCTGGAGCAAGGTACCACCAGAAATGTGAACTACTGTTTACAACGAACAGAAATATTTCATCTGTAAAAGAAAAAATAGATTCAGATGTTTCTAGTCAAGAGGATTTTGCTCTCTGTAGTGTAGAATAACACAAAAAATGCTAGCAGATGAAACCCAGACATGGAACAGTGTCCAGCTGCATTCCTTGTACCTGAATTTTGAAGGAACCTAAAAAAGAAGATCTTTTGTGCAAAAATTAGAGGAATACTTTGGAGAGGAACTTTTGATACTTTCTTCCCCAGAGTGGCAAGCCTCATTCTCTTTAGAAAAAACTGCACCACAACATTAATTTCAACAGAAAACGACGAAGACGTTGTTATTAAACATGTAAAGCCTCTTGTATCAATTATTAAAAAAGAAACCCTAATTACAGACAAATCCAAATATAATTTGAGGATCAACGTTGATTCTGTAAGTAAGGAATGCAGCCCGACACAGTTAATGCTTCTCGGGAAACTCAAAATTCCCAGTTGCTGCCATCACGATAGGAAGCATTATCGTAAATTGTTTAAAAAAGCTCCTGTTCAGCTTCAAATTGCCATTTAAAACTTGGTGAAGACCAAGTTTGTTATAAATCATCTCTGCAAATCATCTCCTCCAATATCAAATAAACAAGGATCTTTTGTAACCAAATTAAGGTTCCATCGTAACTATTTTCAAAATAAAGGTATTTCAAATCAATTTAAACTTTTTTTGTTTAAAATAAATGTTTCCCTGTTAAAAAAACAAAAAGAATGATACCCCTCATGCCATATTTTATTAAAGATAAATCGAAAATCCTATTTTGTGGCTAACATTGACGCCATCTTGAATTCCTCAAAATGCTCAACATTTACGAGGTGGCATCAATCGGTTCTTTACTCCAGACATCATAACCCACCAAAATCAGCAATAAAATTCCATACACATTCTAATACACGGTTGACCCCTTTTTTGCCATTTGGCACCCTGACTAAGACTTACAAGTCCCATCAGGACATAAAGGGTTAAATTTAAAAAATCTTAGAAGGGCTTTGTACACAATTGATAAAGTAAATGCTGCTTATTTATTGTGTTACTCACTGGTGTGTATAGAAATTTATTTCGGGAGGGGTCCAAAATTGTTTCCCAGTTCCTCTCATGTATATATAATTTTTTTTCAGTATATTCTTAGGCAGAATTTGCAACGTAAAGAACTTAATATTAAACGAGTTATGATGTATTAAGTTGCAATTACAAAAGGGGAGACTCTAAAAACCAGGTTTTTTAACTAGTTTTGATACCCCTAGTTAGAATTTTGGATATAAATTTTCAGATAAAATTTGATGAATTTAATGAAAAAGTTATAAAAAATATAGTTTTAAGTACAGAAGGGGATATATGGGGGTCATCCCCCAGAAAAATTTTGGAGATTAGATCCTAAAAACAGGATTTCAACTTGGTTTTGATACACTTTCCAAATTTCAGACATTACATTCTCAGGTAGGATTTTGAACTTATTGTAAAAAAGTTTTGAATAATGAAATTCCAAGCACTCTAAAGGGGGGTTTGGGGGGGTCCTCCCCCAGGAAATTTTTCAAAATTTGACCCTAAAAAACAGGGTTTTAACTTGTTTTGGTACACCAAGTCAGAATTTCGTGGGGGGGGGCAGAAGCATGTTAACATCTGAAAAATATCAAATACATCTTTAAATATTAAACCAATTCTATCAAATTCTAACTTTAAAATATTGTGGGACTATGATAACATTCTGTTTGAAGATAAAATTGTAATAGAGTACAAGAAAATGCCACTATTTTATAACAGGGAGTGTAAAATTTGCAATGAGGAAACTTGATGAAGTGTTTTATTTTGTTTATCCAGTAGACCAAAATGAATAACTAAACAGCCTCTCAAAATGTGTACTTAAAAGACAAGAATCTCAAAGATTGTAATTGTAAGAGCAATAATTGTATTTAACCCTTAACTAACATTAGTATCTATCAACTTCAAAGAAACACAAATGTTTCATTTACAATAGAGCCTTTTCCACACAAAAATTTCACAAAATATTTGTTTTCGTATGATCATATTTTTTTTTTGCTTTCACACTATTATAAACTCTTTTAGTAATATTTAAAAAGTTAAGAATATCTTTTATATTATTGCTAAAACAAACATTTTTTCCAGGAATGTCTGAGTTTGCTTTGAAGAATGTAAAATGATGCTGCAGGTTTGAAAGTATCTCCAAGACAACACTAGGACCTATGCAAAGGTAAACAAGTAACCTTTTGAAAACTAGAAATGTGACAAGCAAGATTCATGTATAAGAATATGTGGGCTCATTTCATTACTTATTATCAGGGTTGGGAAAAAACATGTTTTATTTGTTTATTGTTCTATTTTTTACCCTCGACAAAGAAATGCTAAGAAAACCCATGATTTTTAAAAATTGAAATATGATTTTTAAAATGGAAATTAGATTAATAGAACTATACTTTTAAATACACCACAAACAGTTTGTTCATTTAAATGATTTTTGTAAGCAGCATTGTGCTCTTTATTAAGTAGTGTACTGCATGGCAATTTGTAATGTCATGGCAATTTGGTGGTTTGTACCCTAGCACTTGACACAATCTTTTTAGGCTCTGGGTGATCCACACTTGAAAATGGTGAGTTGTTTGTTGCCTAAATAAAGGGAGCAACTTGCTAAAAAATATGTGTTTTAAACAAGGCTTTTTTGCTTTGATTTAAACGTATTTAAAACGAGTGTTTTGTTAAACGTAACAGTCCTGCTTATACAGTTGATATAAAGTAAATAACTGCTCGTTGTATTAAATTATTGCTAAGTATGTGTTCTTTTTATTAAATCATCCTTTAGAAGCATGTCTGTTAACATCTAAAAAGATAAAACAAATCTTTAAATACAAATCAATTCTATCGATTCCAAACTATAAAATATTGTGAAAACTGTACTACATTCTGTTTGAAGATAATAATTAAATTTCAATAGTTTCAAATACAAAAGAAAATGCCACTATTTTATGTTAGGAAATTTGATACATAAGGAAACTTGATGAAGCTTTTTTAGCAGTGAACCAAAATGGATATCTTATCTAAACAATCTGTCTTAATTAAAGAAGTGTTCATTTGGCAATTCTCCCCTAAAAAGTTTTGAAAATTAAAATGAATTTTAGACTTCTAAAAAAAAGATGGTATTTTAAATTTTGAATTCCTCTTGTAAGGAACTCAAGGAAATGTAAAGCAGTTTATAAAACCACATTTCCGATGTATTGACAGTTTCAATACTACTAAAATTTCCATCCTTTGTAATTACTGTTTAATGCTTTTCCCAAGTTTTTTGTATTGATGTCTGTTTAATGAAACTAATCTTAAATATTTCTTTTTAGATCATCCCTTGTTACATGAAGCTTTTAAGATCAAGAACTTTATAGGATGAACAGAAGATTTTTCAAATGGTAAAAAATAATTCTAGCATATTGTATACTGCTTTTATATACTGTGCGTTACTCTAGTCAATAAAAACTATGGACTTAATTTTTCTATTTGATTTTTTATTACATCAATACTATTGTAATCTGTGCAATTTTTCATAATTTACATTTAACAAAGCATAATAACAAATTACATATAAGTAACAAAATAACAACAAATAACATTTAAGTAACAAAAATAACATGTAACCAATATGTAGTACACTCTAAAAGATTAAATTAAAAAAAACCTGGTTAAGTAGCAATTCGTGTAAATTTAAAATAACCATTCTTTAATTAAAGGTTAGGAATTCTGTACTAAAAGATATTCTTCAACATTAATTTAAAGATTATTGAACCTCCTGTAGCAGAATTTTTGTAGGTTCTTAAATATTTGTTAACACACTTAAAATGTTTGATGATCTTTTCTGGTTTATGTTGGTAGGAAATTGGGGAAACTGTTGCCATATCCACAAAACTGATCAGGTATGACTAAATTTTTTTTTTCTCGATATGACTTTTAATGCCATTCTACCATCAGGGCTGGATTGCAAAATAGGCAACTGCCTAGAGGCACCCAGCCCAAAGAATTTTTTCTGAAATCTTTCTTTGGAGTTGAAATTAAATTTCAAGTTTTTAATGTGGGCAGGGGTCTGTGAAGAAATCTTCTTAATGATTCCAAAGACAGACCTCTCAGATTCTCTAAAAAGCAGGAATTCAGCAGGAAAAAAAAACACATTATTTTTCACCATGTTTTATTTGTTTTAAACGTATTTTTTTAATTTAAAGCATGTTTTATTTGTTTTTTTTTTACCCTCAACAAAGAAATGCTAAAAAAATCCATGATTTTTAAAAAAATTTAATTTGATTTTTCAAATTGAAATTAGATTAATAAAGCCATACTTTTATATACACCACACATAAACAGTTCGTTCATTTAAATAATATTTGTAAGTTTTCTTCACAGCATCGTGCTCTTTATCAAGTAATGTACTGCCTATGTCAGGGGTCCCCAACCCTATGCCCGCGGGCACCATGGCGCCCGTCGATCGGTCTAGGTGCGCCCGCTGCTTGTGCCCAACGATAAAATATTTCAGTTTTCCACTATCCCATAAAATTCTAGAAATGAAATAGCAACATACATTTCAGAATTTCTTCAAGTAAGGCGAGAATAGAAATTTTGGATCTTCAGAATGACATTATCCTCAAAACTATTATTAGATGATATGAGAAATTCTGGAATATAGTTGATAGAAATAAATTTCCATTCTTAAAAAGAGCAGAAAGTAGTTTTTTGGTTCCACACACTTATGTTTATCACTTTCGACAATGAATATAATAAAATAAAAAATATATAGATCACGACGTACAGATGAACACCTTGACGATAGCTTGCGGGCAAGAATTTCATCATAATCTCCCAATTATGAAGTGCTGGCCAGTGAAATGCAATGTATTTTACATATTTTATAAATAATTTTTATACTTCGTATGTTTTGCAAGCAATTTAGTAGTAACTTATTTTACAAAAGAATATTGATACTAATTATACCTATTCATTATGTTAAATTCATTTTTAAAATTAAATTTTTTGTGCATTATATATGTAGTGCGTATTATTAACTATGTCCACCAACTATAAATTTATCTTGGAAAAAATAAATGGTGCCCGCCATTCGACCGATGTATGTGCTCTTAGGTACAAAAAGGTTGGGGACCCCTGGCCTATGTCACGGGGATTTAGGGGTTTGTACCCAAGCCTTACACTTGACACCATCTATTTAAGCTCTGAGCACTTGAAAATGGTAAGTTTTTTGCCTAAATTGAGGGAGCTAAAAAATATGTGTTTTAAACAAGGGTTTTTTTGCTTTGGTTTAAATGTGTTTGAAAAAAGTGTTTTAAACGTAACAACCCTGCTAAAAAGTAGCTTAAAAATTAACATAAAAAGTCAAAAATTTAAAGGATAAAATTCCCCTCCCATAAAAACAAAACTTGGACCCGCGGTGAAAAATGGGGTGAAAACCATTTCTTAAAATTCACCTTTCACACAGAAGTTATCATTTGCACCTGTTAAATGTATTAGGTATGTGAGCTTCTGTAACAAGAACTATACTGGGGACATGGTTGTAAATTAGAAATATGTTAAAATACACATAATTTCTAGTAATCAATGTGTTAACTTAATAGTTTAACATTGTTGGTGCAATTTTATGCCCTGATATGTGCCATAAAAATTTTTATCTTAGTCCAATAAAAATACTTTAAACTTTTTGTTATGTTGCTACATAATATAAACGCCTTTTAAAAATACAAATACAAATACAAATTAAGTCAACCAACTACAGGCGTAAGCCCAGCAAGGTTGGTCCAGTCTTTTTAACCCACACTACCGGAATCCCAGTATCTGTCAATTTTCCTCTTTCCTCTTTTATGGGTTAACTCTTTGTGTGGAGTACTTAAAATATCTTGATCTTTTTATGCTTGGGGCCTTCACTTACTTTTCAAACTTTTTTTTATTTTTAGCAATTTCAGTTATTTTTGAAGATTTAATGAGTCTACCCATCATGTTATAACTGGCTATATCATAAATCCCTTAATATGTTTTGAGTTCTAAAA
Source organism: Tetragnatha versicolor (assembly GCA_024610705.1). Classification (NCBI taxonomy): domain Eukaryota; kingdom Metazoa; phylum Arthropoda; class Arachnida; order Araneae; family Tetragnathidae; genus Tetragnatha; species Tetragnatha versicolor. Next base: position 2,037,170 of record JANDEH010000032.1, on the reverse strand, counting down.
ACAACCTGTTTCATATACTTGCCAAACTCAGAATGAATAATATAAAAGGAAAAACTTTCACAGCCGGAATTATTAGGATAAAACATTTTATTCGGGCTACGAGGGTTGTTTTTTAATTAACTTCCGTTTTTCTGCTGAAAAGAAAGTATTAGGAATTTCAAAATAATTTTGGTACAGGTAGTTAGATACATCTTTCAGGTTCAATTTGCCACTTTACTGAATAAAATCGGACATTTTTTTCTATTTTTTATCGATTTTACAAGCGCGCTCCTCGAACTATTTTCCCGACAACCCATAGAGAATTCGGCTTTTTTCCTCCCTTCGCTCCGTCCGTGATCACCTGTCCACCCATTGTTTAATGTTAATGCCTGCTCGCGGACGGAGCGAAGGGAGAAAAAAAAGCCGAATTCTCTATGGGTTGGCGGGAAAATAGTTCGAGGAGCGCGCTTGTAAAATCGATAAAAAATAGAAAAAAATGTCCGATTTTATTCAGTAAAGTGGCAAATTGAACCTGAAAGATGTATCTAACTACCTGTACAAAAATTATTTTGAAATTTCTAATACTTTCTTTTCAGCAGAAAAACGGAAGTTAATTAAAAAACAACCCTCGTATAAGGCAGTGGTCGAGTGTTAAAAGGATTAAGAGTCAACATTTTGTCCACAACTGCGGTGAACATCATCAGGACTGTTTTCTCGGGCGAAGGTTGTAATGCCTGTATGTCAAAGCGACTGACTGTTTTGGCAAATATGTATTGGTGCTGATATTGCTGCCGATTTGCCAATACAGTCAGTCGCTTTGGCATACAGGCATTACAACCTTCGCCCGAGAAAACAGTCCTGATGATGTTCACCGCAGTTGTGGACAAAATGTTGACTCTTAATCCTTTTAACACTCGACCACTGCCTTATAGCCCGAATAAAATGTTTTATCCTCAGAATGAATACTTTTCATAATTAGGAAAAAATCCTGTTTTTGGTTAGGTGGTACATTTTCAGTGGAGGATTTCTAAATAGGCTATATAGCTAGGCTATAGCCTACGGCGGCAAATTTTTGACGGCAGAATTTTTTTATGAATAAAAAAAGAAGAGAGAGAGGGGAAACACAAAACATAAGCTCTGGAAATACGAGAACATCCTTTCAAAAAAGCAATTCCTTGGTATACAAGGAACTGTTCGTCGCTTAAGGCGCAAAATGACATAACTGCATTTTCCCTATTTTGCAGGAGATGAAAAAAAGCAGTTTGGCTATTAATTAAAGAAAATAATATTATTATAGTTTTAAACCTTTATTTTAGGCCTTTTTGACCGGGGATTGAGATGAAACGCTTCTCTGTGGCGGCGTCCCTAACGATATCAATGAAAGGCGTGCAATTATGTCATTTTGCCTTACGAATGCAGTTATGCTAAAATGACAAAATTGACGATTGCAGCGATTTGAGTCATTTTTTCGCAAAATCGTTGGTGCCAGGTGATCCGGGGCAGGGATTTGCATAAAGATTGATGCATAACTCAAAATGGCCAAAATGTCAGTTATGTCATTTTGCGCCTTAAGCGACGTGTTCTCTTTGTTACCCAAGGGGTCTCAAAATGAGCTAAAACACTACTTTAATGGGCAATTTTCAAAAAAATGTCTGGGGGAGAACCCATAGACCACACTGCAAAAAAATAATCGTAGATAAACAGAAAAGCTCTGGCAGCAAAAGTTGCCAGAGCTATCCTTTCCACAGAATTTCTCTGATGTTGACTGAACTTGTTCTGTAAACAACGACTTTTCCTGCGATAATATTTAGGAAAATAACCCACTGAAATTTCCGAAGTTGGGAAAAAAGAGACCAGTCTAAAGAGAGACAAAATTTGTATTTAAAAAAATTGAATATTTCCGTTGGAATAGTTCCCAAAAGTTTCGAAACGGTCGTAGCACACGGAAAAAGTTCAGTCAAAAGAGAAATTCCGTGGAAAGGAAAGCTCTGGCAACTTTTGCTGCCAGAGATTTTCTGTTTTTGTACGATTATTTTTTACAGCCTAGACCAGTGGTTCCCAACAGGTGGTCCGCGGACCACTGGTGGTCCGTGAGGCCTTTGAGGTGGTCCGTGAGAAGATTTTTAAACTTATCCAACAAAAATGTGTGGAAATTAAAAAAATAGTTTTCCTCATTACAACACTTTTCAGGAAGTAGTAAAAAACCATGGATGCAAAAAACAAATAAAAAATCATACGGTGTCATAAGTAAAAAAAACTTCTCTTTTATCCTATGAATCATATTTGTTCGTTTCACTTACTTTATTCAAAAGTAGTTTATTACATAGTAGATACGAAATGTGATTGATATGGTGAAGTGCACATGCACATCAGATGAATTAAAACTGAAAGGCGCCAGGGTGGGGCAAATAAAGAATCGAATGTTCGAAATTTTTACATGGTTTGATACGAAGTATGCGTGGAAGTGTATCAAAGAGGGAATTTCTGATACAAGTGAAATCAGTTTGTTCGAAGAAATAAGAAAAATTTATTGCCGGAAATGCGAAAGTTTTTGAGCACATAAATTATCTTCTTTTTTAATCGCTCCTTTGAAATAATTACTTACTTTCGACGCGGTTTCTTTCGGGAGAACATCAGTTAGCATCGCTTGTAGAATTTCTTGCACTCAGTGCACGTCAAGTTTACTTTTTTTTGTGATCAACAGAATTCCTAGTCATCTCATCTGTCCTGCAGTTTAATTTCAAGCTAAGTACTTTCTTTCAAATTTAAATCTATTAATAATATTCGTAATATTACTTTTGTTGTTGGTTATGAAAAAGAAAAAATAATAACTTTTATAATGATGTTTTTTAAACTTGTATCTTGGGTGTAGGTGTGAACCCTTCCAGGGTTAATAGATCCATGAGCGGACACTGGGATGGATTAAAACCATCATCATTTCAACTCACCTGAACAATTACATAAAAGATAAGTTACCAAGATAAAGTTACATGGTTGAGCCTCTCATATGAGATCAATTGAAATTTTTATTTGTAAATTGCTTTAATAGTGCTTTGGAAATTTATATACTGCTGAAAAAAAAAGAATTTTCTTATAAAATTTCCTAATATAGTTTACTGTATAAAAAACAATCGTAATTAATAATGGATTTTATTTTATTTGTTGAATTTCGTCAGATCTTGATAAGAATAGTTAAATGTTTTTTTTATAAAAAGTATACTTATAAAATTTGATATAAAATTAATGTTAATTTTCCTTTGAAGTTTCATAGATTATTTGATTTTCAGTTCCAATTTAGAAACATACTTAAAACTCGGTTTCTCTTAATAAAAAAGACAAAACTTTTGACAACTTTTGAATACATAGAAAAAAAGGTTAAAATTTTGAAGATAAAGGTAGGGATAGAGATGGTCCGCGTAGGTTCTAATTTACGTGAAGTGGTCCGCGGACATATTTGAGTTGGGAACCACTGGCCTAGACCATCCTCTCAAATTTTGATATATTTTACTTTCCCTTGAAAATTATGCTGCCTACAAGAAGCTTTTCCTTTTTGGTGCACTCTCCATAGAGCTTGAAAGTAGATAAACACAAGCTAGGAGGGAATTTAAAAAATATTATCTGGGGGAGGACCTCTGGCCCCCGTTTGACGTTTTTCATAACTTTTTCCCCAAAAAAAAAATTCTGTGGTTTTCAATAGTTCTCAAAATGAAATGAAACACTATTTTAAGAAGCCAGTTTTCAAAATTTTTCTGGGGGTGACCCCCCATTTTTACTTCGAGCTCACATTGTCAAATAGTATTACTTTTAAGTGATCTAACACTTCAGGTATAAATACACTCGGGACCTTTAGAAAGATGTTCAGTCAGATCGCCCCCGCCTCCCCCTCCCCAAAAAAAAATGAATCCAAAAGTCAAGTTACGGCATGTACCAAACCCACTTACGGCCGTATTCACCATAAACCTAACCTGACTTTAAAAACTGAGGTTTGGGAACTGGAAGTTAGGTTAACTGAAAAACGGAGTTCAATTTCCATTTCACCAATATTTTTTCCACTCCGGTTACTTAAATCTAAGTTACTTGACCACAAAATTGCTGATTGATCCTCATTGGTCGAAACTAACACCACGTGACCTCAACCGTGAGAAAAGAGCGATCCTTCCGAACTGGGTAGTTGGGCCGCCATATTTGCCTTCTTAGCAGAAATAAATAACCTGATAATTATGGGCAGTTTTAAAAATTCCGAATTATTTTCTGATCCTTAAAACTCTTATAACAATAGAAAAAACAGTATAAATAAAATAAAATCTACTTTAAAAAATATCACAATGCCAATTACTTCAACCAGCCGTCGTGCTGCCATCTATAAGCGGTAGGCTAAATGAAATGACTTTTGGTTATTGAAACTCCTTGACTTTCTTACGATATTAATATAAACTCTAAATCTTGTAAAAATACCTTTTTACAATGAAAGAAAAATTATCATATCATAACAAGTACCAAATGAAGTATATTTTTATGAATAGAATATTCATCCCTTTCCATACTAATAGATTCAAGATGGCGATAAAATCGTGTTCTGGTTCTGACAGAATAGAAACATAGCAGAAATAAATAACCTGATAATTATGAGCAGTTTTAAAAATTCTGATATATTTCCTGAACTTAAAAACTCTTTTAACAATAAAAAAACAGTTTAAATAAAATAAAGTCTACGTTAAAAAAATCAAAATTCCAATTATTTCAACAGGCAGTCGTGCTGCCATCTATAAGCAGTAGGCTAAATGAATTGACTTTTGGTTATTGAAACTCTTTACTCTTACAATATTAATATAAACTCTAAATCTTGTAAAAATACCTTTTCACAATGAAAGAAAAATTATCACATCATATAACAAGTACCAAATGGCATATATTTATATGAATAGAATATTCATCCCTTTCCATACTAATAGATTCAAGATGGCGGATGTCTTTAACTGAAGTATAACCTAGCTTTGAGCATGGTTAGGTTTTTTAACTTGAACCTGAGTTCAGTGGAAGAATCTGTGGTTACTTTTCGATGGTGAAATGAATTTTTAACTTTGATTCGAGAGAAACGAGTTTTTCTCCGGTTTCGCGGCTTAACTTTAGGTTAGAGTTTATGGTGAATACGGCTGTTAAAATCTTTGCCCCCCCACCCAAAAACTGAAATGACACCCCTGTTTAGTTTTGTAAGATGTATTGTATAGCATATAGGTGGCAAAATTTTATTTATTAGCCTATAGGCGGCACATTTGGAAATCCGCCCCTGTGCATTTTTCAGTTTAGTTCAACTTTTTTAGCTGTCCCAAATTTTCCATAAGATTCAATGATGATCTAAGATTGAAAGCATTTAAGAACCCCAAGTGTTAATGCTAGTAAAATCAAAGTATTCTTGTATATAAGTTAACTAGTTTTTATTGTTATTTATACTGATTCAGTTGTCATTTTCTTAACCATTCACTATAGATTAGCTTCTACAGAAATAACAGTTTCATAAAGCTGTTTTCATTTGTCTCTCTAGGAACGAGGTGGAGGAAATTTTTAAAAATAAAAAATTCTGGACCCTCGCCTGCCTTACTTATCAGGGACACCGAGATATCGGCTACAATTAGCCGGATGCTCGTAGCAAGAAGTAAGTAAGTGTTTTTAGACATCAGGGATCAAATAGCTCGAATAAAAAAAGGGGGATTCAAAATTTGTTTCACTTTAACCGTAACTGATAAAGTTTAACTGCCCCCCCAAGTAGCACAGATGGTTGCAAAATTATGGCAAAACTGTCACACGGTGGTAAAATCGTTGCATGTTGCAAGCTGCTACAAAATAAAACGTATTTTTTAACAATCATTTGTAACAATCCCTCTTTGTTGCAAGCTTCTACCAAATAAAACGTATTTTTCTACAATCATTTGCAATAGTATCTCTTTTTCTAAAACACGAGGGGTCCTGCATTGGAGAGGAGGGGGCTTCAGAAATGGGGGGAGGACGAAGGTTGTTTCAAGGGGATACCTCCAGCACAGAAATTCTGTCGCTTGACCTCTCCCATGACCCCCGGGAGAGCCATTCGGTTCGGGGTTCCCAGATTATCCCCTCATGCGCTTTTTTTGGCAAGCGTGGAGGGTGAGATCTTCATGGTTTATGCGTGTTTCGCAGATAGTGGACGTTTTTTCTTTCGTTTAACTTTAAAGTATCGTTTCCTTTTGTATTAAATGACAAAATAAATACAAATTAATGAAAAATATTTAATAATACACTAACCATGATATACAACTAGTAGTTATCTTATGTAAATAACATAATAATAATGTTGTTTGTTATAACAAATGGGTTTCAGTAACTCTCGAATTTTTTCAGTATTTTGTTAAAACATATTGATACCAAAAAAACAACCATTTTCCATGAAAAGATAGATCTTCACCGGATTTACTCGATAAAAATGGCTGGTATACGCTCCAACTTTCTGACAAAGTTCCACCAAACGAGAAAAATATTGACTAAAACCCTAGATTTTTTACTACTTTTTGTGGCAAGGAGGTATTTTTCAATAATTTTCAATTGGTTAGGTTGAAATTTTGTAACAGTTAATTTCATGAAGCATTAAAAAAAGAGTGGGTGTTCCAGAGTCGAATAAAAATTGCATACCAAATTTCAAAACAAACACGAAGTTTTAATCATCACATTTTTTGGCGATTATTAAAGGCTAAATTTAACTTATGTGTTTGTGCGAGTATGCGAGACCAGGATTTGGAAATTATTTTACCTATCCCCAACTTTTCAATCAATGTTTAGTTATGGGGCTGTTGAGTTTCATGCAAAATCTCCCGTTTCTCTGTGACTCTGACTTTTCCTCTTAACTGATATATCCCGTATTTTTTTTTAAAAACAAAGTCACATTAAACATAGAATTACACTCTAAATATAGGAGAAATTTGGAGCATAGTCAGCAAGTAAAAAAAGGATGGCCAAGACTCGATCAGGATTGATTTTAATAATCTTGATTCAAAATACAAAATTGATTTTTTATTTTAGCTCGTCCACTAAAATGATCTTAAAATTGACTATTAAAATTGACTATTAAAATTGACTAAAAACTATTGAATTAAATTTGTCTTAGATTTTTTGTGAATATCTGTAGCTCCATATTTAGAAAATGTCATAAAATGAATTTAAACCCTGTTTTTAGGGTCGAATTTCCGAAATTGTTCTGGGGGAGGACCCCCAGAACCCCCTTTTCGTATTTAGAACTCCACTAATTACATTTATCTTCAAATTAGGTTCATAAAAGGACGCGCGAATCTTACTAAAAAATATTAAAAAAGAACTTTAAACTTGCAAAGATACGTGAAAAGGGTTTGGAGGAAATTTCCGAGTTTCTTCTCCTATGCAAAAATTTAACTTGGGGCCTGATAGTGATTTAATTTTCTGGAAAGACATTTGGGCCCCTCTCGAAATAAATTTCTACATACGCCACTATGATCCTAGATGTGTTGAAAAACAATTTTCTGTTGTTACTATTTAAAACTTATTTTCAACGATTCACTTGTGCATATTTTAAATTTTAAAATATTTTAAATCTTTTTGCAAATAACAATAATTTTGTGATTTAATATTAAGGTTATTTACCTAATTGTGTTCTTTTAAAACTTAATTGTGAACCCCAATTTGAGCTACCCACAAAATCCATCCGCTCATGGTGTTGATTCTTTTTTATTTGAACCAGATTTGCCAGATTGCTGGTCAAATTTGCCAAGAAAATTTGCGACATCGTAAATCTACCGTTTAAGGACTTTAAACCAGTGGTTCCCAAACTATTTTGGTCGTGGAACCCCCAAATTTATTACCGATGATCACGGAACCCTGAATATTTTTTATCAACGACTTTTCTAAACTTAATATCTGATATTAAATGAAACTAGGTGTGAATCCAACACAAAGGGGGGCACTTTTCCAGATAATCACCTTTACCTTTTGTCAAAAAGTTGGAGATTTTCCAAAAAAGTATCACGCAAGATCCCTTGGGGTACTGTGAGGGGATTCTGGGGGCTCCTCTCCCAGAAAAATTTTGAGATTCGACTGGTAAAAGTAGGATTATAACTGATTTTGAGAACCGTTTTGGGTCCAAGGGCACTGTCCATTCTTATTTTTTAATGAAATAAAGTTTGTCACATGGAACCCCTAACCCCAGAATTCAGCGGAACCCACTTTGAGAACCACTGCTTTAAACGCATTATATTCCAACTCTTTAACAACGGCTCTCGGAAAACGAAAACACATTTCTTCGACCAACAGCTCCCTGGCTCTTTTGAAAGCTGTTGTCGCGGGAGTTCCAGGGAGTGCGACATGCAAGAACAGCTTTTGCATAAATTGCTTTGACGAATAATGGGATGTTATTAATTTTTATCCAAAATTTCTGGATTGGGTAATATAAAAAATTGTGTGGTTTAGCCTCTTAGATAGACTCCGTAAACCGTTAAAAATCCTCCAAGAAATGCATTTTCTCATTGTGCTTTCAACAGTTTACTTTTCTAAAAGCATAATATTCGATTAAGATGGTGGATTAATTATAAGTCTTCTACATTCATCCGAGAATATTGTCCTATTAGACGAGATTGGTGTATAAGACAAAATAATCTTTCAAAAATTATTGCCTTAGATGCCCATGTACGAATACGAATATGTTCGTAATTATTGAATAGAGACGATTGCAAGTCTGTTCAATTTTAGTTTTTAAAATACCTCGAATTTGAAAACAGATCAGTTCTTTGATTTGATATAAGATAAATTTTAACGTTTATCCTTTACAAAAACGCTTTATAAGTTTTTTCCCTTTGTCATAAAAAAATATCAAACTTTCCTGAATCTGTATGAAAGCTATTTCATTTCTCATGTCTTTTGTATTTTCCTAATAGTTCTGTGAGTTAGGGTTTTCTGCATTGAAAGATGTATAAGAGATCAAAAACATAGATATTTTTAAAAGATGTAACGCAAGCTTGTTTGGTGACTTATAACAACAGCGATTTTATTTAACGTTTTACAAATAGAAACACAATCTTCCTCATGAATTGATTTTCGAGAATAAATATTTTTATGTTGTAAAACTTTTTTCATACTCGGTGTACTGCAAATATATCCAGATAATTTATGTGTGTTGTGAACTAAATAAAGTTGAGAAACAGAGAAACACTTAGGGAACATCCATAAATTACGTGAGGTGTTTTTTCCAAAATCTGGACTCCCCCCTCCCCCCTTGGTGAGATTTTGCTGGACCCCCCTCCCCCACGTGAGATTTACCTTCAACCTTTAAAAATAATTTTCTATATATCACCTCTTTCTTTTATATCACCTCTTTTTTTAGAAATCGAGTCCTGGCTATATCTATATGAAATAATGTATTTATAACATATTCAATGCTAGGGATGATGGGTAGAATTGTTGTCAAACTATCCTTAAAGCGGTGTCTTGATATTCTTAAAATACGATCACTAGGAGTCTTTCAACGGGAGTAGTATCAAAATGTCAATTTTTGTTCACCTTATAGCTTTTCTTTGGAAAGGCAATAAAAAACATGATTCAAAACAGCTAGGTCATACTTTTCTCTCATTTATGTAGTCCTCTAACAGTTTTTGATGCCATTATTTGGTTTCACTGCGTTGCTTGACAGTTATTTAGGTTTTACAGTAAAGCACCGTTTATACTTCTTTCAAGGGACCGACGTAAAACGGCGCATAAATGAAAAGACGTATAATTGAAAACAATTTTGATTATTTGAATGAATTGGGACTTAGCGAAAACGACGTATAAATGTAAAAGACGTATAAATGAGAGACGTATAAACGGTGCTTTACTGTATTACGTTAGGGTAACTTTGGCCCACAATTTGGGGTTACTTTGACCCAATGGTATCTGCTGAAATAAGCGAAATACTCATTGAGTTCAAAGAAACAGAAGATTAGAACGGCTGAAAAATTAATTATAAACCCGAAATAAATTCAAATCATTAGGTAGCAAGCCTAAACTATAGTATTATGGTTGTGGAGATAAGATCATTATTGTGAAATCGACGGTGTTCGAAGAAATATCAGTTTTGTTTCAAAAGTGAATTTTTCTCCACAATTTAAGCAACCAATCTATCAAAATATGGACCTATACCTAAGATGTCAAAATACTGTGAAGTGTTCATTCCTGTCTTTCCTTTAAAAATTTATTATAACTCTAAAATGAAATCAGTTTTCTGTATGAAAACATGTTTTATTGCTTTATTTTCTTATATTTAACTTAAAATAAACTTGGAATGGATTGTTATAGTCATCATTGATAGGTAACTTAGAAACACATCTAAATAGTTTAGCGTTATCTAATAGTAACTCAACGCCTGAATTTTGGGGTTTTTGAGGTCTCCCGAAATATCAACATCCCCCTCCGAAATTTTTTTCTGGCTACGCCACTGGCCAATGTTACCCCAATTCAGGGTAACTTAGGGCCAAATATTCATTAAAAATATTTAAAATTTAAAATCACACTTAAAAGTGGTTTACATTGAAGTTGGCCAAAGTAATCCCATTTTAAGATATGAAGGGATTATAGTGGTGTGTAAGCAGGTTGCGTGTGTGGGTTTTTTCAATTAAACCCTGAAAAAACCCATATAAAGCTGGGTTTTTTCGGAAAAAGTGTGGGTTTTTTCAAAAATCAATGATTTCTCCTACATAGTAAGTGGTTTTTGTTTCAAATTTTAGTGAGTTCTTTTTGTGTTGAATGTGTTCTGTCAAAATAATGTCAGTTTTTCCGTAGGTTTCATAACTTTCTTTGTACTATACCTATGGTTATAGAATTTTAATATTGTGCGTCTTTATTAGCTGATTAAAACGGTGTATTGGTATTGCATTAAGGTTTGCTGTTCTTATTACGGATTCTATGATAGTCCGTAGCTTTACCGAAAAACGTCGATAATTCTTAAATAAAGTACAATATTTTTTAATAATGGTTTAAAAAGTGATTGTTTCTTAAAATATACGTCTGTATGCATATCACATCCGATTTTCATGAATATACCTTTCATATTTAGTATAAGTTATTAGAGTTTGAAAAAAGGTCCTCCGTATCGTTAAAAAACACAAGTCCGCATTTCGCTTATAAATCGATAATAATTATTTTAAAAATTTTTTTGATTTTACTTATGAGTAAAGGACCTTTATGGCAAAGTTTTTCCAGAATTACGAGTTGCCACGGTGATTAGGACGTATTTCAGGATTTTTTAAGGCAGAAAGAAGTCTACTTGTCCATAATGCCAATTACTCCATTTTTTCGATTGATTTCGAGCTCAAAGTTTGTTTACATTTTGTTCGAATTACAAGTGTTATACATCGTTGTAAAGGTAATTAAAAATACTTTAAGAAAATAAAAATTTCTAAGGGGTGTTATTTATATTGCAGGTCGTATTTTAGATCAAAGTTTGAAAGCGTAGTAGTAGTATCCTTTTTTCTCAGTCATTGCTAGTATGTTGTTCGGGACATCGAGTTTATTACAATTATGTGTCGCACTAAGAGATCGGGTACATATTTCATGATTTGTATCAAGTTAAAGACGTTTCCGTAATACTTGAATAAAAGCATTTTTGCTTGAGATAGGTGGCATGAAATTTTAATATGTTTTACCAGGCGTCAAGCGGTTTAAAACGGTGTATTGTATTGTGGGCCTCATGCAGTAAGAGCTCTACAGTAGTCCGAAGTTTCTCCGTAATATCAAATTATCAAAATATCTTGAATATTCGCGGAGATATTAGCATGTGAAAATAGCACTTTTTCAGGGGTCAAAAAGTAAAAAGTTCGCATATTTGCAAATTTTTTCGATTTTTTGATTAAATTTTGTGTTTTTTCAATTAAAAAAACACAAAACTACACAATTTCACTGAAAAATTTGCAAATATGCGAACTTTTTACTTTTTGACCCCTGAAAAAGTGCTATTTTCACATGCTAATATCTCCGCGAATATTCAAGATATTTTGATCAAATTTTTTTCAATGAGTTCTTCTTGACGTTGGCAACAATATTCTCATTGAGGTTTTTGATCTATCTCCTTTAGTTTTTAAATTAATTTTTTTAACTTTTTAATTTCGCCGTTAGGGGCGCTGTAAGTCCTCACAATGGATTCTCCAGGGTCACTTACCTAGGGGTAGACCTTACTTCCATGACCCTAGGAGGGGCTGGTTCCGAATAAAAGCCGTGCAACGCAATTTTGAAACACCCTGCATATTAAAATTAATAAATCGATCAATTGTCAGTGTCAGCGGAATCTTGTAGTATACTTAAAGATGTGCATTTTTTTTCAATTTTATTTCAAATCGCGCTATAATTATGGTAGTTATTAGAGTTTGAAAAAAAAGTCTACCGCGCTAAAAAAAAATTAAACCTAGTTAAAATTTTGAAAAAAAAAACATTAACATTTTAAAAATATCCTAAACTTTGAAAAAACCTGCATTCAATTTTGAAAGAATTCTATTTATCTTTGAAAAAGATACTGAAATTTAAAAAAATCCTCCTTAATTTTTTAATAAAGTTTAAACTTTGAACTTAAAACGTTCTAAGTTTTGAAAAAAACCATTCAATAATGAAAAAAACCTTAATTATTGAAACTTGGTTGAAGTTTTGAAAAAACCCACTCAACTGCAGTTCTTGGTATGTTATTTCGCTAAATGTTTTTCTTCAATATTAAAACTGCCAAAATCTTGGATTTTTCTTGAAAAACTCAAAAATTGGTCCAACAAAATGTGTTTTTTTCACATGGGTTTTTTGAAAAAACCCATTGGGTCCAATCCAGCCAACCCTGTGTGTAGGGATTTATTTCTTCAAAGATTCACTGAAATGGATCGGAAAAGTTTGGGCAGCCGGACTAGACTAACTTGGATGAAAATTAAGTTTTATGGATGTATTTTCTGATAGGTCGTAAAGAACTGTCTTCTATATGTAACCATTGAAATAACAATATACTTGCAATTTTTACTCCGATTGTTCTGATGTTTATGATGCCCTATGTCTGCCTATTAGCCCTATGTCTAAAATAACACAATGCCCAAAACAATAATTTTCAATAACAGAAGTTGTTATTTTTTTATTTCGGTTAATTAAGTTTTTAAGTCCCAACATGGAAGTTTGTAAAAGTTATAGACACAAATCTTTATCGTCTGCGATCCACCGAAATTTTGATGTATTTTCGAAGCTATTTTTCGGTGACAAGTTTGGCTCTTTTTTACTTCGAGTGGGGGATGGATGCATGGCAACCCTACCCTACCGTGGGAGAGAGACGAGAACTCGAGCGCATTCCTAGAGTGGTAGTACGATGTGAGCAGGCGAAAATGCGAAGACAGCTCGGGGTGCAGTGTCTCTCTCGTCTCTTCACCGGACGCCGCGATAGCTGAAAGCAGACGGTCTTGTGATTCTGGCCCTCTCTCTCTGGATTGTCTCTTTGATCTCTTATGTTTTAACTGAAAAAATTTATGTACAACAGTTTCCATATAATTTCTTATGCTCTTTATTTTCAGATTGGAAGACCCGTATGGATTCTTTAAAAAGACATGAAAAATTCTGATGAGAGAGTATCCTTTACAGACACTAACGACACTGATGAGAGAGTATCCTTCAATCTCAAACTAACTGTTTAACTTTTTATAAGGATTCATCAAGTTGCCACACAAATCACATTCGCCCATATACAAGTACTCCAAGTATTCTACCGACCGTGTGAATAAGGATCTTCAAAATGATCAGTGTTTTAAAGGGAGAATCCTGGATTCTCATTTAAGAATTCTCCATTTAAAACACTAATCATTTTGAAGATCCTTATTTACAGGGTAATATACTTGGAGTGCCTGTACATGGATGAATATGATTTGTGTGTGGCAACTTTATGAATCCTTATGAAAAGCTAAATACTTAGTTTTTAATTTCTTAATATAGTTTTAGATTGAAGGGTAATTTAGTTCATCAGTTTCTGTAAAGGATAGTTTCTTTCATCAGAATTTTTCATGTCTTCTTATGTTTCTTTTCTTAATTTTATTTTCAGAAAATTTTTAAGCATTCCATGTGAATAGATGGCACTAGCTCGAAGAAAAATTGAAGATGAAAATAATTAAAACTATAGTTATGGTAATGTAAATTTTATTAGAAATAATAAAAACTACTGAGTACTTCTCGCAATATAACGCGGGAGGGAAAAGTGAAAAAAGAAAGAAAGAAAAAAAACACTCTCCCCGAAAATGAAAAAAACAAAAATAAAAATATCCCTCCCCTCAAATAAAAAACAAACAAAAAAGTTACCCTCTCCACGAAACCGGAGACGATGAGCTTGGCAAAGTACTACCATTATTTGTGGGAAATGCTACGGAAATATTTGATAAGCGTGGCAAAGTTCTACCATTATTTGTGGGCAATGCCACGGAAATTTTTGATAAGCGTGGCAAAGCACTACCACTATTTGTAAGGAAAAAGTGTAGAATTTAAAGTATCGCAAAACTATCGCGGTTTGTGACAGGTGAACGTTATTTTAGACCAATAAGTAGTGAAGTTTTGCAACTATCTTTGTTACGTGTTTTGGCAGTTAAAAGTGCCAAATGCCACCATCTGTGCTACTTGGGCCACCCATAGAGGAGATATAACAGTGGAGTGAGCAATGGCAAACCTTAATAGTGGCAAACATCGTTTAACATTAAGGCAATGGGAAAACGTCACTTCCGCCGCCAAAACGTCACATCCGCCGCCAAAACGTCACAACTCCGCCGCCCAACCGCTCGCCAATCCACTTTAGCTCGAAATTTGCCGCCGCCGCCATTTTTTCCCATGTTACTCAAATCGACGGCGAGCGGCTTTTTTATTTGATATATTTCAGATCAAGACTTCTGGATTAGACTTGCTAAGGTCAATTCAAGATTGGAATCAAGAAGGTAAATATCAATATTTTTTAAAATTCTTTGAAAGTTATCTTACTCAACTTTTTATATGTTTGTTAGTTATTGTTTACTTTGCTTCTCAGTTCTGAATTCAGCTTTTTCATATTTATTTCAGTTGTAAGAAATACGATATTGTTTGTGCTTTAAATTCCTATAACATATTATATTTTGCCCAGATTATAAATTACGAATTACTTATAATTTTTGATTGAATATGTCTTTTTTTAAGTATTTTGCTTGTTCTTATTTAGCTTAATTACGCATTTTCTCTTGCATTAAGAAATCCCATATTTTAAGAATTCGTATTCTCTCGTTTTCCATTTAACTACATAATAATTTTTTGAGCAAGTAGGTTTTTTTTGTTTTAAATTGAATTGGATTTTAATTAAATTTAGAAATTTATAATGAAATAAAAAATTAATGGAATACGAATTATAAACAAATCAATGTGCCATTAAACAGTAATAAGATATATTGTTAATTTTTTCCTTTTAATTATTTCCATTTTATGTGATCACATGCTAATAATTATTTTTTTATTTCATATAAATGCTGTTCTTTGTGAATACGTGAAAGAAATATTGAAGAGAGCAAACTGTGTTTGTAAAATGATGTAGTACTAACTTCATTGATGGCGTGTATTTGAAGAATTACTTTTAAGTAGTGAAAAAGTCAACTAAAAATTTTTCTATTAATGCTGAGTTATCTTTTGATGAAAATAACCATTCTGAAAGATGAAAATTAATAAATTTATCATCTACTAAGTTGTTTTGAAGTAACGTTATATTGTATTTTGTAATCTATATAAAAATATTCCTCCGAGGAACAGTGACCATCAAATAGTGACAATCCATACTATGTTTAAGTCAAAAGGTACCAACTAAATATAAATAACTACTAGATTTGGAGGCACTGTATATAAATGGCAACTTTTTATGCTTTTTTATTGTTACATCTTTGTAATTTGAGAGATTGATTATTTTTTTAAAGATTTAGTTCGTAGAATATATATTTTAATTTTTACAAGCTACACTTTTGGTGTATGTCAGGGATGCAGAAAATGTTTTTGCCTTCAAGATTTCCCTCAATCCATACAAAAATTTCCCCAAGATTTTAAAAAAATGATAAAGACCTTCAAAAATTCTGAATTATTGTCGGTATCAAAAATCTGTTTAAAAGTACAATGACACGAATTGCCACGTAAATTTTTATTACTGTACGGAAATTCAATTCAATAGTATACTTTTCCACAAAGTTTCCCCCGATCCTAGATTGCCGGATAGGACATATTCTGCATCCTTGGGGTATGTAGAGATTTTTCCAACCCCCTCAGGACCCTTACGTAATTAATGAATGAGCGCACACACTAGTGATTTCTGTCAGCCAAAACCAATTTTTGGTTTTCCACCTCCACCCCTGTTGGGAAACAGTGCGCGCGAATGAGAGTGCGATTCTTTGGAAACTTATTCCTTCTGTTAAAGAGTTCCACAAACTGCCCTTTTACTAACCCCACTCCTTTGGTCATGCCGCCCTATTACAACAGCCAAGGAATGCAGTGTTCAATCTAACACAGGGTTCACGTTTACTTGCTATAGCGGGTTTTTTATGCAAATTTGCGAGAGCAGGACGCAACTCCGGCAAAATACCGGGTCCACGGGACCCGGAAAATTTCGAAAGAAAAGACGTGAAAAAATACTATTTCAAATTTGGCCAAACTTCCGGAAGCAAATTGGTCCTGTTGGCTTCTGACCACGGTAAAGTTGTTTTTTCTACATCGCAATAACAACGCGAGACGCCCGCGGCCGTTTACGAAAGCAGTGGCAACAAACCGCAAGCAAATCGAAACTTACGCGAGAAGTCGCGATTTTAAGAGTTTTAACATAATAACTTGCGATTTTTCTAGGATATAATCTGGGGATTATCTGAAAAAACTAAAATTTATATTCCTTAAATATAGTGAGAATTTTCCCCAATTCGAAAAACTGGACTAAATAAATTTTAGTTATTTCAGTAAGCTCTGCAGTAGTTGTAAGAGCCCACTCATGCATGAAAAGAGTAAACACAAACCTAAGAAATAATTGGGAGAACTAAACAGTAATTTAATGATTATATCTTTGCAAGGGTCCAAAAGATGAAAATTTAAAAATGCTATAGTGCAAACAAAAAAATTTGTCAAAAGAGATTGAATTTGTAAGAATAAATCAATGCTTTCTTATTTTATAATAATTTGTTGAATATTATTAGTGTTTTTGTTTATTTAAAAACACGTCTTCCATAAAATTTTAGGGACTAAATTTTCTGTTTCCGGACCCACATTTTTTTCCTAAGTGGTCACATTACGGAACAATCCCCAAATATTTAAATTGCGGCGAAGTCAAGTGTCACTGTCAAGTAAACAAAAACAAGGGAAATCAATGAGGTGAGTTGTTTTTGGACTTCAATGAACCAAAACGTTTTTGATAGGGTTATAATATTTTTTAATTATAAACTCGATTACACATTTTATTTGGAAAATTACTTGATGGGAATTCATTTAAATTCACTACCTATAAAGATTTTTAATTTGGATATATTTTTTCTGATATTTTGTTTTAATAAAGAGGCTATAAAAATTCAACCAACCAGCCAACTAAGAATTCATCCCCTTCATCGCAGTAAGTTTGTGAGAATTTTCGAAAATAGTTGGCAACATTCTTTTTAGTTATGTTTACGTCAAAATTTTTATTTGCTAACAGAGTCAGAAAGACGCTTGTCTAGAAGATTTCTCCCTTGTTTGCACGTTTGCAGTTTATTTGCTGAAGATTCTTTTCGTTTGCTGTGTGTTATGCATTCACAAGGTTTGAAATCTCTACCTTTTTTCAAAACCCTGGTAAACAAAGTATTAAGTGTAAGCCAAGCAAATCTACATAGAAATCGTTTCCTTCTATGAGTGATTCAAGATACCAAAATGGAATAAAATAAGTGTTTTCTTTATTTTCTTGCATTAGTAATATAGATAGGCACTAAGTATTTCAGTAGGGGGTAAACAATGAATTACACTTTAAATTGTCCATCGCTTAAACATATAGCTCTAGTAAAGGTAGCCACCACATTGTGGAATCAAGATGATATTAGGGCTTTTATGTCAAAATTCAAATTTAAATTACTTATATTTGAAACAATAATAAATGAGATAGAAAATAAAGTAAAAGAGAAAGTACTACAGCTTTCACTACCAGAATCTGTAAAAGAGGAAATATTAGGTTTTATTAAACCAGTAGGCTTACAAATATTAAAATGGATAAAATATGATGAATACAGCCCTGGTATAGATCTACCCCATGAGTTTTGTTGGACACCACAAGGAACAGTAGATTTCAAGAAAACGGCAGAAGCCTTAATTAAGGACGAGAGTTTGGATGTTACCAGCCGCTACAAATTAGCATGTACTTACTGCTTAGAGGATGATGTTCTGGAACTGTGGAACAAAATACCTGAAAATCTCAGGAAATCTTTTTATAGTGATGAACACCCGATAAAGGTTAGGCAGGATTATTTAGTGGTTCTTTGGACGTATAATATAAAAGGGGAATTGAATAAGCTGGATAATATGATCGAAAGAAAGTGTTATCAACCAGAAAGAAGTAGGTGTTCTCCTTATCAATATGCATTTGAGACTGCTGCAGAGGTTGGCAACAAACCGGCAACTGAGTATTTCTTGCAAAAACTAACTTCCAGGGAAAGAGAAGAGTCCTTGGTGAGAACTGCAATAAAGGTATTATATTCTTATAAACTTGCAGCACACTTAAGGGCTGATGTTTTATGTTTTTTACTCTCGCAAATGGAAGAAGAGCAACAAATAGAGGTATTTAAAAGATGCCCTGATAACGTGCTAAAATGTTTGCTGTATTGGCCTTGGCAAAGTCTCTTCATAGAAATGGCAAATCGTGTGTCGGAGGAGGTTCAGGTTGTGCAATATACAAGTTGTTTGTGTTAACTTGTAACAACTTGTATATTGCACAAAACTTCTTTTCTCACTACTTAAAATAAATATAGATGTATTTTTTGATTTCAAAAAATTAATAATGTAAAATATATACAAATCACTATAAATATGGCGTTATTTAGACACTTAAAGGTTCCATTAACTTTATTAAAAATAGGTAATTGTTGAATCAAATCAAAATCCGTGAACAAAAAGTGATGTGGTATTAGAAATTTTGGAATATCAGAAATTTAATTGATGAATAAAATGGGTTTTTCTTCTGGTTATGAAGTGTGTGAAATAAATATTAGAGATATTTCATTACAAAGTGTTTCAGTAATATTATAACTGCGTCCTGTAACAGTAATTAATTTCAATGGAGTTAATGTTCAAAGCACATTGGATACTTCTACCCAAACTGTGCCATTTTTGGATAATTGAAAGGATGTTTTGGGACCATAATGGATGAATAAAGTGAATTAAAAGGTCACTGTTTCCCCCGTTTAGTTCGAGAACTTTCCCAATCCACCACTTATTGTCATAAATGCACACAATGTAGTTATTAATTTTGAAAAGTTAATGGAACCTTTAAATTTCTAAATAACTACTGAAACCTCTAATTTCACCATTCAACCCATTTTTTAAAATCCGCCTCTACATAACAAAATAGGCATGTTAGCGGTCTTGCCCTGAAGCCTTTATTTTATCCTCATATATTTGACACAGACACACCTCAGTTTCCAATGAAGTATTTCTGATTTTTTGAACCCTCTTTGTTGTTTGCTTTCTCTAGTTTTTATATTGTGCAATTCGAATCTTTAGTCAATAATTTACCATGCAATATCAGGTTTTTTGTAGAGAAACACCTCCTCCATTGTTTTCTTCTAGTTTTTTTGCTGTGCAATACGAGTTGTTAGTAAAAAACTTAGTAAAATCAGTTTATTTTGTCAAGAAATACCTCTGCATTGTTTTCTTTTTCTTACTGTGCAACATGAGTTATTTGTCAAGAATTTACTATGCAATTTACAACAGTTTATTTCATCACAAAACACAAAGATTTTCAAGGCATCATATTTCATACTAGAATATATGGAGCAATATGAGTGGTTCTGAGTTAAGAATTTTCTATACAGTATCAGTTGTTTTTGTCAAGAAATACAAGGACTTTCAAGGTAATTCCGAGGCTTCATATTTATAGTGATTTGTATATATTTTACATTATTAATTTTTGAAATCAAAAAATACATCTATATTTATTTTAAGTAGTGAGAAAAGAAGTTTTGTGCAATATACAAGTTGTTTGTGTTAAAAAATGAATGTAAATAAATAGGTCTTTCAATGCAATTTCGAAGCTTCATATTTCTTAAACCACCCAGATATCACTCATGAAATTTTTACTACTTGTTTATATACATTAGAAGACTATCCTGTAAAAATTTCATAATTTTCCTATCTGTCCAATTTTAGATATTGAACTTTGATTTTGGCATTTTTTAGCCGAGATGCCAAGTTTGACTATTTTTTATAAAAAAGGGACAGGCTTGAATTGTTTCATTTCACTTCTAAAACATTGTTTAGAAAGGGATATATTGAGGAAAAAATTTGCAAAGGTGAGTTTCAGTTTTTTCCTATAAAATTTTTAGGTCAAAAACCGAATTTTTCACTCAAAAAATGAGATTTTCAAAAATATATAAAAAAATGTTTTAAACTATTATCATAAAAATACTTAACACATTAAATTAGTTCATTCTTTAATTAATAAAATGGCTTTGAAATCATTTATATATGTTGGATAGAAAAAAAGTAATAAGGGTTTCTGTAAAGTGTGTTTTTCACCGAAAACGGGTTTCGACCAGGCAAAAAATGGCCGCCAAAAAAAATTGGAAAGGTTTAAAAAGTTTTTAATACTTGTTTTAGTATCTCTAAAGTAAGGTTAACTAACTGGCAAAGAATGAAAAAAATCAAAAATGTCGAGCAACATGGCCTGGATGATTTCACATGGATTGACCCATGTAAATCAACAAAATTTCTGTAGTTACCCAAAAAAACTTGTCATTTTTAATTATACTCCTCTCTGTTAATTAAGAGGTTAACTTCTATGTGTTAATTAGGATCTCTCCTCAAAAACTTTTTGCGGAGCACTGTTTTTTTATTCAAGAATAATCTTAACTTTTCAGTTTTTTAATTTTAATTTGATTCGAGTTACGAAAAGTATACTTTCTGTTTTGAAGGATTATCCCAATATTTCATTTCAACATTTAAAAATTACCTTGAAAATATACTTTTTTTATTATTTTAATTTAATTTTCTTATTGAACCAAAAATAAAAAAAGACAATTACACTCACAATTACAAGTTCACATAGCCACCTGGGATCTCAATCTTTGGCAATCAATCGCCTTTTTATCTAGTTTCTGCATTGATTTTATAACATTAACTATTTTGTTAGGGTAAAACTCTGAAATTTTTGTTTCATCGACCTATTTTTTTCATGACACTGTTAAATTTTGACTTAAAATTTCGGTCTCTTTTTTAAAGATATTAGGTCTCTTTTTTAAAGATATTAGGTCTCTTTTTTCCCTAAAGACAAACCAAATGTCTGCTGGGAGCCCTGGATGTGTGAAGAAAAGCTTTAGTGTTAAATTGCAGGTGTGAAATCAAAGAAAAAAAGCGCTGATAAGGTTACAGGATGATAACTGTTGTTCCCAGTGGAATTGATTTGACCCTTGTTTTGGCGTCAATGACTTGTTGAATAAATTAGGCTGTAAGTAATTCCTCTTTGGCGCAAACACACTCGCCATTCTAGAATACAGTATCCATCCCGACTTCGATTATACGAGTTTATCTCTTGTTGCCAGCAGTAACATAAAACCTTTTTTGAAGCTTAATTTTTATTCTTATTTTCCAAAATTCTTTTTATGAATTCTAAAAATCTATACTGGACAGCAACATTTCCTGACCGTATGACATCACTACGCGGAGCTTTGCTAGGAGGAGTATCAAAATTCAAATATAAAATGCATTTTTTTTTTGGTAGTCTTGAAGGAGATAGTTTTGCAGTCTTGATTTTGTTTAATTTTACAGACATTAGTAGTGATTTAGTTTGTTAAGTGTGAGGACTTTGGATTTTAAAGCCTTTTCAAAAGAAAATTCAGTATAATCTTGTATCAGAAAAGGCAATATTTGTCTTTCATACAAATCCAAAGTTTTCTTCCAATCCTGCACCAAACTAAGTAAAAATAAAATTAAAAAACATAAGCTGTATTTTGAAATTTTCTAATGATACTTTGACCCTCTTTGGATTCTTTTTATGGTCATTTTGATCAACAGCTTTATTTCCCCTCAAATAAGAGATTTGATCACCCCATTGTTTCAAAGAAAACATAATGCAAAATATAATGTTTTTAAAATATAAAAACTATCTTAAAGTCTAACTAGCCGTATAAAACCCGGCAAAGCCGGGTTTTACAGCTAGCCTTCTTTGGCGCTGATGCTAGATTCGCTCGTTACTCCCTGTTCGTATTTATTTACACAACCCTAACATTAAATATGCAGCTTTAATTCATTACCTTTGGAAGGCGTTTTATCTCCGATTTCATATTGAATTATCACAAATTTATCACATTGAAATAATTGTCATTTAAATTCGACAGGTCGTCAGCCCAATCCACCTAACCGGATCTGTACAAACTTGTTTTTAAATGAAACCTTACTACCCCTAAATGAACCCAGTTTATTGGGCATTCTCTAAAAATCTTCCATTCTTAAATTATTATTAGAAATACTTCAATCAAATCTGTAGCAGTAAAATTTTTGAATTAAATGTGCCTAGTATTCCATTGGGATAAATCTAGTGAACCGTCAAATCTTTGAAGTTTAACTTCAAAGTATATTTACTTCACGCTCTTTAAAAGACGTTTTGCCTGTGTTGGTAAAAATATTAACTAAAACAATGGAGCAAATTGAAATCAATTTATAATTAAAAATTGGAATGCTTTGTAGGAATGCGACATATTATTGGTTCATCTAGGGGTAGAAAGCTTTCGATCGAGACCGAGTTTATCTAAATCGGTTCGGGGGTTCAGCCTAACCGCCCATTTATTTAATAACCCATACGTAACCTAAAAACCCATTTATTTTAATATATAAGATTAAAAATCATGCTAATATTTTAGAAACCTAAATCAATGCTTATACATAGCTTTTTGATTTATTTAATAATTTACCTAATTTTAAAATAAAAAAGTTTTATGGAATAATATTGTTGTTGAAATAGTCTCCATGGAAACAGTTGTTAAATTAAAAAAAACTAACCATTTTACTGTAGCTTTTAAGAAAATTGGTGAACAAACCAAAAACCTTTCACAATATTATTATTTGTAAACACTTTCCAATAGAAACTATAATGTACTTTTTTCTGAAATTGCAGGAACTGTGGAATTGCTTCACCAAACCTCAATTAAGAAAGGACACTAATTGAAGTAAGTTTTTTGAATTTATATTTCGTAGAATACTTTTTTATGGGTACCACATGTTGTAAAGTAGAATTATAAATACAAAAAAGTGTTTTTAATTTTCTTAATGATGTATTTTAAAAAGAAAACAACATTTTTAAACAAAGTTGTTTTAACATGAGAACCCTAATAATTACTAAAATAATACTTCCTCTACATCATTGATAAGACTGGTCAACACTCATTTTGGTTCCTTAAACTTGTAACTGATAATGAACAAAAACAGCTTTATTAAACAGGAACATCAGCAGTCAATACATCAAGTTTAAATAGCAGGAGAGATAAATAGGAGTTGAGCTGTAGAACTGCTGCTTAATAAAAATTTTTTATGTAAAATACATGTGCAGGGTATATATTCAACTAAAGCCATACTTCATGTAGGCCATTGATACAAAATTCGCACGCCTGAAATTCCTGAAAAACTTCCAAAATTTGCTTTATTTTTCTAAAGGACTTCTTTAAATTCTCCTATTTTTCTCCTTAATTTTCCCTCTAACTTCCAAAAAACATATGTCCAACAGCAAAAGGAAGGTTTATTGTCGATTTAGTTGAAAATATTTTTTTAACAATGCAATTCCGTTGAAATGTGAAATACCAACCACTTTCACAATTCCTTGTTTTAAACTTAATTCTGAACTAATACTTCTTGTAATATGTAATAAATATGTAGTATATGCATGTAATATGTATGAGGTTAATTTTCCATTTTAGGTAGGTTCCTGGGAAGCTGTTCAAAAGGTTGAATTTGCTTGCTTCAGTCCTGTTGTAAAAATGCAAGGAACAAAACAGATCAACTGCACCATGGTTATTAAGTATTCTTTGGCCAAGGTGTAAAGATGCCCAACTTGAGACTTGGTGCCAGTGTATGGAGAAATCTTGAATTCTTGAAAAGATTTTTATACATTCAAGTACTATTTTTATATAAGGAATGTTTTTGTATTTAGGGTTGTATTAAGCACATTTTACAAATTCATTATTTTCTTAAAAATTTTGTTTCTATAAACTAGAACCAGGGGTCTAGTTATTTGTTTATTTTGGGGTTTTGTTCTACTTGTTATTGCTTTTATTCTTATCTCCTACCTTCAATTTTATCTTAAACTAAATCTAGTTTTTTAAATGGCTTGAAGAAATTAAAGAACTTGTATGTGCTTGTATTATTGAAAACATTTTAGTACTTATGTAATGTTAGTACTTTTGAATATTAGCAATTTTGAACAGAAAGAAATATTATCCTGTTTTTCAGGAGGAGTATATTTTGTACAATATATAAATGTTGTGAAAAAATGTTTTCTAATTTGAAATGACTTGAAAAATGAAATGAGGGTAAATGAACCCCTTTTTGGAACACTACATTTCTTAATAGACATTTTTTTTTTGAAATGGTTGACTTTGAACCAATTGATTAATTTTATTGAAGACCATATTAATAAACAAAAATTTATCACACAAGTTTCTAAAGTAATACTTAAATGATAAGGCAGATAGAGGCCCTTGAATTTGGAAAAAAAATTATTTATTTAATTGTATTTTTTTATTTAAGTTGTAATTTAGTTTGTCTTATTCTTTGTGCTGTAAAAAACTAAGCCAAAATAAAGTCAGTCTTTGATTTAAAGGTGTTTTTACATTTTTGTTAATTCATTGAATGTGTTTCGACCCCATTGATATTCATTTAAGGACTAAGTGAAGAGTATTACTTTTTATAACTTTGTCTTTCTATTTTTTACTTTTGTTGTTGTGAAATAAGCAGAATTATAATTTATTCGTCAATTCAAGTGATTTTCTTTCAGCTGAGATTTCATGTGTTTTAAAAAGGGAATAAGTTCATCAACTGTACAAAGATTTTTAGTATTGTGTACAGTAATAAACGGACTTGCACGGTAGGGGGATAGAGCGATAACCGCGCAAGGCAGGGTACATTTCCCCCCAGAAATGCATACAAATTCTGTTCAATTGATAAGAGATGCAAAAAAAATAGAATTTTGAAGACTATTATTCAGGGATGCAGAAAATGTTTTTGCCTTCAAGATTTCCCTCAATCCATACAAAAATTTCCCCAAGATTTTAAAAAAATGATAAAGACCTTCAAAAATTCTGAATTATTGTCGGTATCAAAAATCTGTTTAAAAGTACAATGACACGAATTGCCACGTAAATTTTTATTACTGTACGGAAATTCAATTCAATAGTATACTTTTCCACAAAATTTCCCCAGATGGCTAAAATTTCCCCTGACCCTAGATCGCTGGATTGGACATATTCTGCATCCCTGCTATTATTTAATTATTACTCACAGAAAATAAAAAAATACGGTATTAATGTGTTATTCTCTCTTAATGTCATTATCCAAGTTGATTTGATAAAGAAGGTTTAAAAAAGTTGAACATAGAAATCTGTTCCTTCTCCCTAAAATTTTCTTCACAAAGGGTTAAAAGTTTTTCTAAGCCTTGTTTTTTCTTGAAAACCTGCTCCTTGTTTGAAGCTATCCTTTGACAATTTGTAATCCTTGCTTAAACTTAAAATCGTCATTTGATTCTCTGTTTGAAGGGGATTATGAGTTAACAGCGTGGATATGTTTCAGAACATGACTCAAACAGGATTTATTTCATTGAGTGATATTCTTTTATTTTCACCTTTTCTATTAAGAAGCAGTTATATATTTTCACCTTGTCTGTTCGTAAGGAGGAAAGAAAAAAATGAATATACAATTATAATGAATGATATGAAATGACAATTAAATATTGTCCTGAACATCCAGTAAAAATTTGTCTGTTATACAATGAAAACTATCAGACTTTTTGAGATTTTATTATCTTACTTTACGTTTGGTTTTTTCCTTACTTTGAAAAAAATTAAGAGTTGCGAGTAAAGAACTAAGTTAACTGTTTGATTTCACCAGGATATTAAAGAGACAGATAAAAAATGATTGGGAAGTTAAAATACTGAAATAAGTATAGATTTTTATAATAGATAATAATAATAGAGATAGAAACGTATTGAACTATCTCTGGATCTTTCTACAGTAATCGAACTTTAACTTAACTACAGCTGTAACTGTTTGCAACAATATAAATGGTATTTTACTTTTAGTATGTTCTCTCTGGCTTCTGATCCTTTTTCTATTCTTAACAATATTTATCATATTTTAAAATTGACGTTCTCTAGAGCAGTGGTCTCCAACCCGCGGACCGGTACTGGTCCGTCGATCAAATGGTACCGGGCCGCTGGCCGATTATTTCATTGAAAATGAATTTAAGTTCCTAGGTTTATCTCTCTATTCTAAAAAAAAGTTTTTGGTGAACGGTTTCCAGAGAAAGGCTTTTTAATTACTGAACCGAATGACACATATATGGTATCAAAATGTCCGAATTCTTTCCGGATTTCCGAGTAAGCCCTTCGATTTTTCAAAAAAATTCTCAATTTTAAAATATTTCCATTTTTTTAAAAAACGGATAAGGTCGCAGTTACAAAGCAAGTACTATCAATCAAATTATTATGCATCCAATCACAACGACCGATTGACGCTATATTTTATGATGAAACATGTTTTTTCATATTTAAAAAAAGTGTTTTCTTGATGAAATATCACTCAAAGACTGATAAAAACATATTCTAAAAACTTACATGTACGCCATTTGATACTAAAATTTCACACTTTTTGTCCAATATTTATAATTTTTAGTCTGATTTTACCGAAATTAATGGTAAACATAGTGATGTTTTGTCTCTTATGATTTTCAATTGCTTAACACGTTCACTGCCAAGGACGCGCTGGCGCGTCCTGGAGAAACGAGCGCTGATGCCTACTTTAAAATGTTATCACTTTTTGGGAGCATCTGTATATAACGCATTTTTCCATACTTTTGCGTTACACTTCGATCTACAGCCAATTTGGGGTCTTTTGGCGAAGAATCATAAAACCGCTTTCCTCATATTTCTGCGATTAGATTTCGTGTTTTTCTTGTTGCCACACATAGACCTAGAAAGTTTCTTCAAACTAAAATGAAATATTTAGATTCTGCATCTAATTTGCGCAATTGTGTTTTTTTCTTCAAATTCTTAATATTGATTTAACCCAAGCAGCACAAACTTTCAAGATTCGTCCAAGTTTTGTCATGTATGGTCAAATTTCGTTTACTTCTAGTTGAAGTTACATAAGCTCGACATATTTGGTATGAGCTGTGCTACTAGGGAAGCATCTACTAGGGAAGCTACAAATTGTGTTCAATTGGGAATATAGATGAAAAAAAAATAGAATTTTGTGAAGCCTATTATTCAATTATTAATCTCAGAAAATACAAAAAGATACAGTATTAATGTGTTATTCTCTTTTAATGTCATTATCCAAGTTGATTTGATATTGAAGGTTTTAAGAAGTTAGACATTATAAGTCTGTTGAATGAAGAACTTTGTTTCTTCTGCCTTAAATTTTCTTCACATTAATTAAATTACTCACATTAATTAATTAAATTTTCTTCACAACGGGTTAAAAGTTTTTCAACGCCTCGTTTTTTCTTAAAAACCCGCTCTTAGTTGGAAGCTATCCTTTGACAATTTGTAATCCTTGCTTAAGTTTAAAATCGTCATTTTATTCTCTGTTTGAAGGGGATTATGAGTTAACAGCGTGGAAATGTTTCAGAACATGACTCAAACGGAATTTGTTTTATTGAGTGATATTCTTTTATTTTCACCTTTTCTATTAAGAAGCAGTTTTCGTAAGAAGGAAAAAAATTAATATGCAATTATAATGAAATGACAATTAAATAGGGTCCTGAACTTCCAGTAAAAATTTGTTTGTTATACAATGTCTTACTTTACTTTTGATTTTTTCCTTGCTTTAAAAAATTAAGAGTAAAGCACATAGTTAACTATTTGATTTCACCAGGATATTAAAGAGTCGGATAAAAAAATGCATGGGAAGTAAATATACTGCAATAATCATAGATTTTTATAATAGATAATAATAATAGGGGAGACCAGGGAGGAATGGGACACTTTTTACAAGAATATTTTTTAAAAATTCAGTTTTCCTTGTATAAATTTGAAACTTTCAAAATAACAACTTGAAACATTTTAACATGTTTAAAAAATATAACCAATGTGATAGCAAATAAAACTTAAGATTTATAAACCAATTAAAGTCTAAAACTGTTCCATCCCACCCAGGGTGGGATGGGACACTTTTATATTAAAATACACTATATTAAAATTTATTATTTATTTTTAAATATATGATTAAAAACCACAAAGATGGAAGTACTTTACACATTTTAAAGATTTATTACAAAAACATCAGTTATTTTACCCTATATTTACTTCGAAAAATCTAACTAAAGTGAAAAATTCAAAAATAGTTAAAATTCTTCTTCAATCTAAAAAACTATGTTATCAACTGCAATACTAATCAGTTTCAAAACAATGGTATCTACAGAATTGTATGCAATAGCTTGTATTTAGGTATTGAGAGGAATTGGGCATGTCCCATCCCACCCCAAGTCATGGTGTCCCGGTAGCAACCTGAGGCATAGACAGAGGGGGTGCAACTGGTCTTTTGCACCCCCGAAGCCCAAAAATTTTTTCTTTGTGAAATTAAATATTTCAGAATTTCTTTTATTCCCCTATCCCCAAAATTCAGATTAGATACACCAAAACAAGTTAAAAACCAGTTTTTTTAGGTATAAATTTTCAAAAATTTTTATGGAGGAGGACCCCCTTGGTACTTGTAACTTTATTATTTCAACTATATTTCATATTAAGTTTGTCAAAACGAAAAATTCTACCATAAACACCTTTATCCGAATTATTTATAAAAAATAAAAATTAGTAAAACATCACTAGAGATCTAAAAGTACTATTACATCTCAAAATAAAGATATCTAGTACCATTAGAAAATTATTTCTTCTTGTGCCTGAAGAAGAGAAAAGAAAACGATTCACAATTTTCAATTTCGAGTTCAGTAAACAATAACAAAGGAAATCAATGAGTTGAGTTGTTTTTTGTTGCCTTCCATGAACCAAAAACATTTTGACAGTATAATAATTTTTAATTATAAACTCGATTACACATTTTTTATGGAAAATTAATTGATGGGAATTCAATTAAATTAACCCATTTTGATGATTTTTCATTTGGATAAAAATTCAAACAGCCAACTAATAATTTGTCACAAAGCCTTTAAATTTGTGAGAATTCTTGAAAATTGCTGGCAACATTCTTTATTTCTTTTATTTACATTTATAATACCCAATACCCACGGTCCCACGCGGGAATGAACTTGTGATTGATTAAATTGATTTGAATTTTCTTTTATATTCGTATTTTCAATCTAATTTCTGTTGAGCCAAAATACCAAAAGTTTTCTGCCTTTTTCCCTTTTTTGCTGTTTCATTGCTTCAGATTCCTTTCGTTTGGAGTTGGTATTGGTAATGCTGTAGGACAAGGGCTGTGTGTTGTGCATTCTCAAGGTTTGAAAAATCCCTACTTTTTTCAAAACTCTGGTGAACAAGATAAAATATTGTGTTTAGCTGTGAAATTATAAATATCAGCACAGCTTCGTAAGAGTACCTAAGAAGAACTTTTATGCACAGGAAGTTCGTAAACAACTTGTGCTTCTCTAATTAGCTCGTTTGCCGACATGCGTTAAGTGTAATAGAAACAAGATGTCCACTTAAAGGGTTATCGTAGCGTTATTTGCAATCACATATTTGCTTTTTCTTGTTAGAGTGTGTGTGATTCAAGATACCACAATAGAATAAACTGTATGGTTTTCTTTATTTTATTGCCTTGGTTATAGATAGGTACTCTAAGTACATCAGTAGGGGTGTAAGCAATGAATTACTCTTTAAATTGTCCATTGCTGGAGCATATAGCTCTAGTAAAGGTAGCCACCACATTGTGGAATCAAGATAATATCAGGGCTTTAATATCAAAAATCAATTATGAAGTAAGATTTCCCCATTACGTTAATATGCCTGGATTAAGAGCTGAATCTGAAAGAAGAAAAGAATGTCAGGAGATAGAAAATAAAGTTATAGAGAAAGTACAACACCTTTCACTACCAAAATCTTTAAAAGAGGAAATATTAGATTTTATTAAACCTGTAGGCTTACGAATATTAGAATGGAAGGAATATCATCAAGAGAAAAGCTGCCTTTGTATAGGTCTACCAAGTGAGCTTTGTTGGACACCACAAGGAACAGTAGATTCAAAGAAAACGGCAAGAGCCTTAATTAAGGACGAGAATTTAGATGTTATCAGCCGCTACAAATTAGCATGTACTTACTGCTTAGAGAATGATGTTCTGGAACTGTGGATCAAAATACCTGAAAATCTCAGGAAATCTTTTTATAGCGAAAAAGACCCATTAGAGGTCAGGCATTTAGAGTATTTAGTGGTTTTTTGGACGTATCATATAAAAGGGGAATTGAATAAGCTGGAAGATATGATCAAAATAAGTAGGTGTTCTCCTTATCAATACGCATTTGAGAGTGCTGCATACGATGGCAACAAAGCGGCAACTGAGTATTTCTTGCAAAAACTAACTTCCAGGGAAAGAGAAGAGTCGTTGGTGAGAACTGCGCAAAAGGTAGCAGATTCTTTCTCTCTCTTTCAAACTGTTTTAAGAAACGTAAAAGAAAACTCTTTTCATGCTGATGTTTTATGTTTTTTACTCTCGCAAATGGACGAAGAGCAACAAATAGAGGTACTTAAAAGATGCCCTAGTCAAGTGTTAATGTGTTTACTGCATTGGCCTTGGCAAAGTCTCTTTATGGAAACGGCAAATCGTTTGTGGGACTTCCTTTCTGAGGAGGAATTTTTAATTTGTTTGTTTTGGATCGTCGATAACCAAGATTACGACTATCAAAAGCTTTTCCGGGAGTTTTGGCAGCAAAGTCCTGATGCTCTTAAAAGATATGTTATAGATGAATGTGCTAAACATAGTTTTCTATTATCAAGTTTATATGAGATTAAAGATAATGAGAATGTTAAGCTAATTTTAAAAGATGCAACTCTTATAGAAAAAAGGAAACTTATTTTCAGTAATGGGGGGCAAGACATTTGCGGAGATTTAATTTGTGATGATGAGTGGGATTCACTACAGTTCTTTATTCGAGAGTGTATATCATCAAAGGATGAAATGATAAAATTTAAAGAGGAATTTGAGGGGCGTATAATATTTGGCGAGCAAAAAGAGGAATTTGCAAAGAAGAAAGATAAATTCTTTCAACTGTTAGATGATTTTATTAATGGGTTTAATAAAAGAAAAAGTGAAGCAGAGGGTGAAAGTAGTCCAGCTAAGAGACTTCATAGTACAGAATTTGAGGAAGTAACACGTACTATGAAGTAATAGGGAAAAGTGGTGAGAGATAAAGTAAAACACATTGAACATAAGCTGTTCATTTAGAATAGGCACCATAAACTGGTTACAAAACGCTTAATAACGCTTAAGTGACCGTATTTTATACAGAATAATTTTACTACTTCTGTTTAGGCTACCTTGTCATTGCACACGATAACAAATTATCATCTATTTGATACTAAGTTTTAACCAATCAGAAAATTATATAGGAAGTGTTTTGCATTTTTCTAGCCATTAGAGTTTTTTAATTTTCCTCCAAATGGATAAAGAAAAATATGTTAACTTATTCACATCAAACCTAGTGTCTTTAAGTGAATTTCCAACATAATTTACTATTTTATCAGGCAATTTCACTTGTGTCCAAAAATTAAGGATAGTTTGTAACTTTAAGAATAATTTTACACAAATATCAGTTCCTTATCGATGATATTCATGTCATGCAATATTCCAGGGTGGGAATCCCTTGATTAAGTTATTCAATCAATAAAATTGAAGGAAGGGAATACTGGGGTCCTCCATTTATAACAGGCACATTTGGAACACACGTCCATGTCTGTAGCATTACTTGGAGAGCCTTTGTACACCCTCTAAACTATTTCTTGGGTAATTTGGTCTTGAGACTTCCCACTCCTGGAATATTCTATGACATGAATATCATTGATAAGGACCTGATATTTGTTACAATTATTCTTTAAATGACAAAAAACTTTCCTTAATTTTTTGACGAAAGTGTAGTTGACCGATAAAATATTCAATTGTGTTAGAACGATGCACTCTAGGTTCAGTGCCTGTACTAAATAACAACGAATTTAAACAAGGAACTAAATAATACTAAAAACAGAACTGAATAAGGAGATTTGTTGCATCATTATTCTTAAAATTAAGAAAAACTTGTACTCGGACCTGGAAAAAGTGCCCGAACCTGCGAAGCTGGTTCGGGGGAAGTTACTGCCAGCTTCCATAGGAACAATACATAAGGTTCGGGTAAATTTCGGTTAGGTTCGGGGGAAGGTAACAACTTTTTCCTGGTCCGCTTGTACTGTATTTTGTATCATTAATGTTATATCACCATGGTTATGGTTCCTCGTTAAATTGAGTTTGTGTTTACTAAAAATTTCACAAATTGTCCTGTATTTTCTTGAAAATATTTTTATATATTCGAGTACTACTTTTATATAAGGAGTATTTTTGTATTTAGGGACAGAGACGCACATATTTTACCAAATCATTATTTTCTTAAAAAGTTCAAGTTTCTATAAACTAGAACCAGGTGTCTTAGTTATTTGATTATCTACTTGTAATACTACTTATTGATTATCTACATGTTCTGTTCTACTTGTAATAGTTTTTCTCTTTTCTACCTCCTCTTTTACAACTTTAAATTGTTGTTGGTTAAGAAGAACCAAATTTATAAGATTAAGAGTTGGAATTCTAAATACACATGTTGTATAACTAAAAAGTTTAAAGCAGCAAATTGTGATATTTTATTAGCAGTACTTTTTTTTTTTTTTTCAATCAATCAATCAATCAATTTATTAACAGAAAACAAAAATTTACAAAATTTGAAACAGATTCACAAAAGTTTATACAGAATAAAAAGAAAAAAAAGAAAATTGCAAATACATCCCAAAGGAGCCACAGCTCGTCCATGAGTTCACAGATTTCCAATTTTACTGGGTTATCAAAAAAACAAAACAAAAAAAGAAAAAGGGACTTGGCTGGCTAAGGAGTTTATTTAGTAAAAGTATATATTAATTCGAATATGATTTTAACCTGACTGATTTAAAATGTTTCCTCTGTATTAATATTACAAATAATAAAAGAAATGCAGAGTTTTTTAAAATAACGGATATTCGATTCCGATTGGATTTCAGTTGGTAATTTATTGAACAAGATTGCTGAGAGGTATTTGAAATGTTTTTTAAATATTTCTTTATGAGGGGCAGGTACACAGTAAAACCTATGCTTTCGGAAATCATATGAATCAGTAGAACTGACTGTGTCTTGAGGCGGGAACTTCTTTATGAAGACCAGGGTATTAAATACAAACAACTGACTTACATCTCACACTTTGCCCAGGGCCTGATTTTACACAGTTTTAACTTAAAGTTAAAGGAAATATTTAATTGTTCACAGATGGTACAGATATAGGTTCTTTTGCAAATAATAGTTCAAAGTTAAGTCTTACAATTTTTGAATAGTGGTGCCCTTTTTGGAACACTACATTTCTTATTAGAAATTTTTTGAAATGGTTGAATTTGAACTCATTGATTCAATTCATTGAAGACCATATTAATAAACAAAAAATTATGACATTATTTTCTAAAGTAATACTTTAATAATAAAGCAGGTATAGCCCTTTGAATTTGGCAAAAAATCAATGTCAATTATCTGTATTTTTTTATTTATTTTTTAATCTAAGTTAGTTTGTCTTATTCTTTGTGCTGTAAAAAACTAAGCCAAAATAAAGTCAGTCTTTGATTTAAAGGTGTTTTTAATTTTTTTTAATTCATTGAATGTGTTGGACCCCGTTGATATTCATTTAAGGACTAAGTGAAGAGTAATACTTTTTATTTTGTCTTTCTATTTTTTACTTTTGTTGTGAAGTAAGCAGAATTATAATTTACTAGCGCTAAAGCGCTTGACCCAGCTTAGCCCGGGCGCAGTAGCGCTAGAACCAGGTTTCAGTTTGTTTATAAATATCAGCTGGTGGGTTACAAATGGGCTTCGCCAGTCCAAATGTGGAAATAGTTAAATAAAGGATCCACTTTTCAGGGATGCAGAATATGTCCGATCCGGCGATCTAGGATTGGGGGAAATTTTAGCCATCTGGGGAAATTTTGTGGAAAAGTATACTATTGAATTGAATTTCAGTACAGTAATAAAAATTTACGTGGCTATTCATGTCATTATACTTTTTAATAGATTTTTGATACAGACGGTAATTTAGAATTTTTGAAGGTCTTAATCATTTTTTAAAATTTTGGGGAAACTTTTGTATGGATTGGGGGAAATCCTGAAGGTAAAAACATTTTCTGCATCCCTGCCACTTTTATGTTTATGCTACAACAATGGATTTTAAAGTACAACAATCTATTTTAATCTGCAACAATCAGGAATATGCCTACAACAATTAAACATCTTCTCTTGTTATGTTTACAACAATGTGGTTTTGCCCTGAAGTTAGGCATGAAATATGGGTTTTTACAGGGGTGCAGAAAATGTTCCAGGATACAATTTTTTTCTCCAAAATTTCTTCCAAAATGAAATTTCATTAAAAAATAGTTTATTCAATTCTTAAACTTCTTTCAGATTCGATAATTTTCCAATAATCCATAAATTTAAATTATAATGATCTTTATACTCTTTTTTAGTCTTTCTTACACACTTATAATCTTGGCTCAAAAAAAGTGCCCCCTTCCCTAAAATATGAAAAATTTTCTAATTATCTCAATTTTGAGCTACCTGTAAATTTCTCCTTAATGAACCCAACATTTTAATTAAGGCGACACAGTACCCAAAAAATCATCAAAAAACATTTTATTGGCTTAATCCATACCATGGATCTGTCTGAATGAGTCTTCAAAATTTCAGAGCTCTATCTTAATAATTTATGAAGTTATTTACATTTTTCAGATGCAATGTGATGAGGGTTTTCTATGAAGAAACGAAATTTTAAGTTGAATTTTCTCCACGTTCTATTTTTGTGTACAGTAGAACTCCAATTATCCGCGAACTCCGACTATCCGAATCGCCGATTATCCGAACTGCTTTCAGAATTCCAACATACGCTTTTAAACTTCGTATCAGTGCTTGAAAATATAATATGGAAGTTCTTTAAGAAAATTAATGAAGGCAGAAACAAACAAATATTTAGAAGTTAAACGATCAAATATTTAGATGCCGTTTTTAAGTAGTTTTTGCAGCTAAGATGTATGGAAAACCATATTTTGGGTGCGGTTCTTTGTGTAAAAGATAAGATCTTAGTTCAAATGCTTGGTTGTCCAATGTCCATTCTGTAAAGCAAGGAACGGTTGGCTAATAGTAACTCTACAGACATCTTTTTTAGGGAAAAATCCAATTATCCGAATTTTTGATTATCCGAATGGGGTCCGGTCCCAATTGATTCGGATAATTGGAGTTCTACTGTACTTACAATATTTTGAAACCCTAAGGCTTTTTATGCACATTAAATATGTCTGAAAATTTGAAGATATATTCTGAAATATATGTGTTATAGAACTGTGCATGGGTTTAGCTCTAACAAGGTTAGTTTAAAAAAAATATATTAAAGTCAAAAATGATGAATTTTTTGGGGGATTTTTAATACAAAAAATTCTAGAAAATCAAGTAATATTGATAGAAATAAACCCATGCACAGTTTTATGAAGTATGATATAATGAACCAATAAATGAAAAAAAATATAAAAATATGCATATTTAAAAAAGCCTTACAGATTTAAAAAATGGTAAAAAATTTTAAAAAATATAAATTTTTTAAATTCTGATTATTAAAATTCAACTTTTTTTAGGGGAATGGGTATACCATATTAACCCACTAAATATGCAATTAAAATCAAAATTTTAATATTAAAAACTTTAAAAAAAATATATTAGGGTACTGTGTCGCCTTAAGAACATCGATGTGATTGAACAAGAACGCTATCAATAGTGAAAAATACCCATTCTAACATGGATATTGTTTTTCCTGCATACCAATCGAAAAGCAAGGAAAAGCCAACATCCAGGTTAAGAACCTATACTCTGTTCCACCTTAACTTGTCAGCGGAGAAAAGGCTACGGCGACCGAATTACAGCCAGGAAACCGGTTCCCAGCCAATCAGCCAGAATAGCCCTATCTACCCGGCTCTACCCTACGTACTATATTCATTCGCTTGGATTTAAAGAATGATTAAATGAAGTTATATGATAAAAATCCCAATAAACTAAAATGTAGGACACATTTTCACAAATGTATCTCATATTCTTTATTTTAAATTGCAATACAACATTGTACTATTTTTTCGGGCGGATTGGTACAGTCTCTGCCTTTCCCAATGCTGCCAAGTTGAGGTGGAACAGAGTATAGAAAATTAGTTTTTTTTAGCACAGATCCGTAGTTTTTCCCACTCTACATCTGTACCTCCGCTGTTTTCACGTTGAAATTGGAGGTTATGAAGTAGTCACACCACAAAATATCTGTATTTCAGCTAATGATGTTGGAATTTTTAGTTTTTCTTTCTATCTTGGGGAAAAATTTCCCCAGAGCTGCTCGAATTTCCCCCGAACATCGTTCGGACATATTCTGCACCTCTGGGTTTTTAAGCATAAAAGTGACCAAAAAAGTTATTAGGACGCTTCGTTTTTAAATTATTTTTATTCAGAAACCTTCCCTGGAGCGAGTAGATCAACGTGGTATAGTTTAATAGTTAATGTAGGTTCGAAAAGTTGAAAACTATAAAGGACATACAGACATTGATTTTTATATATATAGATTTGTCAATTTAAGTAATTTTCCTTCAGCTGAGTCCTGTAGCCGTAATGTTTAGCCATAGCTCAAATGACCGACAACCATAGAGATCAAATTATTTACAATAAATCAAAATAATAATTAGTGGAACATATAACAGATCTTGAAGTACTATTAAACCTCAAAGTAAAGAAGATATCTAGTAGTACTATTATATTACAAAATTATTTCTTCTTGTGTCTGAAGAAAAGCAAAAAAAGATATTCGGAAATTTCAGTTTCGAAATCAAGTAAACAATAACACAAAGCAATAACAAGGGTAATCAATGAGTTGAGTTGTCTTTCGACTACCTTGAACGAAACACTTTTTGATAGTATAATAAAATTTCTTCAAGCTGGGTTTCCATGCATACGTTTTTTCAAGTTTAAGTTACAAGTTCGCGTGTTGGCGCGATAAAAATTCCCTTTCGCCACTCCTGAAAAAGTACCAACCAAACTTGAAAAGTCGACTTGTTCACGTGAGCGCTATGGACCAATGGGCTGGCGTATCTCGTCCTTGCTCCTTGAACTTGCTTTCGGTCCAGACAGCATGGACTTTTTTGCACGTACCTGAAAAAAAGTTGGTCATGTGATAGAAATGCACCAATCGAACCGAGCGAACATCGTATTGTTGTATATTTCTATTTCATCATATCTCTGAACTCTCGTCTTAGTGCATTTGCGATTTTAAAATTTCAAAATGAATTTAAGTTTACCTTCCAGCGTAATCAAATTTATTCAGGAAGTAGAGAAGAGGAAGATCCTTTACGATGCATCCTACAAAGGATACAAGAACGCCGAAATTAAGGACAATGCTTTGGAAGGAGGTAGGCCGAGAACTCGGCAGTACAGATCGTAAGTAGATTTTATAAATTATGTATTTATAAATTTGTATAATCTGTATGGTAACCTGCATATTAGTTTTTTTCCTTTTCCCTTTATTTCTTCCCAAATATCAGGGATGCACTGTAAAGATCCAAATTGTTCTCTGAAAACGGGACACGTAGTCTTATCATCAAGCTCCTTCATTATAATGATTTTGTTTAGTGCGTTTAATATCATATAAAAGTGTAGAACTTCTCAGAGAGTAATAAATTGTTGGAATTACCAATAAATAATCATTAAGCTAACCGGCTAACTATACTGCAAACTGTCATAGTTACCTTAAAATTTTAACATTGTATAATCATAATTTGTCTACATTCTCTTAATGTTGATTTCTATTCTTACATCATTTATACCTGCATAGCTATTTGTGTTTTCTTATCCACATGCCTTGTCTTCAACTGATTGAAAGTTCCTTTGTGGAAAAAAATAAAGCAGAATGCTAACTAGCCCTGCTGTGTTAAAAATATTTATCCAATAGATAGTGAAAATCGAAATTTATGTTGTGTTAGTTTTGTAAGACTTATGCTCTTTTTGTTACAATTATTATTAGCCCAGCAGCATGAGCATTAAAACAGCATGAGCAGGGACTAATACACGTCAATTTTGGTACCGTTTATTGGCACCTTCAAAAAATTCTTCAAAATTATCAACATATTCACAACAAATTGTGCCAAAAATGGCAGCTTCACAGTAATATCTTCTATAAAAATCTATGTGCTAAAATTTATTTGCTTAGGCTTATATTGTTATTTATCTATTTTTTTTATTGATATGCTTATTTATTATTTGGTACAAAGGACAATTCCTGCGTACTTATTTTACTTTTTATTCAAAGAGAGGAATATTTGCAAAAAAAAATTTAAATTCATTTTTAAAATTTATCTACCACCGATACACCAGTCCTGTGGTTCCTTTGTGGAAAAAAATAAAGGCAGAATGCTAACCATTCCGGAATCCCACCTACAAATTAAACTTTTGACTGCAATAGAAATTTTTCCATATTTTAAATAACTTTGAGTTTATAATATTTTGTTGATATATAACAGAACTAAAATTGTTATTGGTTCTTACGTATTATGCCATCAACTGTGCCGCTGAATCTGAAAAGGTTTAAAATCCCATTCACTGTTCTACAGCTGTACCGCTGAATTTAATGGCTGCTGAACAGTCGACGGTATAATACGTAAGTACCCTATTATTCTGTGGATACTCTCGCTTATGGGCTTTAAGGGAACGAGTAGCCACCACCACTCGGTGGTATGTTTTAAAAATATTTTGGCTAATGAGTAGTCAAAAATCCAAATTTGTTGTATTATTTTTGTTAGACTGCTCTTTTTGTTACCATTGTTATATGCTGATATTTCTTATAAGTAATGGATGAGCCAGCATAATTACTATCACAATAAAAGAAAGAAGCCTCTCCCGAGTGGATCAGTAGCCACAGAAACTTGGCCCCATTTTATATATAAAGAATGTCTTTCTTCATTTTCCTAACAGGATTCCTCTGAAAGTCTAGAATTACTAAATATCTCTTTTGTGTGATGACCACTTACTTAATGTGGCACCATTTAAAAGAGTTTTTTAGTTCAGAATTCAGCTCAACTTAAGTGGAGAAAAATACCCAGATGAATTTTTTGGAGGGGTTACCAGATACATTTTAAACTCATTGTAGCCTTGAGTTATAAGTAGTTGGTGAAATTATCTTTCTCAATACATAAGATTTGATATCAACGTAATTTTTTGTTACTAACAATTTTTACTCTAAAAGGTCAAATTAATTTAAATGAAAATGTTTTCTTCTTGGTGTTTGTTTAGAATTTTAATAGTAATTGGTATAATTTTCATATTCTCAGATTTAATGCTTCTGAAATTTCACTGTTGAAATAATCTTATATATACTACTTTAAACTATTGGAGAAACATCCCATGAAA
Source organism: Tetragnatha versicolor (assembly GCA_024610705.1). Lineage (NCBI taxonomy): Eukaryota > Metazoa > Arthropoda > Arachnida > Araneae > Tetragnathidae > Tetragnatha > Tetragnatha versicolor. The sequence goes on along the minus strand of JANDEH010000032.1, from coordinate 1,997,071 downwards.
ATTTATTTAAGTATACAATTATCAAGAAATGAACCATACATGTGAAGATAAGTTTACCTGGAAAACCTAACAGTTCTTTTTAGTATTTTTGTTAAAACATTCAGCTGTCTTACTTAAATTTTGTTGCAGGATTCTTCTGAAGTTCTAGAATTACTAAATAATTCTTTTGAGTGGTGACCACTTACATTACGTGGCATCATTTAAAAGAGTTTTTTAGTTAGCTGTCTTAAAGTGGAGCAATAAACCTAGATGATTTTTTCCTGGAGTGTTTACCAGCTACATCAAATCCATTGTAGCCCTGAGTTATAAATCAACTTAACTTAGTTGTGAATAATATTTAACTCTTAAAAGTGTGGAACAGCTATGATAAGAGTCGACCAGCCGTCACGTTTACCCACTGTTCAAATGATTACACACAACCACATAGATCTATTTGAGCTGTGAGTAAACATGGCAGCTAGTTGACTCTTATCGAAGCTGTGCCAAAAGTGTCAATGTACTCAGGTAGATCCAGGTTTTTTTATTTTGGAGCCCAGTTCATTACTTTTTGTGACAAATTGAAGCAGTGATAGTTAGATGAGTGCATAAAAGTAAAATTGACTCACAAACTGAGGAAAAATTCAAATATTTTGTGAATGTTTTCTTGCAAATTATCACTAAACCTAATTTGAATTTCATGAAAGGGGCAGATTTAAAGAGGAAATTTTTGTGAAGGGGCAGAAAAAGGGCCCCAAGTTTTGTCTGGATCAACCCCTGGTATTTAAATGAAGATGCTTTATTTTGCTTTGAATTTTTAAGTAGGTAACTTAATCCATTTTCAGCCCAGATTTATGCTTCTTAAAATGACCTCTAACTCTTAACTGTGTGAAACATCCGATGAAAAATTTATCAAAATAGTATAAAAGTAATGAAAAATTCATGTTTTAGAGAATATTTTAAAAGAAATGGACATTAAACGCTGCTATACTGATAAATTACCTAACCATAATTATTTTTAATAAAAAATATACCTCCTTACATAAATTAACCCTTATTATAAACCCCTACTTATTAAAAATATTGAAAGTAATTTTTTTGTAACTAATAATGTTTTTGGAAAAAATAATTTTGCAATAAATTAATTTTTTAATATTTAAGGTTTAAATAAAAATTCCACTTATCCATTTACATTTTCTTTAAAAATTTCAGCACAGCAAAAGTACTTGGACAACTTTTTTAGGTTTAAGAAAACAAGTAGCAAAGTCATTCCCTACGTTTTCAGATTTGCAGTTTAATCTCTAAACACAGTATGAATTGAGCAATGAACTCTTAGTAAAAACCCTCCACTGAACAATTAGAGAAAACAACAGCTAAAATGACAATGTTGTAAAAAAATTTTTATAGCACACCATACTTTTGTGAACCCTTCAGCCTTTTTAAAGTCACAATCCCATTCTTACTAACAATAGGAATGGTGGAAAAGTTCATATTTTAAAATTTTGAATAAAAATTTACAAGTACATATTTTGAGTTTTAAATTACATGTAATTCACAGATATTTTAAAATAAAAAAGAAAAAATACACACACTTGTTTGAATATGTAAGGTATTTTTATTTCACACATCAAAATATTTGTTTATTAACAGAACATCATTTGCGTGGCCTTTTCCTTGTCCTCAAATGACTAATTCTTGACCTGTTGAGTAGAAATATTATGTATACAGGAATTGAACAATGCGTACCGGTGGCATAACCAACGGAGGTGGAAAAATGGATTGCCAATTGAAACTGTAGTAAACGTGTAATAGCCAATAGCTCAAGTTTAGTTAATTTTTTATATCAGTTTCGTCCTGATTGAGGCAAGGAAATGAGGGAGTACAAGCAAGCTATTTAACCTTTTTTAAAGATAATGCTTACTATATTGTTTTATTTAAGTTTTACTTTTTAGTATGAATCTAAAATTGTATGCTAATATCACCTAAAAGTAAATGTTTAATTAGTCGTTAGGGATATACCGAGGCTATAAACGTATTATTTAAGTAAGGTAAAAATGCTTTTAAAACAGTGTTCGAATTTTTAAAACATGCATATGCTGGGTTACGTAGAAGTGATTCCTAAAAAGATTAAAACAAATAAGGGTCAGTGGTAGACCAACGCCCCTTCTAAAATATGTAAGGGTAGTAGAAGCAGAAACACATAATTTATTTCAATACCAAGCTCGGTTTGTAAATCCTGAAAACCCACACTGGAAATATACAGTTTAGCTTATTTATAGCAGGATTTAAAATGTCCCGCAGGCTGGATCCAAAATCAGGACGAGCCAAAACCAGCCCATATATAATTAACTACTATAAGGACCCAAATTGGAAATTTAAGAGGGTCACCCGGTGGTACATAAAAAATTGTGGAGGGGGATAAAAAACTTAAGTTTCGTACTTTCAGGAGGGGAATCAGTTTCGTAATTTCTTTTTTAGCATGAACATTAAACTGTACATGAGACTTGTAATGCAAATTTAATACAGAAAAACGCCAATTTTTCGAATGAAATCAATCGCGAGATCAAGTGCTTTCTTTGTTTTAAATACGTAAACATTTTACAATCATTATCAATAGAAATACACTTCAAACGTTCAAACTAAGAGAAACGAAAATTTAACTCACCCTTGCATAGCCGCCATGTTTGTTTTGAAGTTGAAGTTTTCAGTACGAGATTTGGTTGCTAACTTTTTTTTCGGTCGACCGCAGCGCCACCTCTTCCTTGTTTTCGATGCCAACCAAAAAGAGATATTTTATGGCAACCAATTTCTGGAGCAACCAAACTTGTAACTTGAACTTGAAAAAACGTATGCATGGAAACCCACCTTCATTATGTGTTATAAAATCGATTTCACATTTATTTCTATTTGGAAATTACCTGATGGCTATTCGATTAAATGTACTAATTTTAATGATTTTTAATTTAGATATTTTTTTTTCTAATTTGTCACAGAGCCTTTAAATTGGTGAGAATTTTCGAAAATAGTTGGCAACATTCTTTTTATTTATATTTACACGTCAAAATTCTACATGGAAATCGTTTACTTGTTTGAGTGATTCAAGACACCAAAATAGAATAAAATAAGTGTTTTTTTTTTCTTTATTTCTTGCATTAGTAATAGATAGGCACTAAGTATTTCAGTAAGGAATAAACGATGAATTACAAATTAAATTGTCCATCGCTTGAGCATATAGCTCTAGTGAAGATAGCCACCACATTGTGGAATCAAGATGATATCAGGGCTTTAATGTCAAAATTCAGTTTTCAATTTCGTGAACATGAAATAGAAATAATATGGCAGAAGATAGAAAATAAAGTAATAGAGAAAGTACAACAACTTTCCCTACCAAAATCTTTAAAAAAGGAAATATTAGGTTTTATTAAACTAGTAGGCTTACGAATATTCGAATGGAAGGAATATCATCAAATGAAAAGACGCCTTTGTACAGGTCTACCAAGTGAGCTTTGTTGGACACCACAGGGAACAATAGATAGAAAGAAAACGGCAGAAGCCTTAATTAAGGACGAGAATTTAGATGTTATCAGCCGCTACAAATTAGCATGTACTTACTGCCTAGAGGATGATGTTCTGGAACTGTGGAACAAAATACCTGAAAATCGCAGGAAATCTTTTTATAGCGATGAAGACCCGATAAAGGTTGAGCAGGATTATTTAGTGGTTATTTGGACGTATGATATAAAAGGGGAAGTAAATAAGCTGGATAATGTGATTGAAAGATGGCGTGATCAAGTAGAAAGAAGTAGGTGTTCTCCTTATCAATACGCATTTCAAACAGAAGCAGTTGGTGGCAACAAGGCGGCAACTGAGTATTTCTTGCAAAAACTAACTTCCAAGGAAAGAGAAGAGTCGTTGGTGAGAACTGCGGAAATTGTAGCAGAATATTATCATCACGTTATACCACACTCTTTTCATGCTGATGTTTTATGTTTTTTACTCTCTCAAATGGACGAAGAGCAACAATTAGAGGTATTTAAAAGATGCCCTGATAAAGTGCTAAAGTGTTTGCTGGAATGGCCTTGGCAAAGTCTCTTCATGGAAACGGCAAATCGTTTGTGGGACTTTCTCCATAAGTTTCAATATAATGGTTTACTGTCAATTATCGTCTCTAAAGTGATAAAGGGCTACAAAGATTACAACTATCAAAAACTTTTTAGGGAGTTTTGGCAGCAAAGTCCTAATGATCATAAAATATGTGTTATAGATGAATGTGCTAAACGTGGTTCTCTATTGCCAAGTTTATTTGAAATTGAAGATAAAGAGAATATTAAGCTAATTTTAAACGATGCAACTCTTATAGAAAAAAGGAAAATTATTTTCAGTATTAGGGGGAAAAAAATTTGCCAATATTTAATTCAGCGTGATGAGTGGGATTTACTACAGTTTTTTATTCGAGAGTGTATATCATCGAAAGATGAAATGATAGAATTTAAAGAGGAATTTGAGGAGCGTTTAATATGGCGAGGGGACTGTTCAAAAGAGGAATTTGCACAGAAAGATAAATACATTCAACTGTTAGATGATTTAATTAATGGGTAAAATAAAAGAAAAAGTGTAGCAGAGGGTGATAGTAGTCCAGCTAAGAGACTTCTTATAGCACAGAATTTGAGGAAGTAACACATAGTATCAAAAAAATAGGGGAAAATGCAAAACACTTTAAACATAAGCTGTTCATTTAGAATAGGCGCCAGAAACAGGTTCAAAAACATGAGTAACTACTTCTAATAAATTACTTCTTAGTCGCCTATTCTAAATGAACAGAGTATAATAGAATTATTGCTTACCGAACCAATTAATCCAAATGATGTTAAATGTTTACCGATGGATTTAAAAGAACCGTTTGCTGAAAATTTTAGTTCATTGCTTTATTATGAAGCTCCAAATATTGGTTCGACATCTAAAAACGAGTTAATAGTTGTAAATAGTTATATTCAGGGCTCGATTTCAGCCGGAACGCCGTTCCGGAAACCTCTTTTTCGGAAAGAAATTATATTCTATTTCAGGGGGTCTCCTAACCCATCGGTTACCCTAACCCTAAACGGCCCGCGAGACCCATTCATCAGGCCAACGGATACCTTTCTATGTATGAATAAAAAGTCTAAAAATGAATTAAAACACTGTTTTTACTTTCAAATTTCCAAAATTTTTCGGGGGGAGAACCAAATACCCCATAGGGTTGTTGTAAATGATGAAATTACAGACGATAAAATACAGAAAATAATAGTTCGTTATAACAAGTGCAAACTTGCAGAAACAGTGGAAAAATCTGTTTAAAACTGTAAAAAAACTGTTTAAACCAAAAAAACCTGTTTTTTTCTCAACCCTATGTTAAGCACACTGTAAGTACTGAGCCAATCCTTAAATAATATGTATGTAAATAAATCTCTAAATGTAATGTAAGTGAAATGAGATGGAAAGTTGAATCTGACGTTGTTTTCTTCGCTCAGTGGAAAAAACTCGGTGTCTTCTGATATAGATGAATACACATTAGTACTGAAGAAGACTCAGACTTTGTGAGTCATGAATGTACTGAAGTGAAGTACATCAGTACTGAAGGAGACTCGGACAATGAATCATTTAGATTACATAAAGAGTAAAACTAAAATCTGTACAGATGTAAATCAGATGTGTACGTTGTTTAGGAAATTATTAATCCTTGAAATCACAAATTATTTCCAAGAAAAAGAAGAACAAGAAAGAAGTTACAATTTTAAAAGTGGAGAACAAGTGAAGTGGAGATAGATCCTCAATTATTCATGTTATATAGAAATTAGAGTATCTAATCCACGAGGAAGGTTGGCTCTCTCATAGATCCAATTATTATATTGTGAAACTCTGAAATATGCTATTACTAGTGGTAGTTATGACAACTAAAACAAACAATGCAAGCTAAAACAAGCAGAAAAACAGTTGAAGGTAAGAAATACAAAATTCTTGGGTCTTTCACTGATAAAAAGACAGCTAAGCATATATAGCTATGATCATTAATAATGCAGCTAAAAATGATAATATACGGTACTTGGGTATTATACCATAGTAGAAATCCTGTTTTTATGGCAAAATTTCCAAAAAAATTTTGAGTGAGGACCCCAGATCCTCTTTTCTACTTGGAACTCTGTTATTTTCAACTCTTGTTTTTATATCAAATTCCCCCAAATGCAACTCCTATCTAAAAATATTAATCCAAAATTCGGAGTAGGTGAACCAAAACTAGTTAAAAACCAGTTTTGTGAAGTCAAATTTTCAAAAAAATTCTGGTGGAGAACCCCCTTTGGCACTTGGAACTAAAAATTACACTACCTTTTGTATTAAGTGTTCTTTCGAATGTAAATTCCAACAAAAATGTATAAATATACGCCACTGTTTCTAAACCCTATGACTTCACTACTCAGAAGGAAAACCTGAGTGACTAGAAAGTCTGTTGGCGCAAATTGTGATAAAAAGGCGCTATGATGCAACTATGTTTACACTAATCCTATTTCTAACTTGAATTTCACTTAAAATTCAGACACCGGTCTGTAACTATATATCTTTAATGCTCTAAGCTTGTATGAAAAGAAATTTCTTTGATATTCTCTTAAATTAAATGTAAAACTGTTAAGACCTTTTAGAAAAAAAATTTATGCTTGTTTTTAATGCTCAAAAAATGTAATGTTTCAAATATTTTATATAATTTTAACAAGTTATTATTAAATTACTCAAAACAGGTACCTTTGAAAAAATCTCGAAAGACCTCAAAGTGAAATGAATATTTGTGAAAAGTATTTAACTTAAATAAAGAATAACTAACCAGACTTTTTAGCATTCATATTGCTGTAAATATTTCTTAATCTTTTTATAAGAGCTTACCTTATGGGCTATTACTTGTTTAATTCATTTTTAAAAGGTTTTCTTGAATGTCTGTTAAGTATATAAATTATTTCTGTCTTGCTTTTTTCAGCATTTTCAACATGCCTGACTACAGGAAGGTGAAGCAAATGAAAGTTTTGAATGAAGACCTTCAAGAATGGGTAATGCATTCTTTTAAATATAAATTTTTATTATAATAACTTTAAATATTAAATTTGGTTTTCAGATTGAAATTAGATTATAACAAAGCTATATTTTCTAAATTACGTGCAAACAGTCTGTCCTTACATCCAGTATATTTATCATGAAATAAACATACTTTTCTTGAAATCAGCATTGAAGCGAGATTTTTTAAGTCTTAATTCCTTAATTTTGTTTAATTTCATGGACATTAATAGTGATATATAATTTGTTAAGTGTAAGGACTTTTAAAAAAGAAAAAAAAATGGAAAAACATAAAAGCTGTATTTTGAAATGACCCTTTGATCCTCTTTGGATTCTTTTTATGGTCATTTTGCTGAACAGCTTTATTTCTCTTCCATAAGAGATCTGCTCACCCCATTGTTACAAAGAAAACAATGTGCAAAATAACTTAAGTTTTAAAAGATAAACTATCTACAAGTCTAGAGTAAAAGTTTTCTTTCGGGCAATTAGGCCGTGGTTGAAATGTAGATGTTAAAAGTCCAAACGTTTCGTCTACAACTTCGGCAGACATTTTCAATGGAGATAAAAGGCTAAAAAGTTTAGAAAGTCAAAATTAAAATCAGAATTGAATCTGAATTCTGAAATTCAGAATTGAATCTGAAATCAGAAATTCTGATTTTAATTTTGACTTTCTAAACTTTTATGCTCTAGTTATTAATGAAGAATATTAATGAAGGTTAGAATGCTCTAAAAATAGAAAAAAAACTTATATTTTCAAAACAATTTCTTTTCAAGCTTGAATTTTTTTAAAAATTTATAGGGTCCGACTGTCGTCTCACTAGCTATTAACAAATGTCTCAAGATAATACCCCTGCACCCATTTACTGGCAATCTAAAGTGCTAATACAATGTTATATTTATTGTACTTATTGAATGGTGTTGTCGTTTGGAAATGGAAGTTCAAGTAGAAAATGGGGAAAATGTCGTGTTGCCAAATGGCAACAGTATGCACTGTAGGGTTAATGAAACTAATCTTAAACATTTCTTTTTAGATCATCCCTTGTTATATGAAGCTTTTAGATGAAGAACTTTATAGGATGAACTGAAGATTTTTCAAATGGTAAAAAAGATTCTTGCATATTGTAATATACTGCTTTTATATACTTTGCCTTACTCTAGTCCAGTGGTTCCCAACTCAAATATGTCTGCGGACCACTTCACTTAAATTTGAACCTCCGCGGACCATACCTAACTGTATCTTCAAAATTTTCACTTTTTTTTGTGTATTCATTCCTCATGGAGGGTCTAAAATTTTGACCTTTTTTTTCTGAAGTAAGAGAAACCGAGTTTTACAATGTTTCTAAATAGAACTTAGAAAATCAAATAATCTATTATACTTAAAAGAAAAATTAACATGGTATTAATTTTATATTTAATTATTTATAAAATAAACCTTTTAAAAAAGACCATTTAACCATTTTTATCAAGCCTTTTTATCTATTAACCCTGGAAGGGTTCACACCTACGCAAAAGTTACAGGTTTAAAAAAACAACAGTAAAAACAGTTATTTTTCTTCTTTTTTATAACCAACAAATAAGGTAATATATTATTAGTAGATTTAAATTTGAAAGGAAGTACTTAGCTTTAATTTAACTGTAGTACGAATGAGATAACCAGGAATTCTTTTGATCACAAAAAAGCAAACTGGACATGCACTTAAATGTGAGTTGCGGCAGAGAAAATTCTATAGGCGAGGCTGATGTTCTCCCGAAAGAAACCGCGTCAAAAGTCAATAATTATTTCAAAGAAGCGATTAAAATAGAAAATAATTTATGTGTTTAAAAACTTTCGCATTGTCGGCAGTAAATTTTTCTCATATCTTCGAACAAACCTATTTCACGTGTATCTCAGAATTTTCTACTTTTCATACCACGATTTATCGTAGACCCTCTGTCTGACCATAGCATCCCAGTTTGAAGTATCTTTCAACACATCATCCACGCTTCGCTTCGTATCAAATCAAGTATAAGTCCGGTCATTCGATTCTTTATTAGCCCCACCCCGACGCCTCTCAGTTTTAATTGTTTTAATTAATCTGATGCAATACTTTTCCACATCATCACATTTCGTTTCTACTCTGTAATAAACTACTGTTGAAAAAAACTGTGAAAAATAATAGAAATGAACAAATGATTCATAGAAGAAAAAGAGAACATAACATTTTTTTATTTACGAGACGTGTGATTTTTTACTTATGCTATGTATTACTACTAGTATTTTACTATTGTAATTATGTTTTTACTATTTCCTGGAATGTGATTAGAAAAACTATTTTTTTAAATTTTCCACACATTTTTTGGATAAGTTATTTAAAAATCTTCTCACGGACCACCTCTGAAGGCCCCACGGACCACCATTGGTCCGCGGACCACCTGTTGGGAACCACTGCTCTAGTCAATTGATGTGTAGTCAATAAAAACTGTGGACTTAATTTTTTTATTTGATTTTTTATTACATCAACAATACTATTGTAATATGTGTAACTTTTCAAAATTTACATTTAACAAAGCAAAATAACAACAAATAACATTTAAGTAACAAAATAACCACAAATAACATTTAAGTAACAAAATAACGTGTAACAAAAATAAAAACAAGTAACCAATTTGTAATTCACTCCAAAAAATTAAATTTTAAAAAATCCTGTTAATTAGAAGTTAAGAAGCAGTTTATGTACATTTAAAATAATCATTCTTTAATTAAAGGGGAGGAAATATTTTTGAACTTCCTCTAGCAGAATATTGGTAGGTTCTTAAATATTTGTTTACACATTTAAAATGTTTGATGATCTTTTCTGGTTTATGTTGGTAGGAAATTGGGAAAACTGTTGCCATATCCACATAACTGATCAGGTATGACTAAATTTTTTTTCATCTTGATATGACTTTTAATGCCATCAGGGCCGGATTACAAAATAGGCAACTGCCCATCTTCAGCTAGGGGTGCCGAGCCCAAATAATTTTTTCTGAAATGTTTCTTAGGAGTTGAAATTAAATTTAAAGTTTTTAATGTGGGACTAAGCAGGGGACTGTGAAGAAATCTTCTTAATCCTATAGTGCATACTGTAACCATTTGGCTACAAGACATTTTCCCCCATTTCCTACTCGAACTTCCATTTCCAAACGGCAACACCATGCAATAAGTACAATAAATATAACATTTCATTATATTAGCACTTTAGACTGCCAGTAGATGGCAGCAAGGGTACTATTTTGAGACATTTGTTAGTAGCTGGTGAGACGAAAGTCAAGACACAAAAAACGCCAATATAAAAGGACCATATAAATTAAAATAAAAAAATTTCAAAACTTGAAAAAAATTATTTTGAAAAGATAAGTTGTTTCTTTATATTTTTAGAGCATTTAGTTTTATTTCACTTCAAAGTTCATTTCACAAGGACTAAGTTTTTTGTCAAAAAAAAGCTTAAAAATTAACTTTAAAATGCTAAAAATTTAAAGGATAAAATTCCCCTCCCAAAAAAAACAAAACCTGGACAGCCCGAAGGTAACTTTTCGAAATAAAACCTTGTTAAAATTTGTTTTGTTCATCCATGTCCGAGATCTGTGTTTAAATTCATTGAGGATAATGTTGATTGAAAATGATTTATTGAAAAAGTTGGCTTTCTCCAAATGTTTAAAAAAATTTTGTAACATTTAGAAGAGTTGAATATTTAGTATGTACTTTGCACAGCTGCCAAGTACTCTGATTTTATAGGAGTTACACCTATTTTTAGTTTCTACTCTAATAATCAGATTTTTCCCAAAAACTCTGATTTTCCGATTTTTTTTAATACTTTTGTTGCAATCGTGGAAAGAATAGTGCCATTTTAAGAACAATTTATCATTCAAAGAATATGTTATTAAAAGTAAGATGAGTGAAATATATGAATTCAATATTATATCATCTTTTCTTTTTAGTTAAGTATTTCCAAACAAAGCATTAATTTCTTTAATGGAGCAAGAACCATGGTTAATACTGAAATCGTTTTGGACACCTGTAGTTGTAACTTGTGGATGATTTTGTTTTTATCTTCTTTAAGGGGGATGTTGTTTTTGTGTCTTCATAGATTTCCTTTTAGGTTTTTATCTGAACTATGTGTGCTTCGTAGTTCTACTTTAAACTAAAAAAGTGGCTTAAGTTTTAAATTGTGACTGTAAAAAAGATGGGTGTGCTTCCATGTGTAAGTCCATGAAAGTACTCCCCCCCCATCAGGTTGGCAGCTATGACTTCTTCACGAAGTAGTTAATTATTATTAAAAATATGCATGTCATTTTTTTTATCGAATATGGTTTGGTTTTGAGTGTTTTATGGTAAAAATTTATTGAATAGGGTATAATGGAAAGTCTTCTTAGTGTAGTAAAAGCATAATTGAATCGTCAGTTTGAAGAAGGGAACAAGTCCTAAAATTGACAAATTGACTTTTTTTGCTCAAAACAATCTCCAAGCTTAGCTCTACACATGGGTGAAAAGAGGGGGGAAATAACTAACTCCTATAGGGAGGTATGGCCCCTTGAAGTTGTGAAATCAATGTCCATTCATTGTATTTTTTAAGTTAATTGGAAGTTAAAATTAATTTGTCTTTCTTTTCCTATTCTTTGAGCTGTAAACTAAGTTAAAATAAAATTTTCTTTAAATTTAAAAATTTTTAATACTTTTTTATGCAGAAAATGTTTGACTCCATTCATAATCACTCACTCCATTTGTACTGCTCTAATAACTCAGTTTCACTATAATTTTGAATTTGATTTGTCTTATTCCTTTATTTCATCCTTTTGTGGTGTAAACTATGGAGAAATATAATTTAAATGTGAATTTAAGGGTTTTTTAAGATTTTTTCATCAGAAAAATTTCATAAGGTGGAAGAAGGGAATAAGTCCATCAACTTATTTTGACTGTATATTATTTTTGAATTTACTTATATTTGTTTCGATGGTTGCTCTGTTTTCTAAATAGGGTTGTGAACTTCCAGTAAAAATTTGGTGGTCATACATTGAAAATTCCATTACTTATACAGTTTTTTTCGATTTTCTCAAAACTTGGTTTTTGGACTTATTCCCTTCTTCCAACTGACGATTCAATTATGATTAAAATTTTGTTGTGTAAGAAGAACATTTTTAATTTGAAAAAACAACAATTCATACAAAATTAGACACAAAAAGCGAGAGATTAAAGACGGTAAATACAAAAAATTTTAATTTATGAGTTGCCCAGGAGTCCGAGGATAATAAATATATTTTAGGAAGGATAAAGTAAGAAAAGGTGAAAAAGGTCCCAAGACATGGTTAATCTGGCCCAGCCTGCCATAATATCATATTGACGCTTGAAACACTTCAAAAACATTACTTATCGGTGGTTACATCTATTTGAATAGCAATTAAGTTCATCATTGAACCATCTAATAAACCTGCTAATTTTAATTACATTAAAAAGTATTTGAAACTTATTTACCAATGCTGAACATATAAACAGAGTTTGCTGCTTTAGACCCATTATGTTTTAAAAAATTTTCATAAATTTGAAATAAATTTGATTTGTGCATTTTTAGGGTATTTTCAAAAACTCGTCTTTTATTTAACTTTAGTATAAAATGTAAACAAGGAAGGATAACACATGAAATTGTAGTTATCATTAGTTTTTCTATATTTTTTAAAAGGGTTTGAGGGATGGGTTTTCTAAAAGGGATGTATCTTAGTGGAAAATTATTGTTTTTTCTAGACACCCTTTATGACAGAGTATAGTCAATGTACTTTAAAATATCAGGGACTTCAGGCAGACAATAAGGTACATTTTATTGGGTTAGCTTTTCTAAATTGCAATAGAATTAAGTGTCAACAATTTCAAGAAAATTAAAATTTTTTCTTCAGAACAGCCAATATGGCTTTCTATTAGGTTCATATTTGAATTTATTGCTATGAAAATTTTAATTTGTTTAAGGTTGACAACTGCACTTATAAAATTGTAATCTTATTCTAAAAGAACAGAACTTGAATGTAAAATTTTTTCATATGACTGCACATAAAATTATTATATTTAACAAGCTGGTCCTTCCATGATTAGGCTTACCATACGTCCAGGGTTTCATACAATTAGGATTTCCGAGGCATTTTAAGGAAAAAATCCAAACCAAGCTGTTTAAAATTGCGCTTTTTTACATTTTCCAACGTCTGTATTACTTCAGAAAACTTAATTTCAGTGAATTTTGTGATAAAAATTAAGTATTGGGTTGTCCGATAAGTTCTGTTACTTTTTACGAAGTTTTGTCTTTGAAAATTTTTTATGAAAAACTGGAAATAGGTGGAGATTTTAAACAAAGAGGATTTTGATATATGCATATTTATGAACATAATGTGTGATTTTGGTAGTTCTCGTGATATTATTTCTTTTTAAAATGGCGGTTTGAAAAAAAGACCAAAAACGACGATTTTTGCGTAATTTTTTTCTTTTGTTTAAAAAACTAGGAAGAACGCATAATTCATGGCTAAAAAAAGTTTTACTGTATATTCGAAACGTTAAGATTAAGATGTCATAGTTTCAAGATGATTCGATAAGTTTAAGGTAGGAAATTTTGACTTTAAAACTTCATATATTGGTAATTTCACGTGTTTTTTAAAGCACACCTATTGTTTTTCTAAGCAGCTGGTATGAAGCAAATTAATGGCAGATGTTTTTTGAACCATAATGCTTGTTTCAACGGTTTAAACATAGAAAGCCTCTTTTCATAACATCGTTGAATTGATGTATTTCTAAATCCCAACGAGTTGTTTTTATTGTAGTGTTTTCGTATATGAAGCAAATAATTGCTTTGTTCGCTTAACATAAGTTCAGCGAGTGTAATTCTGATAAGCTAAAACTTTGCACGCTTGCATTGTGCGCACTACTTTCTGAACTTAAGTTCAGTTATAATTTAATATACCGCATATTTTGAATACTTGGTTCTTTTCTAAGCTTTTTTATTGATTTTGATACTTTTTTCGTGAAAATTTCTTTGAAATGACTAACATTACTGAGGTAAGGTTTTTGCAAAAGATGTTATGTTTGAGACCGAAATTTCCTAAGTTAAACTAATCGAATTATCTTGAAACTATGACATCTTGAACTTAACATTACAAACTTACAGTAAAACTTTTTTTAGCCATGAATTATGCATTCTTCCTAGATTTTTAAACAAAAGAAAAAAATTGAGTGAAAATAGTCGTTTGCGGTCTTTTTTTCAAACCATCATTTTGAAAAGAAATAATATCACGAGAACTACCAAAATCACACATTATCTTCATAAATATACATAAATCAAAATCCTTTTCGTTTGAAATCTCCACCTATTGCCATTTTTTCATAAAAAATTTTCAAACACAAAACTTTGTAAAAAGTAACAGAACTTATGGGACAACCCAATAAATCAAACAAGTTTTGAAAAAGTATTGTTAAATGAAAATATAAAATTTATATTTCTGTTTAAGGTTTATTAGTTTGAATAGTTTTTTCTTGGATTTAATCTTTGGTAGTTTTATATGGCAATTATTAAGAAATTTCAAAAATGTCCTGGGTCGGACCCGAGAAAATATGGTAAGCCTATCCATCCTGCTATATAAATGTTTTGCTATACATTTTATTAGATAGCATTGGATATCTAACTTCTGTAAGTTAGTTCCCCAGAAGTTATTTGGTTAGTTTTTCTAAATTGGCGATTAAGTCTAAGCAATTTCTCAAAGTAATTAAAATAATTAAATTTTTTCTGTCCAACACAATTTATAATTTAGCACTTGAGAAAAGTAAAACATCCATTTAATTAAGAAAATTCTTTTTAAAAGACCTATTATGGATCGGAGCATATTGCTTGTCAAAAAGAAATTCCAACTTTTATTTGAGTCATAATAAAACAGCAGTAATATTATAGTGATATGACAAGTCAAGTGGAACTATGTATGAGAAATTTAAAGTAGGATAAAATTGTAAACAGGGAAAGCTTAACATATTTTTGGGTTTAGATATAGGTTTGGGTTTGATTTATAAAAGTGAATATTCCATGGTGAAACATATTATCAAGGACACGTGTGGTAAAAACCATTTCTTAAAATTCACCTTACACCTAGAAGTTATCATTTGCACCCGTCAAATGTATCATATGTGTGAGCTATACTGGGGACATGGTTGTAAATTAGTAATATGTTAAAATACACATAATTTCTAGTAATCAATGTGTTAACTTAATAGTTTAACATTGTTGATGCAATTTTATGCCCTGATATATGTGCCATAAAAAATTTTATCTTAGTCCAATAAAAACACTGTAAGCTTTTTGTTATGTTGCTACATAATATCAACGCCTTTTAAAAACATGGGTTAACTCTTTGTGTGGAGTACTTAAAATATCTTAATCTTTTTATGCTTGGGGCCTTCATCACTAACTTTTCAAACTCTTTTTTTTAGCAATTTCAGTTATTTTTGAAGATTTAATGAGTCTGCACCAGTGTTTCCCAATGTGGGGGCGCACACCCCACCAGGGGGCAATATGATTTTCTAGGGGAGGGGGCAATTTGAAAATTTTCAACCAAATTTCCCCCTAGGTGGAACATGAACTACCAGGTTTTATTGACTTTCCAAGAAGGATTTTCGAACCTGGCAGGGGCGTATATAAGGGGGGTTCCGAAGGGGCCCTGCCCCCTCCCTCAAAATTAGGACTTGGTGTACCAAAACAAGGTTAGACCTGTTTTTTTAGGGTTAAATATCTGAAAATTTTCTGGGTCAGGACCTTCAAACCCCTTTTTAGTGCATGGATTTTTATTATTTAAAACTTTTTTAAAAGTAGTTTATCAAAATCTGATCCTATTTTAGAATGTATGTCTGAAATTGGGACAAGTGTCAAAACCAAGTAGAAACCCTGTTTTTAGAGTCAAATTTCCAAACTTTTTCGTGGTATAACCCCAGATCCCCTTTTGTTTTGTTTTTAGAACGGCAACTTTTTTACATTAAGTTCATCAAAATGCAAATATTACCTGAAAATTTATACCCAAAATTCCAACTAGATGTACCAAACTAGTTAAAAACCTATTTCCTAGAGTCAAATTTCCGAAGATTTTCTGCGGGAGGACCCCCCTTGATAGCTACAAATAATTACTCTTAACTTTATTTAGTTCTTTAGAAACAACCTGTTTCATATACCTGGAGGAAACATCTCAGAATGAATACTTTTCATAATTAGGAAAAAATACCATTGGGCCCGTTCAAAGATTACGTAAGCACTTTTTGGGTAACTTTTAACCCCCCTCCTCCCTTGTCAGCAAAGATAAGCAAACCTCAACCCCCCCACCATGATAACGTAAGAAACTGCCGGACCCCCCCCCCGAAATATTGACATCCCTTTTAGTAAGTACTGTTTTTTTCTCCTTGAAAATTAAGTGACATACAAGGAGCTGTTCTTTTTGGGTGTAACCCTAAGGGCTCCAAAATAGTCGAAACACTACTTTTCACGGTTAAAATTTCAAAATGTTTAGGGGGTCCATCCCCAGAAATAAGTGCTTACGTCAGATTTCCTAATTCAATTTTTCGTTAAATTTATTTTTGGTTGAGTTTTGAAATTATTTAAGCAAGAAACAAGAGATTTTCGAAAATGCAGTATCTTACGTAAGCACCCCTTGTCAGGAAAAATAAGCAAAGAGCCCTCCCCCCTTGGGTGCTTACGTAATATTTGAACAGCCCCATTTGTGTGTTTTTGGTGAGGTGGTACGTTTTTCGGTTAACTTTTTTACCCCCTCCCCATATTTTCCATATAAGATTCAATGTGACGATCTAAGATTTTAAGCATTAAAAAGAACCCAAGTGTTAGTGCCAGTCTCAAAAGAAATTTTACCAAGGATTCCCACGGGTCAGGGAATACCTGGCAAAGTTAGGGAAATTTCCCTTAAAAAATCAGGTAAAATTTTCTAATTTTGACCCAAAACCTAGATAATCATAAAAAATACCATGAAAATGTTTAATGTTTGTGTATCAATTTTGGCTGGAGTAAGTTAAAAAAAGTCGATTTATTGAAAATTATGGGTTCAAAAATGCAACGAGTGTCCGAAAAATGCCGTGAATTGCTAAATTTTTTACCGAAGAATCTTATATAATTTTACTTGGGAATTTTATTTCTGAAATTGAGTGGGAACCCTGCTATTCATGAAAAAGGGGTTCAAAGCACTAACAAATTTGAGATGCAACTAATAAAAAGCTACTTTACATCATCAGGCATACTTGTATAATATACGCGAACGGCGTTCGCAGAAAATTTTGCCCTCTGCAGAAAAACTACAAAGAAATTTTTTTTCAGAAATTTTTCTGCAGAAAAAATATGAAAACAATTTTTTTTAGAATTTTTTCTGCAATAAAACAAAAACTACTAAAAAAATTCTTTTCAAAAATTTTTCTGCAGAATTGGATGGATTTTAATACATTTTACCTGGTAAAATAAGGTATAAAATATATTGAAAAATTTAAAAAAGAAATTCTAAAGCCATAACTCCACCCATGCAAGGCCAGGTATATTAACTAGTTGATTAAATTTTTCAATCCTGCCCATCTATCAAAGATTTTACATCTTTCATTTTTAGATAGAGCAGTTATTAGGAATCTCCAATTATGATAAAAAATACAATGATGTAAATTATTTAAAAGTTTTAAAATCACTATAGTATGAAAAATTAATATCAATGTAAGCACAGATAAAAATGAATACAGTCCCAATTTGGGTATTTCAGTAATAATGTGTTTTTTTGAGAGAGAGGGATTTAAAAATGTGTAAATTCTTGCAGAAAATTTTTTGGAAAAATTTAAGTTCGCAGAAAGGTTTTCATTTTACACAAGTATGTTTACAGGGTGTTCTCGAACTAAATGTAAAAAAATAAATAAAGCTTTTAAAAAGAGTCCTCCATCGCCAAGTTTACCCAAATGATGACACACAACCATATAGATCTAACTATTATTATCAGATCCTAAAATAATGATAATTATATGGATACAGATATGTGTCATTTCTAAGTCAGATCATACCCATAAAGAAGAATTACTTTTATTTCTCAAGAAATTAGGAACTTAAAGTTATCAAAATTGATATCTACAAATGGGGATCACATCAGGGATCACATAGCGCAAATAAAAAAGGGGTTTTACATTGGGAATTTTCAAAAAAAATTTTTGCTTTAACCGTAACTGATAAAGTTTAACTGCCCCACCCCTTACCATTCTCGTCCCCATCCCTCAAAACGTCTTCCACCAAAATTTCATTCTATTCCGATGAACGGTTTGGCTTCTCTAGAGGGCCTTAAATCGGGTTACTTATTTTATAATCGCCCTGTATTACCTAAAATCAATAATGAAAACAACAATTTCATCAAAAAATACCGTGATCTCATTACTTTCTACGTTTTACAAGCGTTTTTATTCATCTCCGACACTCACTTATTAACTTAACAAAGCAAGAGAAGAAAAAGGCGAATAAATTCATAATCATTCATTTAAATAATTTATGGGAGACTTCCGAACAGAAAGCGCCTCATTTCATTCGCCCGAGATCGTCATTCGTTGAGCTTTCCACCGCTCAAAACAGCCGTGATTAGACTCCGCCTTTTTTTTAAGGTGTGTTCTAGTGATTGACAGCCGCGATCGGCGAATCGGAGAACGCCATTTGTGAGGGAAAGCGGTTGATCTTGAATCAGCTCGATTCGAGCAGGATCGACTTTAAACTGGAATTTCGTACTGTTATCGAGAGAATTTCTAGAAAAAACACTTTGCACTCTCTTGTATGAACCCTTCTCATTCACTTTGAGCCTTTTCTGATTCATTTTGACCAGTATTTAGGCGAGAAATCGTCTTTTTAGTGACCCATGTCGAGAAAAAAAGGTTGGCGGTTTGAGCTTGGCGAACGCTTGCTCTGCAGATTTCCCAAAAGGCTGTGGATGTTCTAGGCGTGCGGCGAAACCTCAGGTCGCCAAAAGAGCGATTGATTGCCAAACTGGCGTTTGTTCTCTTTGGTTCGCTGAAGTGGGATCTTGGTATCGTTCGCTCTGTCTACGGTGGGATCGGTGTTATAACGGGATTTTTTATAATGGGCCGGTTTAATTTTTTACCTAAAGGGGTGGAGGTTTTTTTTTATTTTGCTGATTGGGGGAGGATGGGAATTATGGTTTTTGTGGGATTAGGGGGTTTCTTGCGATCTAATCAGTTTAGTTAGTAGGATTTAGGGTAGATGGTACCGCGGCAAATATTTTTTTTAAATCCATGTGTTTTTCGATTTCCTAATTAAATTAAGGATATACTTGATTTAAAGAATAGTAATTAAAAATAATTGAATAAATATTTCTTCATTTAACAATTCGAAATCTTAACTACTATTATAAAACAAAATTTAATTTGAAAATGAATTAAAAGAAAAACAGAACAATTAAATTAAAATATTTTTTCACTGAAATATCTTGCAAATATCCTAATGAATATTTAACGGTATAGATATTAATTTTATTATTTCTTTGTACGAGAATTTTAAAATTAAATATCTTTTGAACAAAAATAGATAAAAATGTAAAAACCAACAGTATCATTCTAGTAAAGGCTTGGGAACTTTGTGTCAAAATTTTAAAAAATTTTGTTGCTATTTTTGTTAACAGATGGCAGCACGATAAAAATGTCTTGAAGTTGTTTTAGAACTGAATGAGAACTGATTCATTGATTTAAGATTAAAAGTTAACTATTTTAAGCTTTATGAAGAAATACTTTAAGTTTTTAAGGAATAAGTTATTCATTCCTTTAAGTGTTAATTTAGTGGGTTTTGTTTTTAAATTTTAGATTAAGGGGGAAAATTACATTTTTATTGTGCTGCCATCTGCTAACGAAAATAATAACTATATTTTTCAAATTTTGACACAAAAAATTCCAAGCTTCAACTAGAACGATATCTTTGGTTTTATTTATTTTTATCTATGTTTGTTCCAAAAATATTTGATTTTAAAACTAGGGAGCTCTTTGTGGCACACCCTGTATTTTCATACTTCATATTGATTTGTAAAATAAGAGTAATTAAATCTCGAGTTTTTGAATTAAAAAATATAGAATCATTTTCATTCAATTATTCTTGATTACTATTTCTTTAAATTTTTAGTGGAAAATCCCATGATTAAATATTTTTGACTTGACTTAAAATTCAAAAGTGCATCAAAAGAAAATATATTATCTGACTAAAACGCACGAATCCTATTAGAAATTTAAACCAATCAATAGAACTCGAGATCAAATCAATCAAAATTTAGACATTTATTATATTGATTTTTCTATCAAAATCTGATCTCAGGGATAGATCCATCAGGTTTTATATTTTGTGGCCCATTTCAATATTTTTTGTAAAAAATTGAAGCAGTAATAGTTAGCGGATCACAGTGCGTAAAAGTAAAATTGAGTCACAAACCAAGGAAATCATGAAAAATTCAAATATTTTGTGAATGTTTTCTTGCACTAAAGCTAATTTGAATTTCATGAAAGGGGCGTTTTAATGAATTTATTTTTGTGAAGGGGCAGCAAAAGAGGGCCCCAATTATTGTCTGGATCAACCCCTGCTGATCATCAAATTTAAACCCTGATTTATGAAAACGATCATCACGAAGATCTATTTTTGTGTTCACAGGATCTGTCCGAGGAATCAGTTGTCTGCCAAGGACTCTTCATGAATATAGCAAACGTTAGGAGCTTTAAAAGAACTATCAAAATAAGACTTTCAGCGTATTAGCTCCAAAATGTCCGCAGAATTGCAACCAATGCAAGTCCTGAACTGTTCTATTCCTGTGATGGTAAATTTTAAATTCAGTTGTGTAATTTAATTTCTCTGTCGCTATTTTTGTTTTTTGTATCATCAGGGGAAAGAAAGTTGGAGCACCCTTATTTTTCGTACCTGTGTCCATAAGCTTACTTCTCTCCATGTTTTGATATATGCTAAAATAAAATATTTTTATGCAAGTAATATAGTTTCTTTATTTAAAGCTTAATATTTCAGCTATATGTGATGATTCCCAAAATATGACAGCTTCTAACTGTGATAAAAATGCCTGAAAATAATATACACTCGGTTGATAAAAATATAACGAACAAATCTAAAATAAGGATGATCCTTTATGAAGGACAAAGGAAATTTTTAAAACTTAGTAAAATACGCTTTGATGGAGGAGTATTTGATATATTCTAACCGTTTTTACAAGAGTTAATGCAAACTATTTGGAGCTATATGTTCTTAAGAGGACCTATAGTGCCATTAAAACCTAAACCAACCAAAATTAAGTATTTTATGAAACCTAAAATTTTGAATTCAAAATTTGCTTATACTAAGCCTATATTTTCTCAAGCAGTTTTGGCGCAACACTGATGCGTCATAAAGTTAACCCTAAAGGTGGGCACAAATTGGAGCCGAACGGCGAAGCGAACAGCCACGAACACGCTCTACGCAAGCGCCGCTCTTAGCGCCTCCGAGTTGCGCGTGCGCAGAGCGCGTTCGTGGCTGTTCGCTTCGCCGTTCGGCTCCAATTTGTGCCCACCTTAAGGAACATGTTATGATAAGTTTTAATGATACTGAATCTCCTCTGGAGCAGAGGTAAGATGCTCGCTTAGCATGCGGCAGTTCCTGGGTTCTATCCTCGGTTATTTTATTTAAAAAAAAAACTTTCCAAGAGAAATATCAACCAACCAACCAATTGGAACAGACTCGGAAAGGCTGGATACGCGATATTTGGGGGTTAATAGACTTGGTTGAATTTCTTGGAAATTTAATTAAGGTTAAATAAGTCCTCGATGAAGAATTGGGGACTTAGTCTTTTATTATTAGGCTTTTCCATAATAAATTACAATGGCAAAATTGAAAGTGTAAAGTTCTCTGAATTCAAAGGAGCATGCGACCGGATGGCCGAGTGTGCAAGATCGTCAAGTTTCGAATCCTAAGGATCTCGGATCGAACCCCGGCTACCGACATGTTGAATATTTTTGGTTAATCCTCAATTATATACTAATATAGAGCATTTGTTTGTATTCATTGTATATAATATTCGTATACTAATATGTATACTATACGTATCCTAAAATGTATACTATACGTATCCTAAAATGTATACATACTAACTTGTATATACATTTATTAGTTTACATGATGAAGTGTCAACTTCAAATTAATTAGAAGATCAGTCTGGTTGCAGGAACCGATGGCTTGGTGTGCTTGCGCACGTACCATCATCCATCTCATATAGGCCCTCAGGTCGAACCTCCCTCGGTTCGAGTCTGAGCCTCTCCCCGGGTATAGCTCCCGGACATAAATACGGTTGAGTATTTATAAATTTGTTCCTGCCTATTTCAAGGGGAGACTTAATTTTTCTAATATTTAAACTTAACTGTAACCGTACCAGTCAATTTCTTCAAAAATTCTACTATTGTTGAAGACTTTTCTCTTTATTTTGCGAAAAATCCAAAGATTCTTTCCTTTCTGCCTTCGGCGGACACTAACTAAACTTAAGAATCTAAGAAATATAAAGAGGATATAATTAGTTACCGTCCCAAACCCCGACCGACCAACCCCTGGCTTCGCTTTTACCTTCTTGATTTTTTCCTAATTCTCTGAGAGGTGACTAAAGCCGCAGGTGAGGTTCAATAAAATTGAACAAGCATATACGTTCGATTTTTAAGTTACGATCTGCGGCTTTAGTCACCTCTCATAAAATTAGGACAAATTTTTGAAGGTAAAAGCAAACCCAGGGGTAGATTTTCTTGCTTACCTTGGAATATTTTTCATCCTGATAGACCTAAAATCGATGACTCTGTAGGAAATTCTTTTAAAACCATGTCGTCGAGTTCTTATTCATCCTTGTTTCACTTGGAATCCTTTGAAATGTGACTTACCTTTGTGACATATATGATTATTATCTTTTTTTTTCTTAATCATAAATTATCTAAATTTTGAAATTTGATTCCAGTCTTTATCAAGGAGTGTATAAACGTATCTTATTTTGGTCTAACTCCTAACCATAATATAACCATTTTTAAGACTTATGTTTATTCTGTATTCCTTCTGTGTAAGTAAATTTAGAACTTAGCTCTGGAGTGTTTAAGAAGAAAAAATTCATCTTTGAACTTCACTTTGATTAAATTAAGCAACCTTTCATTCCACTGTTTAAATTTGTTTTCCAAAGTGGTGACTGAAGTAGTACCGCATTGCTCAAAACTTTCACTTAGGACGATTCAGTAAATTACAGAATAAACAGATTTTAGAGTTCTGTCTCCTACTTCACCTTTAGTCACCTCTCAAAAAATTAGGAAAAAATTATAATGGTAAAAGTAAAAGGATCTTATAGTGGCAGGGTTGGCAAAAACCCGGGTTTTTTTTTCAATAAAACCCTGAAAAAAAACATAAAACTGGGGGGTTTCGGAAAAAGTGTGGGTTTGTGGGTTTCTCCTCTAGAATAAGTGGGTTTTTTTTCAAATTTTATTGAGCTTTTTCTATGTTAAATGTGTTCTGTCAAAATAATGTCAGTTTTTTTAAGTGGGTTTTTTCAAAGTTCGTCAGTTTTCTTAAAATTAATGTTTTTTTTTTATTTTAAAGTGTTCATTTACCAATGCTATGAGAAAGAATGTAAAAATAATCTTTGGAGTAATTTGTTTTCGAACTTTTCTTATGATGTAACATTATTGAAACCTGGTTTAAATTTTGAAAAAAAAACCCACTAAAATTTAAAAAATATCAAAAACTTTGAGAAAAAACATTCAATATTGAAAGAAATCTATTGAATTTAAAAAAGCTCCTTAATTTTTTTTATATTTAGTTTGAACTTTAAACGTCCTCAATTTTGAAAAAACCCATTCTATAATGAAAAAAAACCACTGAATTAAGAAAAACCCTCCTTTAATTATTTAAAACTGGTTAAAATATTTAAAAAACACACTCAACTGCAGTTCTTGGTTTGTTAAATGTTTCGTTAATGTTTAATGTTCGTTAAATGTTTTTCTTCAATAATAAAACTGCCAAAATCTTGATTTTTCTTGAAAAAACCCAAAAATGGGTATAAAATGAGGTTTTTTTTCACATGTTTTTTTAAAACAATCCATTGGGTCCAATCCAGCCAACCCTGCTTAGTGGCCAATGTAATGATTTAATCAAAAAATTAAAGAAAGTGGGTACAAAAACTTCATTTTGTAAGAAATGCTAACTGAAATTATTCACCAGTTTTAGTTATTTGGAAATGTTTATAAGATTAGTTTATGGTTAATTCAATCATGTAGAAACCAAATAACCTTATAGACTTTTCCAAAAACACTGCGATTACCCAAAAAAATGAAAAAAAAAAGTTTGCCCTAAATAATATGAACACCGTTTTCCCTGAAAGTAGTCACCAGTTCTAGTATTTTGGAAAAGTCTAGAAAGTTGTTTGGTTTTTACGTGATTAAATAAACCAAACCATTTTATAAACTTTTCCAAAACAGTTCTAAAACTGGTGGCTACTTTCAGGGAAAACGGTGTTCATATTAACTAGGGCAAAACATTTTTCATTTACTGGATAAATCGCAGTGTTTTCACTAATACCAAAATATCTTTAAAGTTTCAATTTCTGAGTACTAAAAGTACTTAAACCAGAATGCCGAGAAAAAGCCTTAATGATGGAAACATACCTTTTCTTTCTTAATTATAACTGAGAAAAAGCTCTAAGAATGATATATATAAAGTGCTGTAAAATCGTAAATCCAAATGAACCAACGTGTCCTTAGGGTCACGGAAGTAAGGTCTATCCAGGTAAGTGACCCTGGAGAATCCGTTGCAGCGCCCCTAGAGGCGAAATAAAAAAAAGTTTGAAAAATTAACTTAAAAACTAAAGGAGATGGAGCGAAAACCTCAGTGATAGTATTGTTGCCAACGTTATAAGGAGTTCACTGAAAAAAATTTATGAAAATACCGTGAATATTCGCGGAGATATTAGCATGTGTGAAAATAGCTCTTTTTCATCCCTCTAAAAAGAAAAAAGCAATTTTTCAGTGTTATTGTGTAGTTTTGTGTTTTTTAGTTGAATGAAGGCCAAGTTAGTTCGCCAAGTTGTTTCGTGGAAAATATATAAATACAAATACAAATTAAGTCCACCAACTACAGGCGTAAGCCCAGCAAGGTTGGTCCAGTCTTTTTAACACACACTACCGGAATCCCAGTATCTGTCAATTTTCCTCTTGAACTCGTTTACCCCACTTGAATTTACAATTATTTCAGGCATCGCATTCCATCTATCCACTACCCTATTAAAAAAGTAATGCTTCCTACAATCCGTCTTAAATTTTCCTTTATTCAATTTGAATTTGTGAACCCTTGTTCTATTACCCGTATTGAAATCTAGTCCCTCTGTGTCCCCTCGCTTTACCATTTTAAAAAGTTGAATCAAATCCCCTCTAATCCATCTTTTCTCTAGAGTGAACGTATTTAGCTTCTTTAATCTTCCCTCATAACTTAAACTGGATATTATTCATCTTACGACATAAATTGAGGATATTTCATGGAAATGTTAACAGTCAAGTTTTGGTAATTTTGTTCCAGGGTTACCACTCTTTTTCTCACTCCTTGACCCTTCACTCAGTTTAAGGAGCTAGTTCACTGAGTTAACTCCTCAAAATATCACCCATCCCATCGCTAATGCTGAGGGATTTTCTTCACGGTCCTACGTGATGATATGATTTTTTTTAGTTGTGCTTGCGAAAACTATTTTACTATATAGCTACTCGCGAAATTTAGTGCTAATTTTTTATGCGGTCCATATTCCTCGTCGAACAAAAACAGGTTTGACGCCAGGTTTTTATTTCCACATATTGTATTTGTATCAAAACATTTGCAATGTTAATTGTGATGCCGATATTAGAAGGTACCAAAAACATTAATCTGTTTAAAAGTGATAACGAAAATATCACTGAGGCAGGGCCGTAACTAGACTTTTTTTTCGGAGGGGGGTTTTGGTAGAAAATTTTCTTGAAACTTTAGTTCGATTTTGTTCGTGACTTAAGGTAAGAAGACAGCGGAGGATCCAGGATTTGGTATTATTTGGGACTAAATATCTTCAATAACAAAATCATCTTGTAATATACTGAATGAGGGGGGGTCTGGGGGTCCTCCCCCAGAAAATTTTCGGAAATTTAAGTCTAAAAAGCAGATTTTCTACTCGTTTTTGGTACACCTAATCCGGATTTCGGACATACATGTTCAAGAATTTAATTTACATTTTATTAGGATTTTTGCATTTTGACGAACTTTTTAAAGAAAAGTGGTAAATAATAGGGTCCCAAATTCCAAAGGGGGTTCTGGGGGTCCTCCCCCAGAAAATTTCTGGAAATTCAGGATTTTAACTAGTTTTAGAGTCGCTTTTCCCTTTTTTATACCCCTGAGTTCCCACTACCCCTTTTTCTCACTGTTAGTTCTTATTCCTTTTGGGAAGGGGGACTTAGTCACCTAGCCACCCTGGATCCGTTAGTGTGAGTAGAACTCCTAACTCACCTTGGATACTTTCCCTTTATGATTTCACTCATTTTTACACTAACCCGAAGAGGACCACTCCTTGTAAGTCCAAAAATTTTAAAGGAACAGCTGTTATAATAGATTTCTAAATTTCAAGGGGGGTTGGGGGTTCTCCCCAAGAAAAGTTTTGAACCTTAAAAGTATTTGAGGCGAATAAGGAACTTGCATGTGTCAGATTTTCATAAACTTTCAAGTGTTTCGTATGGTTTTTTGTATAGAAAAATGAAATATTTTGTCAAATTTTCAAAAAAGTGTACAAGTACTTAAATATTTTAATTTAAAAGTCGAGAAAAAAACACGTGACTGAAAACGCGAAGTGTGTTTGCATGCACAGTGACGTAGAATCCATCGAGCCAAATTGCAATCAAAACTGAATTTCTATGTTTTAGTTGATGATTTCTTTTTTCAGAAGTGTCCGGTATGAGTGTTTTAATAAATATTTACCTTCTAGACACTTCTGGTGGCGGTCAGAAATCCACGGCAAACATGACAATCTGAGGTAAACATCAGTGACGTCACGGTACATGCTGTGAAGCGTTTTCGGGCGCTTCGAAAAACACGATTTTTGATAATTTTTTTTGCAATCGAAAAATTTCTCAATCGGCCTCAAATTTTGTGTAGTGGCTTATTTTTGCGTGAAGAATAGATTAAAAAAATAAAAAAAAATCATGCAAGTTCCTTATTTTTAAGGAAAAACAGTAAGTAAAAAATTGATGTCAAAATTTCGGGGGGGGGGGGTTTGAACCCCCTAACCCCCCCCTTGGATACGGCCCTGCACTGAGGGAATTTAATTAACGTAATTTATAGACGGCCCCTAAACGGTACAATAAGGAAGTTGCATGCGCGCCAGATTTTCATAAACATTCAAGCGTTCCGTATGATTTTTCATTTGGTAAAATGAAATACCACCTAGTCAATTTTTCAAAAAAATGCACAAGTAATTAAATATTTTAATTTAAAAGTAGGAAAAAAAAACACGGGACTGAAAACTCTGTACGATGACGTCAACAATCATACCATCAACTCCGCTGCTTTCCAACAATGGTCACCGTACGATGACGTCACATCCCAAACTCCTAGTATTTTCGCGCGCTTTGGAAAAGGGGATTATTGTTTATTTTATTTTTTGCAAACAAAAAATTTCTCAATCGGCCTCAAATTTTGGGTAGTTGCTTATTTTTGCATGAAGAATCGATTATAAAAATAAAAAAAATCATGCAACTTCCTCATTGGAGGTGATCGGTAGGTTGTTTTCCCTGCACAGTTAGGAGACTCGCAGTGAAGCGGATTCTACAGTTGAAGCTTACTTTCACTGCCTCCGAAAGAAGAACTTGAAACGAACGCGCTTTTTTGCGGAGAAACCGAAACCTTGGCTTGCAGCGCCATCTGTCGGTCGTTTGATGAACCAATCGCGCGTTCTTTGCTTTTGCTTCAAAAGCGATAAGGAAGAAAACCTGAAAATGTTTGTGGAGCCCCGAGCCCCCCCAAACCGACTTCAAAATTTTGTGGATAGCATGGAAACAAAGAGGGGTCCTCCCCCCATGATTGGCAAAAACCCAAGTGGGTTGGGTTTTATCAATAAAATTTCAAAAAAAAAGAAACAAAATTGGGAGTTTTTTTCTGAAAAAGTGTGTGCTTTTTTTTCAAATTACATAAGTGGTTTTCTCCTGAATAGAAAGTAAGTTTTTTTTTCAAATTTTAGTGAGCTCATTCTATGTTAAATGTGTTCTTGGTATGTTATTTCGTTAAATACTTTTATTAAAACTGCCAAAATCCTGATTTTTCTTGGAAAATACCAAAAATATGTCCAAATTGAAGAGTTTTTTTACATGTTTCTTTTTTAAAAGAACCCATTGTATACAATCCAGCCAACCCTGGGTCCTCCCCAAAAGTTTCGTCCAAAGGAGAACTTAATATATAAGAAAAGTTGTTAATAATAAATGTTCAAGTATCAAAGGAGGTCTGGGGGTCCTCCCTTATTCGAAATTTTAACTTTTTTCGAAAAATTAACGAAATTTTAAGGTTTCAAGCAGTGGCGGATCCAGGGAGGGTGGCACTCTGGAAAGTGCCTCCCCTTGGAGACCCAAAAAGTTCTCAAAATGAGTAAAAACCCAACTTTTACAGGTCTAATTTCAAAATTTTTTCTGGGGGAGGACCCCCATACATCCCATTAGTATCGAAATGAGGTATTCAGTGTTTATATTTAGGAAATTCCCAAAATTTTGACATTTTGGGTCAAAAAGTAAAGGTAATAGTGTTGAAAAGACTCAAAAGACCCTTTACACTCAAAACGTTTCCAAAAATGAGTTAAAACCCTATTTTAACACATCAAATTTAATTTTTTTTCTGGGGGAGGACCCCCAATGGTACCACAAGGGGATCTTGTCTGGAAAAGTGCCCCCCCTTGGAGCCCTACTGGATCCGCGCCTGGTTTCAAGTGACAGTTTTTGTAAACTTATGGACATACACATTTAGGTAGGATTTTGATTTTGCTGAACATATCAGAAAAAATATAAACAATATAAAAGGTTTAAGTACAAATGGGGGGGCTCCCTCAGAAAAACTTTGAAAATTCGATTCTAAAAACAGGGTTTTAAGTAAAAGTAAATTACACATGATTTAGGGGGAGGGCAGCGGCCCCTATACGGTCGAACACATGGAGCAAGGATTCAGTGGGGGGACCAAGTTGAAGCTTTGCCGCCATCTTGAGTAATCCATTTTGAACTCTATTTTAGATTAAAATATAAAATTACTTTGCTTCACAGCAACATTTTCTGAAGCCAATATGTCACTACGCGGAAGGAGAAAGTGGGTAAACACAAAGCCTGTTGGGTTGATAGGAGGAAATTCGATATGCAATAAAAAGACACTATTTATACATGGGTTTAAGGAAATAATCGTATTTTAAAATTGACGTTTCACTCGAAATTCAGACACCGCGATGGGGAAAAACTAATTTCTTTGTTATAGTAAGGTTAACTTGGGGGACATCCATAAAATGGTGTCGCGAAAAAACCGTTCAGACGAAAACCGTTCAAAAAAAACCATAGCTTTACACATGTAACAAATTTGATTGTTTTTTATTGAACGGTTTTTTCGTATATTCCATAAAAAACGTGAGGTTTTTTATGGGATATACGATACCCCCCTCCCTCCCATGTGAGATTTAGCCACAACCTTTAAAAATAATTTTCTATCCTATTCGTTTGCATTTTGTGCTTCACACTACCTAAAACTTTTCCATTATTAATGATGTAGGGGAAAAGGACACTATTCGGCCTAAAAAGCACCACAGTATCTTATCTGTGGGTATTATTCCTTTCTCATACTTAAAAAAAATCGTTTAATTTCTAGCTTAAAAACTTGGCGTGATCGACCCCCCCCCTTGGTGAGATTTTTCCAAACCCCTCCCCCCTTTTTTGACCTCACGTAATTTATGGATGTCCCCTTACGTTGCTGTCTATTATAAACAAAGTTTTCAATTAAACATTTGCATCTCTCATAAATTATTGTCCAACAATCTTACTTAAAGGTTTTTATTCATCCCAGACATAAGATGCTGTCTTTAGAAATGAATTTGCAAAAGTTTCATTGAGCGCAAAGTCACCAGTTCATATGGTTTGATGCATTATCAACCCTCTCGGCACCATCAAAAAAGTGAAAAAACTTTTTTCTTCTTCCCAATACATCCAAAATGCTTCATAATTTGTCTGGAAAATTTTTTTTCTTGTGTGCACTCCTACCTAGTTATTTTTAAGAGCCTCATATGAGGCCATATGAGCCATATTTTTTTCATTTTAACAAAAAATACTTTGTTTAGAACTTATTAAAAGACCTGGTCATAATATTAGAAGGTTACGAAATAAGAAAATATCTATACCAACCTATAAAAAATGTTCTACATAAGCTAGTATTTTCTCTTCACAAGCACATCACAGCTTAAAATGTAAACATTGAGGTATAAATGCCATTTAGGAACGAATTCAGAAACCATGTAGTAGTCTCATCTACATGAATCAGTGAAGTCACGGATGATAAGAGAATAAATTTGCTTGTTTACATCATACCCAAATTGAGCTCATAAATAGGAGCCTCATATGAGGCCCATCAGGGTGGCGAGAGGGTTAAAGATGTCAGCCAGTCAGGGTGGTGGGATTCAGTGGTGGTTTAAGGTCCTCTATATAAACTCACCCATTGCCTTCGAATGGATCAGGAGGCATATTACAAAGACACCCTCAAATCTATTTCAACTGTAATACAATAATTTTCTACTTAATTTCTGGGATAATAACTTAATATTTTAATTTTCTCACCACAACTTAAATTGAAAGGCAAGTTTGATAATCACTCTTTACTTAACTGTTATTTTTACAGCATAATTCCACCATTCATTTGAAAATGAAAAAACTGCACTAAAAGAGTACATTTGAAGAAAAGGCCCCTGGTCATATTAAAAACAAAAGTAATCAACAAAATAGAAAAGAAATAAGACATCTAACCGCTTTAATTACTAAATAGCATATGTCATTTATAAAACATTACCAAACCATGAAGCATTTTTATAAAATAATGAATTTAAAATGTTATTATATACCAACACTTATTATGATTATGGCAGAACAAAAAGTTTGTAGGGTAGGTGGGGGTAATGGTCCGCACGGCCATTTTTAGATGATGATATTCGATTATATTGACTGCATCGACACAGTAGGTTCCTTTCACAACCCCCAAATGGCCGTAAAAATTTCAGAGAAGTAGCGTGTCCGTTGTCCAAAAAAAATGAGGTAGGTCAGTTTTTAGGGTCCTTGTTAGAGTATTTTTCTCACTTTTTCTTCATATTATGGTAGAATAGTTATATTTATTCAATCCATCTGTTTTTTTCCTGAAAGAGCCTTTATTTATCTTTGAAATCACATCACTATACTCATGTTTACTTTTGTTTTCAAAAATCAGTACACTGTTAAAATGCATGTGCTTAAAAATGAGTACTTTTATGTACTTAGATTTTTCAAGTATATTTGAATTAAAAATGAGTAAGCGGTGTTCTCAGTTTTGAGTACGTTAACACGCTTAAAATCCCACAATTACAGAAAGGGCGAATATTTTATCATTTTGAGTGCAATGAATTGAACATTTGTAAAAAAAACCTCTTTATCATAATAAACATAAGTTATTTTACGATAAGAAAAGAAAAGGAATTTGTATTTACATCGAAACGAACGAACTATTTACTATCGCGGCGAAATCAAAGCAAGCTCTACTGCGGATGAACACAAAGTTTTGGTTCCTGGTTCCTCGGCGTCGCCATTTTTTCGATCGAAAAATTTTTCGCTTTCGCTGGAACACTGATAGCTGGATGGAATATAATAAGTCGAATTTTGAAAGTAAGTAACGTTTATTTTCAATTCAAATTGTGTATAAGAATGGTTTTATTTGAAAGTATTGTATATTTTTGATCTTAAAAACATCTTTACACTGTTAATCCGAGGTATTCAGATTTAAATCAAAATGATTCATTTTTGAATACATCATATGAGCGAAATGGCTCCGAATCAAAACTACTTAGATTTGAAAATTCGATGTGCTTATATTTGAACTAGAGCATGTTCTTGTTTTCAAGACCCTTATGTGTTCAAAATCGATTATGCGCCTGCTCAAATTTAAGATCTTTATTTGTTTAAATTCAACACTCCAGGTACTCATTTTTAAAACCATCCTCTGTTTAGAAACGACTCATCACATGCTCATTTTTAAAACCATCCTCTATTTAGAAACGACTCATCACATGCTCATTTTTAAAACCATCCTCTATTTAGAAACGACTCATCACATGCTCATTTTTAAAACCATCCTCTATTTATAGAAACGACTCATCACATGCTCATTTTTGAGACTTCAATCTTCTTAAAATCGACTAAAATGTGTTTATTTCTAAAACTCCCTATTGTTTAGAAAAGACTTTAGGGCTCATTTTTTAGACCTTTTTTACTCAATACAAAGCTTTTTGAAATATAAACATCTTTTTTAATTAACTGCAAATATTAATGCTTTCTTTCTTAGAAGAATATTAAAAGACCTCTCATTAAAGTCGAGAGCATTTTTTTAACAATCTAACAATATTGAGACCTGAGTTCTTATAATATTTGAGAAGCTATTATTTGAAATAAATGTGAAATGAACAGTTTAATCAGTTATTCATAAAACAGATACTTATAAAATTTATTTAAAACACAATCTTCAGTAATGGTAATTTGATTTAGTAATTAATCGGGGCGTTATCAAAGGCCCCCCCCCGAAATTTCAATGTAAATTTTTTACTGTTTTTACTTAAAAATTAGTCTTAAAATGCATAAAACCCCTACTTTTAAGGCTCAAAATTCAAAAATTTTTTTGGGGAGAACCCCCAACTATTATTACAGATTACAGTCGTTCCTTGAAAATTTTGGGACTTACAAGAGAAAGAGTGGGAACTCGGTGAGGGAAAAAAGGGAAGAGGGACTCCAAAACGAGTTAAAATCCTGCTTTTAGGGTCATGTTCCAAAGTCAGTCAGACCCGATTTTGGAACATGGAACTCTATCATTTACAACGTTTTTGTAAAAAGTTAGTCGAAATGCAAACATCCAACCGAATTGGAAATAAATTCTTGAAAATGTATGTCCGAAATCCAGATTAGGTGTACCAAAACGATTTGAAAATCTGCTTTTTAGACATATTTCCAAAAATTTTTATGGGGGAGAACCCCCAAACCCCCTTTAGCATATTAGAAGACGATTTTAATAGTGAAAATTCTTTTCCCCCTCCAAAAAAACAAATACTGGATCCACTGCTGTCACTTACCTTGGACAACACCAAATTCGAACTAAAGTTCAAGAAATTTTTGGCCAAACCCCCCTCCGAAAAAAAAAGTCTAGCTACGGCCCTGTAATTAACAGTTATACAAATTAACTATTGTATGCAATATTGAGTCGTAAATGACTTTAAAATTAATAAATCTTAAGTCCATGCTTTCGAATAACAAATTTCCTTCCTCCATTAATTTTCAAAAGCTTTTTGAAATTGTTTTTTCTTGTACGGGATAAATTGGATTTCATATTTTAACTGTTTTTCACCTCAAAAATATAATTCTTCTAATGATATAATTAAAAATATTCATTTTGCATACAAATTAATGTTTTTATAGAGAAGTATCGTATTTTTCCAAATGGCCCCCCCCCCGAAAATTTGGTCTGGAACCGCCCCTGGGTCCTCCCCAGAAAAGATTTGGAAATTTGTCCTTATTAACAGGTTTTTAACTTGATTGGTACATTAAGTTCAAATTTCGGGGAAGGGGCAAGCTACTTCAGCCCTGGTTCCCGAGGTTCCCTGGTTTGATATCCCTGGTTCCAGACCAATGGTCACATGAAAAATTTATTAAAAAATATATGTGAATTATTAAAAATAAGTTTATTTCTCCTCTTTTAATATCTATGAATGTAATTTAGAATGGAGTTATAATTTTGAAGAGAAAAATAATACTGTCTCTAATGTGTTAAAATATTGAGTGTCTTATAACTCGTCCAAAAATTTGCAAATTAATTTTGATGGGAACAAATGTTCTAACACCCCAACCCTCATGGTGCCCTTCTGAGAAATAACTTTGACATCCTATGAATATATGTTTGTGAACATGCTTCTTAGAGTTGTAAAACGAGAAAGTTCTCGGAGGAATTTTTGAGGATATTCTATTTTTCGCCGGATAAATGGAAATAAATGTAAATATGTTTGATAATATGAATTGGTCAGGTATTATTAATGTTAAAAACCTGAGAATTATCTGTTGAGAAAATATTTAAAAGCATTTTTAAAAATTTAGTTTACAGAGAATAATTTATCATGAGAATATTCTTAGAGTAATTAGTATTCTAAATTTGTATTTTAGATGCAGCTTGAAATCCGGAACCATTGTTTCTTCAAATCTGCCTGCCGGCTCCAAAAACCACCTCCATTGGGATATCGGTAGTACACTGACGCCAACTGGAATTGCGTCGTACCGGTTCACCAGATTCACCGGCTTGTACTCCATACAGGCAGTCAGGCGGCAGGTCCTCAGCCGAAACCTCAGAACCAACAGCATCGCTTCTTCCTCTCCCAAGTTCTCGCTCTCCTGGGGAAGAGCACCACAGGAACGCTTGCGCTGTTGACCGCAGGAACTTGCTGGGGGACAGGTTGAAAAATCCACAGTAATCCAACTATGCCGTCTTCATAGCATACACGATGAAAATGCATACTACATATATAACGTGTTTGAATCAAGTGAATTCGATGAACAATTGAACATGTGCACAGTTTATAATAAAAAATAAAAATTTAGTTGATTGTGTATAAAGATATCAAATATTTGTACTGATATGAGACTTCATATGAGAAAGTCATAAGTTGGATTCAAATATATAGGTAAGTTACTTTAAAACAAACTTTGTTGTACCCAGTGAAGTTATGGTACAATTTAACTGTTGATATATATGCTTCGTGTTTAGAAAAATTGTTTATATTGAATTTACTAAGCTGGATACAGCTTGTAGTTTTCTTTTATCTAACTTGTTTACTTTAAAGTTCCTGATTGATTT
Source organism: Tetragnatha versicolor (assembly GCA_024610705.1). Lineage (NCBI taxonomy): Eukaryota > Metazoa > Arthropoda > Arachnida > Araneae > Tetragnathidae > Tetragnatha > Tetragnatha versicolor. The sequence continues at coordinate 1,961,837 of JANDEH010000032.1, read as the reverse complement.
AGGTTTGTTATCTTTAATTATATTGCGACTCTTTTCTGTTAGCTGGGTGCAAGAAAAAAATCGCCATTAAAAATCACAAAATTATTCATTAATATTTGTTTATAGTTGAACTTGTTTTGCTTACTATTAGTTAATATTTATTTATAGTTAAACATTTTCGACTTTTATTCTGATTGGCCCCATTTGTGCCTGGCTAACAGAAAAGTACCCTCTTTATTTGTTATATTCCTTGCATTTTAGTTGCATTTGTGTTTTTGGTAGGGGAGAATGGGGTAGGATGGGACATCTTAATATCTTAATAAATCTTAATAAAATTAAGAGTTTTTGAGTGTCCCACCAGGTGAAATAGCTCCATATTTGTTGCTGTTACGGTAGAAGTTAAAAATATAAATTTGCAGGTCGTTCAGATGACAGTGTGCTACTTTGTTGACAAATATAAAAAATTTAAATACTTCAAGTTGTATAAAATTTTAGGGGGCATTTTCTTTGGAGTTTATGGCTAGTGCGTCGTATCCTACGAAGTTTGGACCCAGTATCAGCTTCCGAGGTCATGCTGTCTCCTTGTCAGTTTCATCGAGTTCATGCCCTTTGAACAATTTGGGGTTATTGTCTGACAACTAACTGTTGATATATGTGATTTATTTGAGGGTTGTGTGCCTTTGATCTTGCAAAATAAGTTTATTTTAAATATTAAATGCCCAAGACTTAACCCCCTTGAAAAATCATGATTGATGTATCAGTAAAGTTTTTGCATAATTTAACATTAGGATTTAATATTCTATGGCCCATAAATGTGTGTTTTATTAATCCTTTCAAGTAAAAAATTTTGAAATTGTTTCTTTACCTATGTATGTCTTGATATCAACTTATTCTTTTGGAGCTATTCTCTCATTCTACCTAAACCTATCTATTAGCTGAATTTTCAGCTGATTTACAAAATTGTTGGTCCTACATTCCTTATAAACTTTGTATTTTTTCTCTGTGGTTAAAAACTTATTTCCAGAATAATTCTCATGTATGTAATATTTTTCTGTTTATTTTATTTTAATAAAATAATTTCAAGTGAAGTGTCATTTTATTGTGTTTTAAATAAATTTTATAAGTATCTGTTTTATGAATAACTGATCAAACTGTTCATTTCACATTTATTTCAAATTATAGCTTCTCAAATATTATAAGAACTCGGGTCTCAATATTGTTAGATTGTTAAAAAAATGCTCTCGACTTTAATGAGAGGTCTTTTAATATTCTTCTAAGAAAGAAAGCATTAATATTTGCAGTTAATTAAAAAAGATGTTTATATTTCAAAAAGCTTTGTATTGAGTAAAAAAAGGTCTAAAAAAATGAGCCCTAAAGTCTTTTCTAAACAATAGGGAGTTTTAGAAATAAACACATTTTAGTCGATTTTAAGAAGATTGAAGTCTCACAAATGAGCATGTGATGAGTCGTTTCTAAATAGAGGATGGTTTTAAAAATGAGCATGTGATGAGTCGTTTCTAAGTAGAGGATGGTTTTAGAAATGAGCATGTGATGAGTCGTTTCTAAATAGAGGATGGTTTTAAAAATGAGCATGTGATGAGTCGTTTCTAAACAGAGGATGGTTTTAAAAATGAGTACCTGGAGTGTTGAATTTAAACAAATAAAGATCTTAAATTTGAGCAGGCGCATAATCGATTTTGAACACATAAGGGTCTTGAAAACAAGAACATGCTCTAGTTCAAATATAAGCACATCGAATTTTCAAATCTAAGTAGTTTTGATTCGGAGCCATTTCGCTCACATGATGTATTCAAAAATGAATCATTTTGATTTAAATCTGAATACCTCGGATTAACAGTGTACCACTTTGTTGTTGTCATCATGATATGGGGTAATTGTCCGCAATTGAAAATGTGGGAATGTTCTCAGAAACTCCATCAGAAGAAGCTTTTGTTGAAAAGAAAGACAGTCCTAAAACTTTCCAAACGTAATGAAATCCACAGGGTTGGCAAAAAACCGGGTTTTTTTTTAAAAAAACCAAAAAAAACCGGGTTTATTTGGTTTTTTTTGGTTTAAACCAGGTTTTTTTGGTTTAAACCAAGTTTTTTTAGAATTTTGTTTATCAGAATAAGTTATTTTAGCATTGATGTTTGAAATTGAGTTGTAAATGAGACATTTATTTCAGGGGTTGTTTATAATGGATAAATGATTTGTTTATTTCAATTAATTAATTAAAATTAAATTAATTTGTTTTAAAAATAATTTTTGTTTCTAAAATATTCCAATTTGAATATCTAATACTATTGTAGTGAATAAAAATCAGTGTTAATTTATCTTGGATACATGGTTGAAATAATCAAATTATTTATCTTAATTATATATGGATTAATTTATGAACTTAAGAAATTTCTTTAGAAAGAGAAAATTTTATTTTTTAAATGAGAAGTAAAAGTGAAATGTAAACAACTAATGTTAATTGAAATTGGATAATTGATAAAGATAATTAATTTGATTAATTATTAAATGGTAAAATAATCAAATTAATTATATGGATTATTTATGAACTTAAGAAATTTCTTTAGAAAGAGAAAATTTAACTTTTTTAATAAATAAAAGGGAAATGTAAGCAACTAATGTTAATTGAAATTGGATAAATGATTGAGATAATTAATCCGATTAAGGAAATTAACGGTTTTTATTAATTTAGTAAAAAAACCCAACTGGTTTTTATCTGTTTATAAACAAACCAACTGGTTTTTAGTTTTTATCATTAAAGAAATCAACGGTTTTTATTAATTTACTAAAAAAACCAACTGGTTTTTATGACTGACAAATAAGACAAATTGGTTTTATTAATTAATTAAAATCCAAGCCATATTTTATCAGTGAAAAACAGATAACTTTTGTGTATGTTTAGTTACTCTTTGAAATAATGCTTCATTTTAAAGGAAATTAATAAATGAACTATCTCTTGCAAAATATAATAAGTTTAACTTAAGCATTTAAGGTTAAGTTTAGAGCAAATTCAATAATTAAAACCATTAAATTAAAATATTTCTGATTTTTAATCACCTTAAAATGTAAATTTTTTTATAAATCTGACCTTTTAATTTTGTGCAAAAGATTATACTTAATAACACTTTCTTTAAAAAATCCTGAAAATATTTTATAATTTCTAAAAAAACCAAGTGGTTTTTTTGGTAAAAAACCATGGTAAAAAAACCATGGTTTAAACCAATGGTTTAAACCAAATGGTTTAAACCGGCCAACCCTGGAAATCCATAATGCAAGGTTTCATGAAATGATAAGTTTTCCTGACAATTTAGCCGATTTTACGCCGGTAAAAGGATTGACTTTGCAACTGGTGGTGTAACTTTGCTATATAATGTTTTATAATGTCCAATTTTTTTGTGTAGTCTTCCTATTGTGAATATACCTCAATTTTGATGTTTTTGAATTGGAATATCTATAATAATTCTCTTATTTTATTCTATTGGGGTAATTATACGCACTGCAGATACTTGCAAAAAATGGGGCAAATGTCCGCATTTTTTTTCCTTTTAAAGTTGAATATTTCTAAAAATATTTGCCAATAATAAACCAAAAACTGCAGACAATTACCCCCACCTACCCTATTAGTATAGTGGACCAGTTATTTTTTCCAAGTCCAGCAAAGTTCTTACCCACATAAGACTAACTTTAAAAACAGACCCAGGCAGAGTTAAATCTACTTTTGATAAAAAACAAACAAGTATTTTACTACAGATAATGTCTGCTAATAATAAAGCTAAGAGAAAACACTTACTTTAATCCAAAGAAATGTAAAATTGGGTATTTTGGGAACACTGGTGATTCGGAAGGACCGAAAAGTGTTTATAGTTGATGTCATTAAATTGCTCATACAAGAATAAACACCATCCAGTCAAGGAAATCAAATAATATAAATAAATCAACTAAAGACATGTGAGAAGAAAAACCTGCTTTATAAAGGTGTGTTTTTTACTACTTTACTCTCTGGTCTTAAAAAACAGGGTGTTCACTTAATTCTAAGCTAAGAATTCCCCGAGTTTTCCACAACAATTTTTTTGATTTTCCAGGTTCAGTCAAACTAAAACTTTAAGGCGTTTTTTTTAAATATTTGGTGATAAGATGGAAAGCTTACATATGCTAGCAATGTATTATTACTACTAAAAATTGTAATTTCAAAGCACAAAACAGACTAAATTTGAGAAAGCAGGGATGTTGCTATATTTCAAGTATTTTATAGCAGCTAGTTCTTACAACAAAATACTTAAGTCACTTAAAATTTGTAGCAAGTTAAGGCATTTTTTGTAACTGTAAAATTTGGACCAGGGTTATGTATTTTTTTAGCAACTACACTTAAATGAGACAGGAATTATCACTTTCGTAACACTAAAAATGAACTACCACTAACTTTACTTCTAAATTTCTCATTATATTGCAAATTTTAAAAAATTTAGCTCATGCGAGCTAGGATGCCGTTAATTTGACTAAATACCGGAGATGGTAACTCCACAATGTAAAAAAAAACGCTGGAAAACCCTATGCATCGTACAAAATCACATTTTTCCAGAATATTTTTGGAATTCTCCGAGTATTCCAGGTTTTCCCTGTTTCCAGGGTTAGCGGACACCCTGAAAAAAAGCATTAAGTGGACAATAAAGTGAGTTTTCAAAAATACACACAATTCATTACAAAGGATATCATGGTAAACGGATAAAGAATGTTTTGTAAGGATTTCCTTTCAGCCTTTTTTACTGGTTCTAGCCATGATTTTAAAATCCTAACTTGTCAAAATATTCATTTAGTAACAAGTTTAAATTACCTTTTCAGAAAATGAATCAATTTATGTTTTTCAGTAGATTTGTGAAAATTTATAGCTAAAGAATCACTAGTAAATTTCTTAAATCCCAAAAAAACTTGGTGTAAAATTTTACTCTAAATATTAAACAAAATACCTTTCACCTGGTTTTATAAGGGTTCCTTAAAAAAAACAGATTTTTAAAATGTTATTTTTAAATAACTTTTATCACGCAAGTTAAAACAGAAGAAATCAGAAAAGCTTTGATTTTAAAAGTTGAAATAATTTAAATGATTAAATTTAACACAGATGAAAATACTACATTTAATATCTAAAAGAGCATTCAAAATCAAGGATCAGAATTAGAAGACACATTTAAAGCTACCTCATCTCAAACTTTGAGAGGAAAAATAAGTAAATGAAATTGGGAAACAAAACTTTTTTGACTTTAATGATGCCACAATAGAACAAAGGCAATGCAAACTAAGGAAAATTTTCTTGATTGGATTTTCACACAAAAACAATAAAAAGAAATATTTACTTAGTACCTTCCAAAGCAGAAAATTTTAAACACAATGCACTGCTCTGAAAATTCCGGCAAAAAATGGTTCTATGATGTGCTTATTTCAGATTTTTCTATCAAACTTAACAAAGAAAATGTGGGTTGTTCTAATCTAATCTGTGCCCCCTTCTCCCCTATTAATGTCTGTATTCTCTTAGCTAAGTGAATTTTTAAAATGAGAGGTTTACAAATAATAAGAACCATAAGAGGTACAAATGATAGATATAGAAGATAAGAGGTACAAATGACAAGAACCAATTCATTTTTGATGAGCTTCAAAAGTGATTATACACCACCTGAACATCTTATCAGGTACTTTTACCCAATATGGACAGGGCTCTCAATATGGAATATTTTATTTAGCTAATTCATAATAAATTAATGTTTATATGTATTTTTAATCTTAATTATAGTATCCGTACATAACATTACGAAGTGCATGTTCTGAGGATATTTACTGTGCCCCCCTCCCCCGCAATACTTTAAAAAATATTTTTTTAATCCCCTCTCCTCTAAAATCCCTTGGAAGAGTGGTTCTTCCATACACCCTGTGTAGAAGGTCAATAAGTAGCCACCTGTCCATAATAGGGACAGGTGGTTCCTAATATGGACAATTGCAAACATTTTTTGTTTTTATCATTGAAATTAAACCAGAATAATTACAAGGTCGCTAATTTTAATAATGATAGTCAACAGTCCGGGGATAGTGGTCATACATTTTTGGAGTCCTGACGTGTATACGAGGGGGTGAAAAAAAATACATTTTCCTTAGGGTGTCCATTAGGGTTATGATTCTGAGACTTTTTTTAAAATATTTAAAAAAGCCTGATGTTGCATTCGATGAACTTTGGTCCATATGTTAATTTTATAGCATTATTTACTTTGTATTGAGAAAAAACCTTGCGCGCCTAACCTCATTTCACTTTCTAATATAGCAATCACTAGTGTGTCTCGGGAAAAAATTTTTTACAAAAAACCTCGCTCCCCAGGGCTTTTCCCATTCCTTTTGAACCCAAAAGATAGTGTGTGAAGTTTCAGCCCCATAAGTTAACTCTAGGGTGTGCCTATAGAGCCCCAAATTTGAAAAAAAGCGGAAAAAACTACCCATTTTCAGAATTAAAAAAATATTTTGATATTTATATTGTTATAAAACTGGTTTAAATGTGTTCTTTAGAAAATATTTAAATGAATTATATATATTTATGGGCATTAACTGTACCCTATAGCCCCTATAATTTAAGATTAAAGTGCTAGGGACGTTGCACTCCCCAAAGCTTATAATGCACTACCGGTAGACGAAATGAATTAAATCTGAATTTCTTCGAAGGAATTCCCTCAAATGATGCCATTTGTTGTTAAATTGATGTTTAAATTATAAAGACCATTGAAATAACAGTAATTAGGCCTTCCACTGAACTTTTAATGCAAAAAGTGCTTTTCTGCAAAAATGCTTGTTTCTAGCTGATCAAATCCAAAATTTCCACAAAAAGAGGTTTATAGTAATTTCTAAGATCAAAAACCCCTTAATTACCTTTTTAAACCCTTATAGATTTCATTTTTATAAGTAGATTTTAACTTTAAACCATAGATTGGAAACGACATGAACTTCTCCTATACCAGAAATAAAAATAAATTTTATCGTATGAAATTATGAAAATTATCTATTCTTAACGTATTAGGGGGAAAGTTTAATTGAAATCTTCTTTCATCAAAATATGAAAAAAAATTTACAAATATTAAACAATTTTCTGTACTTTAATAAAGAGATTTCCACTTTAATAAAGAGAGAAGACCCGTTTCTCTTCTGGTAGAGAAATAACCCAAGTCAATTCCGATCTGTTTGATTTAAAATTAAGTTCTCAGAAGTGAAGCCTATAATGGTATTTGAAAGTTTTTGAACTAAAAAAGTAAAATAACCATCTTTTTTAGAATAAATTTTGGATTTGATCAGCTAGAAACAAGCATTTTCGAAGAAAAGCATTTTTTACATTAAAACTTCCGTAGAAGGCCTAATTACTGTTATTACTTACTGGCCTTTATATTTTAAAATATCAATGTAACACCAAATGGCATCATTTGAGGGAGTTCATTTGAAGAAAATTGGAATTTAATTACTTTCGACCACTGGTAGTGTATTATAAGCTTTGATGAGCGCAACGTACCTTTTACTCTGAAATTATAGACACTAAAGGTACAGTTAATAACCTTAAATAAATATAAACCATCTTAAATGTCCTAAATAACACATTTGAACCTGTTTTATATCAATTTAAATATCAAAATATACTTTTTTTTTTAAAATTCTGAAAATTGGTAATTTTTCTAATTTTCTCTTAATTTGGGGCTTTATAGGAAAACCCTAGAGTCAACATAGGGGGCTGATACTTCACACACTTTCTTTTGGGTCCAAAACGAATAGGAAATGCTCTTTTACAAATCTATGATTTAATTAAAATCAGCTTCAAAAAAGATTTCATTAACTACCTTTTAGTGCTTCAGCCATATAAAAATCTTATTAGGCGCGCAAGCTTTTTTTACAGTTTTCAAAAATAAAAGTTATTTTTGAGAGTTATGGACCAATACTCATCATTTGCCACCACAGGCTTTTAAATCTGAAAAAAATCATAACCCTAGTGTCCATATTAGGTACAGGTACCTTATAAAAAAAGTCATTGTGTGTGTGTGGGTTTGTGTGTCATTATAAAAACAAAATAATGCATAACATTGGGATTATGAAAATGAAACTCAAAATACCCACAGCATATTTCTACACTAACAAGTCAATAAGTTTACTTCCATGCTCTACCCAACTCAACAGGTAGCATAAATCTTTCAGTAAAAAAAAACTGAAGAGAAAAACATCCGTTTTTAACAAAAAATATATTTTTTTAGTACTTGCACATCCCTAATTCTTGGCAGTCGGAGTCTGGAACCATTTTGCGAAATAATACTCCAATGTGATCAGCGAGTGGCAAATTATAAAAGCTAATAACATGCATTCTGCATTGGTAACCACTTTCTCACATATGCGATTTATTACTTTCTTCAAAAAAATCTAGCTTTTCAATATTTTCAACAGCAGAACAACTGTTTTTTAAGTTTTAGTCAAGTCAAAGAAATAACTGATGAGAAAATTTTTTTTATCTGGAAAAAAACCCAGAAGAAATTGATTGAAAAACAGATGACTGAAGATTCTCTAAGTAGACGGAAATCTTCCGGCTAAAACGGAAAAGTTGGCAGCTACGATAATGTCAAAAATTATACTGCTTAAGATATAGATGGTTTTTAATACATTTTACTCAAATAAAGTTGCTAAAGGAAGGTAATAATGGACCCCCAAACATTTTGAACTTTTAAATCTGAAAAGTAGTGTTTCGGTGGTAGTAGTAGTAAAACGGGAGACTTTGATTTTAAAGTTTAAATAATTTAACTGATTAAATCTAACACAGCTGAAAATACTACATTTAATATCTAAAAGAGCATTCAAAATCAAGGAACGGAATCAGAAAGGTACATTTTAAGGTACCTCATCTCAAACTTTGAGAGGAAAAATAAGTTAATTAAATTGGGAAACACTTGGCCTTTAACTAAGAACGGAGAGAGCCGAATTGCAATATTTGAAAGAAGGGTTCTGAGATGCATTCTTGGGGGTGTCAAAGAGAATGACTTTTGGCGAAGACGTACTAACTCTGAAATTTATAGGATTTTCAAGGATGTTATCAAGACTATTAAAATTAGTCGAATGAAATGGGCTGCACACGTTACTAGAATGAATGAGGAAAACCCAGTTAGAAAGGTTTTTTGTGCTAAACCTCTTACAACCAGGAGGCGAGGTCGACCCAAACAGAGATGGATTGACTCTGTGGAAATGGACTTTAGCGTCATCAAAGTCAAAAACTGGAGAACCCAGGCCAAGAATAGGCAGTCTTGGAGGAAACTCCTACAGAAGGCCCACCCTGGGCTGTCGAGCCAATTATGATGATGATGAAATTGGGAAACAAAACTTTTGGATATATGAAGATGGAGTCTTCCGGGCTTGTAGGCCGTAGTCTAGAATTAGAAACACCAAACGTTTCGACCCCTTCTACGGGAGTCATCATCAGTGGATAAAGTTAAAAATTTTATGTTTAAACCGTCGATGTTGATGCGTGGAAGTAAACTCGTACTGATGGTACATCTTTACCATCAGTACGAGTTTACTTCCACGCATCAACATCGACGGTTTAAACATAAAATTTTTAACTTTATCCACTGATGATGACTCCCGTAGAAGGGGTCGAAACGTTTGGTGTTTCTAATTCTAGACTACGGCCTACAAGCCCGGAAGACTCCATCTTCATATATAACTCCGGCCGTAGAAGCCTTTGTAATGTTATCAAAACTTTTGGACTTGCCACAATAGAACAAAGGCATTGCAAACTATTTAAAACTTTCTTGATTGGATTTTCACACAAAAACCATAAACGAAATATTTACTTTGTACCTTACAAAGCAGAAAGTTTCAAACATTAAGGGTTCTATGGGCCCACTGCTCTGAAAATTCAGGCAAAAAACAGGGCTCCCAGCAGACATTTGGTTTGTCTTTAGGGAAAAAAGAGACCTAATATCTTTAAAAAAGAGAAAAAAGAGACCAAATTTTTAGTCAAAATTTAACAGTGTCATGAAAAAAATAAGTTGATGAAACAAAAATTTCAGAGTTTTACCCTCACAAAATAGTTAAAATGAAATATTGGAATAATCCTTCAAAACAGAAAGTATACTTTTTGTGACTTGAATCAAATTAAAATTAAAAAACTGAAAAGTTAAGATTATTCTCGAAAAATAAACTGTGGCGTAGCCAAAACTGAGGGGGGGTTCTTTGGGTTCAGACTAAAATATTTTAGACCCTATAGTTTTGGTTTTATAATAACCAGTTGCCACTCAAGGGAGAAATTTCGATACTGTGCATCTCATAAAAATTCTACACTTTAAAAGAGTGATCCTCTTTACTAGTTGTTGTAACCAATAGGGCTCAAATATGTGAGTTTACACACTACTCTTATTATATTTAAATAACAAAGATTTTCTATGAGAGGACCCCAAACATCCCTATGAAACTCAGTGTGGCTTGCAAGGAAGTCTTTGGATGTAACTGAAAAGGTCTCAAAATGAGCTAAAACACTGCTTCAAGAGATCAAATTTCCAAAATTTTTCTGGTGAAGTGCCCTCAAACTTTAGACTTATTGTACACAGATTAACATCCTATCACAGTAAGGTTTTAAAACAAAGTGTTTAAAATTCTCATAATTAAATAGTATTGAGTCAAATCCCTGAAACAAATATCTAGTTATGGGCCTGACGCCAAAAACGAGTTCGACACTGTTTTCAAGGGTAAACTCGCAAAAAGTTTTTGAGAAGAGATCCTAATTAACATATAGAAGTTAACCTCTTAATTAACAGAGAGGAGTATAATTAAAAATGACAAATTTATTTGGGTAACTACAGAAATTTCATTGATTTACAATAATGCATTTTTTGGACCTCCAAAGGAAAATCCTGGCTATGCTGATAAATAAGGATGTCATATGAACATAATTACCCTTCATACCCCTATAACAGACTATTTTTCACATACAATTTTTTCCATGGCTTCTGTAAAATTTTTGTATTTCCCTAATAGATGCCTTAATTATACAGGTCTGCAACCTATAACTTTGTTGTTGAATAATTTTAATGAATTTCTATGTATTTTGGGGTGCTAATAACAAAATAAATTATTTTGAAATGTACTATACATTAAGATTTGACACCAATTACAAATAATGTTCAAATTTATATTAATTGCTTTATTTCACACTTGAAACCCATAACCAGACTTTTGTGGGGAGATTGGAGGGGGGAGAATTGATTCAAACTAACAGCCCCTGTAAAATTTTTTTCGCAGTTAGTATAAAATATGAACCCCAAGTAAGGATACAGGGATGAGGGTTCTTCACTGGAAAGTTTGGGGAAAATTAGCCCTTAAAGTATTGTTTCAACTAATATTGTTGACCCATTGCTAACACCCAAAGAGACTGATATCTTGTAAGTCAGAATTTTCTAAGGAAAATCACAGGATATAAAGAGACAAAAATTTCAAAGGTAGAGGGGGTGTGGGGGCGCTCCCCCAGAAAATTTTTGTAAATCAAACCCTTAAAAGTTGGGAAAAAAGGAAAAAAAGAGACCTTGATCCTAAGAGACTTTTAGGGAAAAAAGAGACCTGCTGGGAGCCCTGAAAAAATGGTTCTATGATATGCTTATTTCAGATTTTTCCATCAAATTTTTAACAAAGAAAATGTGAGTTGTTCTAATTTAATCTGTGCCCCCTTCTCCCCTATTAATGTAATCATTTATTGTCTTAGAAGTGAATTTTGAAAAAAGAGGTTTACAAAAGAGGTTTACATAAGAGGTACAAATGATAGATATAGAAGATAAGAGGTACAAATGACAAGAACCAATTTATTTTTGATGAGTTTCATGCTATTTTTGCATCTTTTAACATAAGATTTTCAATACATAGTCAACTTTTTACTTCCTAGGGCCACAATTCAGACATAAACATTAAAAATTCATCATTTTCCAGGTTTTGGGCAAAACTGAACAATTTCCTGAACTTTCTCGGGCATAAAAAGAAATGAGATTTTTTTACTTGAAGAACTCTCCTCCAGCAATGCAATTGAAATTAATGGACTAATCCATATGTTAAAATGGTCTTTGTAATAAGTAGAATAAAAGAATATTTTTAATTCAACATTTTTTGTAGGATTAAAGAACATTTTTAAATTCCTGGTAAAAAACCCAAAGATGTGTCTGTGTGTTTTAAAAAAAGGTTTTTAAAACAAAGGTTAAAAGTGTCAATTTTTTTAAAAATCGGTACTTTCGTATTAGCCCGTCCATCGTTTTCGCCAACTTCGCCAAATTTCGCCAAAACTCGCCAAAATACGGGATTTCATCAGAATCTCCGAAAAACACATTTTTAACATCAGAAACATCTTTATAACATCAGAAAATAAAAAATAAAAGTTTCATTTCCCCCCTGCCCTATCTATAACCAAACTCGTTGTGGGGGTAATCAGACACAGTAAGGATTCAGAAAAAGGGGAATCAGTATTCTTGGATGAACCAAAACTACGGATATCACTCGGTAAGAGCATAAAAATAACTTTTTTAGCACTAACTTACTTGCAAAATGGTCGATCCTACCGCCGGCGATCTTTTGTCGATTCTACCACCGGCGTGCATACGCAAACATTGAAAGACTCTGGGGCTTGGCAAAATGGCGCAACAAAGTTCACCGTGGAACGACACGAAAGCAGACTCCTACCTTTCATACCTTGTAAACACTGTTGAATTTACGTTCAAAACAACCTGCGCGGTGCGCACACATTATTTCACCCATGGGCTTACCGATTTAAATTGCGCGCGCATGCGCCAGTGATTGGAACTAGCGCGATTTCGCTACGTTTTCCAGGGTTACCAGAATCAACGGTAGTGTTGCGGGGTTTACCAGACTTGGCGACTTATCGCCCCTGTTGGCGAATGGACGAGCTAATACGAATGTACCTAAAAATCTTACAAAACTATTTGGTGGTTTACAAGTGAAACCTTTAAATACATTCATAAGTAAACAATAAAAAATATTTTGTATTCAATATAATATTTGGTACTGATCATATTTAATTAAAAAGTTTAAAATTAAATTTAAGAAGTTTCCAACTCTATCTGTGGTCTCAAATCTTTGAAGACTATGAAAACAGTGCACAAATGAATTAATTAGTAATTAAGATGTGATAAAGATGATTAGAGCAATAGATTAATTAGATAAATTCAAAATTTTGGGATTACTTTATAAACTTCTTTTTCAGATTTCTTTCTATTCTTACTTTATTCAGACTTCTTCAGATTATTACTTCTTTATTCCATGTCATTTTGAAGCAAAAAAGTCAGTTTTTGGCAGCCATTTTATCTGCAATTAAAAAATACAAAGCTTATAACTATGATGCATTTGTAAAACTTAATATACTTGAAATCTTAGTTCAACAATGTTTAGAAATCCATTTTTATTCTGTTCTAATCTAAACCAATAAAAATTGGAGTGGTTGGACATCACAATATGTCATCCACTTTATATGACATGCTGTGTTGACATTTTTTCAACCGATTTTTCAATAGGTTGTTTTAATAATTAAGAGTCAATACAATTTCAATTGAAATAGATGTATAGAAATGTATGAATTGTGTTTATAACTAATTAGAACAGACAATATTGCTTTGAACCACTCGAGTGAGCAGACAGTTCAAATACATATATTACACAGAAGCATATATTCTGATGATACTCAAGAATATCTTTGAATTGTAAATAACTTTCACTACTATGATGACTACTACAAAATGATAATTTTCAAACATCTTTAAGTTGTTGTATTCATACTGTTGTGTGATCTTGCAAAATGAGAAAAACCTTTGATCCTTCTTTTCCTTTTTGTACTGGGAGGCGACTCTTCTTTCATTAAGTGTTTTTGTGATTGGCAACAGTTTAGTGTGATTTTTAGAGTAAATAAGCGATGATAGAGAAATGCTCGCCTCAGTTGAAGTGTGCTTAAACTTTACTATGCTCTTTTGTGTTTCCAATGAATGCTTTAATTTAATGCCTACCCAACACAAACCTTCACAAAAGATAATTCTAAAATTAATGCTAGAAAGTTTTAAGTTAAGAAAGTCTAGTTTAAGTCTAGAAAGTTTAGTGTGTGGATCAATACAATGACCCATCTTCTGCTTTTTACAGACCTTTTACTCGACTTTCAGCCAGGAATGAGCTGAATCTTTTTCTGAAAATTTCAAGGTGGTAAATTGAGTATGAAAATAAAGTTAGTTTAATTTTTTTCACAGTAGTTTTCTTTTTAAATAATTATCTTTTTTTCCTCATTACATTCACTCAAAAACAATTTAGTTTTGAGAAACAACTTCCTTTTTTATCCAATTTATCACATACAGTGGAAGATGGATAGCTTGAATGTCTTTAAATCAAAGTTCCCATTAAATTTATGTAAAAAGTTGTGGGTATTTCATATGTCAACTATTTTAGTTTGAAGGATTTCTTGCAAAAATTTGAAAATCTTGACAATTTTTTTATCATTCATTCTTTTTAAGGTATTTACCAGAACCAACAAAAGGAATCGGGGGTTGATCCAGACAAAAATTGTGGCCTTTTTGCTGCCCCTTCACAAAAATAAATTTATAAAAATGCTCCTTTCATGAAATTCAAATTAGCTAGTGATAATTTGCAGGAAAACATTCACAAAATATTTGAATTTTTGTGTGTCAATTTTACTTTTACGCACTGATCTGCTAACTATCACTGCTTCAATTTTTCACAAAAACCTCTTTTGCACAAAAAACATTTCATTTTTCACTATAAATAATGAAATGGGTCCCAAAATATAAAACCTGGATCTACCCCTGGGAATGTTCTTTTGTAAGAGAAGTCACCATTCCTTAGGGTGAACCACACTTGAATCATAATTTAATAAATTCTGAACAGGTCAAGAGATAGAAACTAATACTTTTTAAATCAATCACTGAATCTAGAATTAAAGATGGGAACACTTTTAATTGGAAGTTTTTAACTTTGAATATAATCTATGTTGCAATGCAACGTTTTGCATATTCCTGTTATTGAAGAAACAAACAGCTTACAAATATTAGTGACAAGGAGTCAAACCATTGAGTTCTAAAAACCAATAAAAAAGCAAACTGCAAAACTTGGATGTGGGCATTTCAGCCAACTTCATCTAAGGCCCAAATAACATAATTAGCCATAAAATTAATGAAAAAGCTTATAAACTTTAAATAACCAAATAAAAAAGTTTAAGATGTGAATTTGTGTAAAACTTTGGCAACAGGCTTTGGAAGGATTTCACAGTAGGTAAAATACCTTAAGATTTTGAGACAGATTTTGCTAACAGGTACAAATGATAAACATTCAACAGCTTTAAGTTAAAGCTTGAAATTGTTGTTTTACACACCCTTAAAAACCTTAACATGCAACAAGCATTAACTATATTTACTTATTGCACATTTATCGAGGTCAAATTTTGTTGGAATCGAACAAACATTGGTTCTAGATAAAAAAAAAGTACACAAAGTGGACAAAGTTATTTGATTTTGCTTTTTCATTTTCAGAACCAAAATTCTTAACATTATTAAACAGTCTCTAAATCTCTAATTAAACCTTGGAATGCAACGTCTATCCCTGATTTGATGCTTTTTTTCTTTGATGGTACGTTTTGAATACCAATCATTAAACTCACAATGATGATAAAAAAGTATTTATTGTTAAGTAAATGTATTAGGTTGCCATAGTAACTAAGTTTGTATACTATCTACTAAACCTGGGAAGTATAAATAACCGATGAACGAGTCTGATGAACAGTGAAAGTGCAAACAGGGTGCCTTAACATTCAAGGAGGTATTAAAGTGTTTTATAACAAATACACAAATTAAGAAAAAGACATTTTAAACATAACATTCAAGACTCCATTTGCATTTCAAACAAAATCTTACAAATCAACTATAAACAAAAGTAATAGTGGAAACTTACCAATAGTTTTTTCTGTAATTTTTTTCAAAATGGAAGATAACAGACAGACCTGAAGGTATCCTTTTCACCCCTGTAAAAAAAGGTCCAATGTAAAAAAACAAATTCTTATATACTATTATGATTACCTTATTGAAACACACCAATCAATTTTGAAAACTAATCAACTGCCTCCAAACAAATTTGTCTTATCGATCACTTATCTGTCAGCGTGGGGCGCAAAGAACCTTTTCAAGTTAAAAAAAGTTCAAAACTTTAAGTCAAAATTGTCTACAAGAATAAAGACAACAAGTTTTAATTATTGAGCAACAGATAAAAAATTAAGTTAATACAGTAAAGCACGGTTTATACGTCTCTCACTTATACGTCTTTTACATTTATACGTCTTTTTCGCTAAGTCCCAATTCATTCAAATAATCAAAATTGTTTTCAATTATACGTCTTTTCATTTATACGCCGCTTTACGTCGGTCCCTTGAAAGACGTATAAACGGTGCTTTACTGTATATGGAATCACTATACAAAAGTAAAAAACAGCTGATACACAATTAGTTTATTTACAATCTAAAAAAATTAATATACAGGGTGTGTAAGCCTTTATGATTGGATTAATGATTTTCAAGCCTTTATGATTGGATTAAACCAGCAAAATTGATCAATTTCAGCTTTTTCTAAATAAAAATCAAACCAATGAAATTTCAGTTCTTTAATTGTTTTTTAAATAAATACCTGTATCTGTTTTTTATCTCATAAGGCAGTGGTTCTTAAACTTTCAGTCTCCGTGCCCCCCCCCGTATGTAACTACCAGACTTTGAGGCCCTCCCAAGATTTTGAACCACCAGAGCAGCAACCAAACTTGTTTTAAGGAGAGTTGACTCAACGATCAACGTTATTCCTAAGATACCCCTAAATTTTACAATCACTGAAAGTAATAAAGGGGGGGGGGTCTCCCTCAGAAAAATTTTTAAAATTTGCCTCAAAAAGTAATGTTTTAGTTCATTTGGAGACATTTTTGGTTACGCCCAAAGAGAACAGCTTCTTATCAACCAAAGAATTTTTCAAGGGAAAATTGTAAATTGAAGTTAAAATTTAGAGGGGGCAGGGGTCCTCCCCGGGGATTATTCCGTAAGCGGGTTTGGTCGCCAAATTTGGCGACCAACTTCACGACCGCAACTCTGACCGCAAACGGGAACAAAACGCAAACGGATTAAAAGACGGATTTAACGCAAGGATTTACGTATTTAAAAGATTGAAAACGGGGGGTTGGGGGGGGGGGGTGTCCCCCCCACATAAAAAAACCCAAATTTAATACAAAAAATAGAATTAAAAGATTTAAGGACGGATTTAACGATTTTTTCACTTTTAAAATCTTTGGAAAGACCTAAAAGGTATCTTGGTTGGCCCCCTTGAAAGGCGCTGCGGAACCCCAGGGATCCACAGACCACAGTTGAAGAACCACTGTCATTATGTGATTAGTCAATTTTCAGAGGGAATTTTACAACTTCCCCATGCCCACTTATAAAAATCCCTCGCTTGTTAGGGGTGCATTTCTAACCCCCTATTCCTTGGTGATTCCGAGTCACGTCACACGCTCATTCGACACAAAACAAAAATCAAGTTCGCTCAAATTTCAAACGAGTCTATAATCCACAGTAGCGCATAACAGAGAGGAGAATAAAAAACAAATGATTCAGAAATTTCAATTTTTAAGTCAAGAAACAATAACAATGGCATGGCAGTCTATGAGTTGAGTTGTTTTTTGACTACCATGAACGAAAAACTTTTTGATTGTCTTATAATATTTTTTAAACATAAATTCTATTACACATTTTATTTGGAAAACTACCTGATGGGAATTCAATTAAATTGACATTTTTAATGATTTTTAAATCAGATATATTTCTTCTTACATTTTGTTTAATGAAAATGCCACAAAATTCAACAAACCAAGCCAGTAATTTGTCAAAAATTGGCAACATTCTTTTTATTAATATTTACATTAGAAAGCGGGACCAGTGAGCGGGACTGGATTTTAGGATTTCGTTTCGGTTATGTTAGTTATAATTGAGTGAGAAAAATAAGGATTTTTAAACAGATCCATTCATTTCCCCAAAAGTTTTCCTCCTTGTTTGCTGTTTCATTGCTCCAGATTCTTTCCGTTTGGAGTTGCTTATGCTAGGACAAGTAGGGGGTAAACAATGAATTACACTTTAAATTGTCCATCGCTTGAGCATATAGCTCTAGTAAAGGTAGCCACCACATTGTGGAATCAAGATAATGTCAGGGCTTTCATGTCAAATTTTCCATTAGATGCATATGAAATAATGAACAAATGGAAGAAGATAGAAAATAAAGTAATAGAGACAGTACCACAGCTTTCACTACCAAAATCTTTTAAAGAGGAAATATTAGGTTTTATTAAACCAGTAGGCTTACAAATATTGAAATGGAAGGAATATCATCAAGTAAAAAGCCGCCTTTGTATAGGTCTGCCAAGTGAGCTTTGTTGGACACCACAAGGAACAGTAGATTCAAAGAAAACGGCAGAAGCCCTTATTAAGGACGAGAGTTTAAGTGTTATCAGCCGCTACAAATTAGCCTGTATTTACTGCTTAGAGCATGATGTTCTGGAACTGTGGAACAAATTACCTGAAAGTTGCAGGAAATATTTTTATAGCGATGCGCACCCGATAAAGGTTAGGCAGGATTATTTAGTGGTTCTTTGGACGTATGATATAAAAGGGGAAGTAAATAAGCTGGATAATATGATCGGAAGAAGGTGGCAAAGGTGTTCTCCTTATCAATACGCATTTGAGACTGCAGCAGTTGGTGGCAACAAAGCGGCAACTGAGTATTTCATGCAAAAACTAACTTCCAGGGAAAGAGAAGAGTCGTTGGTGAGAACTGCGGAAATTGTAGCAAATTATTATCACTTTAAACCACACTCTTTTTATACTGATGTTTTAAGTTTTTTACTCTCTCAAATGGACGTAGAGCAACAAATAGAGGTATTTAAAAGATGCCCTCATCAAGTGCTAAAGTGTTTGCTGGAATGGCCTTGGCAAAGTTTCTTCATGGAAACGGCAAATCGTATGTGGGACTTTCTCCATGAGTTTCAATATAATGGTTTACTGTCAATTATCGTCTCTAAAGTGATAAAGGGCTACAAAGATTACAACTATCAAAAACTTTTCAGGGTGTTTTGGCAGCAAAGTCCCAATGCTCATAAAATATGTGTTATAGATGAATGTGCTGAATATACTTCTCTATTGTTAAATCTACTTGAGATTGAAGATAAAGATAATTTTAAGCTTATTTTAAACGATGCAACTCTTATAGAAAAACGGAAAATTATTTTCAGTAATAGGGGGAAAAAAATTTGCCAGTATTTAATTCAGCGTGATGAGTGGGATTCCCTACAGTTCTTTATTCGAGAGTGTATATCATCGAAAGATGAAATGATAGAATTTAAAGAGGAATTTGAGGAGCGTTTAATATGGCAAGGGGACTGTTCAAAAGAGGAATTTGCAAAGAAAGATAAATACATTCAACTGTTAGATGATTTAATTAATGGGTAAAATAAAAGAAAAAGTGTAGCATAGGGTGATAGTAGTCCAGAGAAGAGACTTCTTAGCACAGAATTTGAGGAAGTAACACATAGTATGAAAAAATAGGGAAAAATGCAAAACACTTTAAACATAAGCTGTTCATTTAGAATAGGCGCCAGAAACGGGTTCAAAAACATGAGTTCATTACATGAGTAAATACTTCTAATAAATTACCTCTCAGGCGCTTATTCTAAATGAACAGAGTATAATATAATTATTGCTTACTGAACCAATTAATCCAAATGATGTTAAATGTTTAACGATGGATTTAAAAGAACCGTTTGCTGAAAATTTTAGTTCATGGCTTTATTATGAAGCTCCAAAAATTGGTTCGACATCTAAAAAAGAGTTAATAGTTGTAAATAGTTATATTCAGGGCTCAATTTCAGCCGGAACGCCGTTCCGGAACCTCTTTTTCGGAAAAAAATTATATTCTATTTCAGGGGGTCTCCTAACTACGGCCTGCGAGATCCATTCATCAGGCCAACGGATACCTTTCTATGTACGAATAAAAAGTCTAAAAATGAATTAAAACACTGTTTTTACTTTCAAATTTCCAAAATTTTTCGGGGGGAGAACCCTCCGACCCCCTTTTTGTACTCGGAACTCAACTTTTCAGATTTCTTTTAAAATTAAGTTCATAACAGTAAGAATCCTACCAAAAAATATAAAAAAGGCATATTTTAAATTTAAAAAATCTTTTTAATGCATTTTTATCTTTTTTGCAAATAACAATGTTTGTGATTTAATTGTTTTTACTTATTTTTTTCTTTTAAAACATGATTCTGAACCCCCATTTGAACTATCCACAATGCGCTCCTGGTGTTGATTCTTTTTTATTTGAACCAAATTTACCAGATCCCTGGGCAAATTTGCAAAGAAAATTTGCGACATCTTAAATTCTATCATTTAAGGACTTTAACTACGCATTATATTCTTTAAATTGGCAAAATATACAACACTGATGGTTCATTGATGATAAGCTTCTCATTTCCTACAAGAAGACCCTGTAGGAAAAAAAGTATAACCCACTGTAAAAAAAGGTGTATAAAGAGTTCATCGTCTTTACAATTAATAATTAAGTTAGAACACTCTTCCTAATCTAGTACAAAACATTTGAATATATTTTGTAAATTTAAATTTGAAAATAAATACTTAAGTTTTGGTATTAAAAAATATTCGCTTTTTCAGTTTTGATACCAATAATTTTACCGTTCCGCATACTTGTATAATATACACGAACGCGCGAACGGCGTTCGCAGAAAATTTCGCCCTCTGCAGAAAAACTACAAAAAAATTTTTTTTTTCAGAAATTTTTCTGCAGAATTTATTTTTGATCGATAAATTTTTCTTATGTGTTTCGCCAAATGCTTCCATACGCGAAATCGCGATTTTAGAAAGAATCGGAATCGCGAAAGTCGGGAAATCGCAACTTCTCCCGTAAGTTCCATTTTTGCTCGCGGAGTTTACCGTTTCATTCGCGATGCTTTCTCGGCCGCGGTGAAGTCGGCTTCGTATCGCGTTGTTGTTGCGATGTAGAAAAAACAACTTTTCCGTAGTTAGAAGCCAACAAGTCCGGAAGTAAAAAAAATAGCGATTTTTCGTGAAAGTTCCGTTTTTCTGGCTTATGAGGTTTTCTAAGTTGCAAAATTTTTGAAAGGCTACTTTGAGAAGCAACTTAAGAAAATAATTCAGTTTTTTTAATCGTGTTAGATTATAACCTGTATTACATATTCTGATATGATTTGAGATTCTAATAAGGTAAATGTGGGTATAGTGGACACTTTAAGGAAAATTTTTGCTTAAATTCTTAATAAATACCAATCTATTTGCTTCGAAACGGTTATCGTCCTATTTTTAGGTTAATTGGATCTTCTTCTTTCGATTTTACCATTAAAAACTTCAATTAGATTGGGCAAAGTATTTTTAATTAATTTTTTAAAAGTACTCCAAATTGCATCTATAGTGGCCACCATAGATGAAGCTGTTGCTTCTATGGTGGACACCTCTTGCATCAATAGTGGACACCCCTATCTTTTTCTGCCTATATGAGGGGTTTAGGCATGAAATTGAGGGGTTTTTCTTGGTATAGTCGTCTAGTTCTAATTAAATCTTCCTTCCCAACGAAATGTATTTTAGATTCAATCAAATTAGCTTTATTTAAAAAAAATGATAGTTTTCGGACCTACGTCTACGCTGTAGCTGATTTGAGAGGGATTTAGCATGTAATTCAATGCTTTAGAATCATTGGTTCCCGAAGCCAGAATGAAACCAAATTTATTTAACACTCATTTTAAAGCACAGTCAACAGTTTATGAAGAAAAACGGATTCGAATTAAGTATTATTTATGTTTCTATTAGAAGCCATTGCGGTGGCCACTATTGGAAAATCTAAGATTTTGTGTTGGTAAAGTGGACACCCCCATAAATCCTTGTAAAGTCAACATTTTCAAATAAATTTTATTCAGTATTATTTTATACACTCTTATTTATCTTGATATAAATTTAAAAGTCAATCAAAGGTTTTTATTTTATACAAGTATCGTTCTGGTACCTCTTTTTTTTGGAAATCGAGCCCTGGTTATATTCATATGTGGTAGGAAAAAATTGTTTAAAAAACGGTTTAAACCAAAAATGCCTGTTTTTTTCCTCAATCCTGTGTTAAGCACAGTACTGAGCAGGTGATGAAAGTATTGAATATGATTGAGTGATGGAAAGGTAGAAGTTGTATCTGACATCGTTTTCTTCGCTGTGCTTCTCTTTTGGAAAAAAAACCAAATACCCCTTAGGGTTGTTGTAAATGATGAAATTACAGACGATAATACAGAAAATAACAGATCGTTATAACAAAGGCAAACTTGAAGAAACAGTGGAAAAATCTGTTTAAAACTGTAAAAAAACTGTTTAAACCAAAAAAAACTGTTTTTTTTCTCAACCTTGTGTTAAGCACACTGTAAGTACTGAGCCAATCCTTAAATAATATGTATGTAAATAAATCTCTAATGTAATGTAAGTGAAATGAGATGGAAAGTTGAATCTGACGTTTTCTTCGCTCAGTGGAAAAACTCGGTGTCTTCTGATATAGATGAATACACATTAGTACTGAAGGAGACTCATCATTCAGACTTTGTGAGTCATGAATGTAATGAAGGAGACTCTGACAATGAATCATTTAGATAACATAAAGAGTAAAACAAAAATCTGTAAATCAGATGTGTACGTTGTTAAAAAGCGAAAAGCGAAGAAGTTGAAATTATTAAGCGTGCTCCTTGAAATCAAAAATTATTTCCAAGAAAAAGAAGAACAAGAAAGAAGTTACAATTTTAAAAGTGGAGAACAAGTGAAGTGGAGATAGATCCTCAATTATTCAATTATATAGAAATTAGAGTATCTAATCCACGAGGAAGGTTGGCTCTCTCATAGATCCAATTATTATATTGTGAAACTCTGAAATATGCTATTACTAGTGGTAGTGATGCAAGCTGACAACTAAAACAAACAATGCAAGCTAAAACAAGCAGAAAAACAGTTGAAGGTAAGAAATACAAAATTCTTGGGTCTTTCACTGATAAAAAGACAGCTAAACATTTAGCTATGATCATTAATAATGCAGCTAAAAATGATAATATACGGTACTTGGGTATTATACCGTAGTAGAAATCCTGTTTTTATGGCAAAATTTCCAAAAATTTTTTGAGGGAAGATTCTCTTTTCTACTTGGAACTCTATTTTTTTCAACTCTTGTTTTTATATCAAATTCCCCCAAATGCAAATCCTATCTAAAAATATTAATCCAAAATTCAGAGTAGGTGAACAAAAACTAGGTAAAAACCAGTTTTGTGAAGTCAAATTTTCAAAAAATTTCTGGTGGAGAATCCCCTTTGGCACTTGGAACAATAAATTACACAACTTTTTTTGTATTAAGTTCTTTCATATGAAAATTCTAAAAAAAATGTATAAAAAAAGATAACGTTTTAACGTATGTATAATTTTGGGCACCTCCTGAAATAAATTTCTATATACGCCACTGTTTCTTGACCCTATGACTTCACTACTACGCAGAAGGAAAACCTGAGTGAATAGAAAGCCTGTTGCGCAAATTGTGATAAAAAGGCGCTATGATGCAACTATGGTTTAACTAATCCTATTTCTAACTTGAATTTCACTTAAAATTCAGACACCGGTCTGTAACTATATATCTTTAATGCTCTAAGCTTGTATGAAAAGAAATTTCTTTGATATTATCTTAAATTAAATGTAAAACTGTTAAGACCTTTTAGAAAAAAAATTTATGCTTGTTTTTAATGTTCAAAAAATGTAATGTTTAAAATATTTTATATAATTTTAACAAGTTATTATTAAATTACTCAAAACCTTTGAAAAAATCTCGAAAGACCTCAAAGTGAAATGAATATTTGTGAAAAGTATTTAACTTAAATAAAGAATAACTAACCAGACTTTTTAGCATTCATATTGCTGTAAATATTTCTTAATCTTTTTATAAGAGCTTACCTTATGGGCTATTACTTGTTTAATTCATTTTTAAAAGGTTTTCTTGAATGTCTGTTAAGTATATAAATTATTTCTGTCTTGCTTTTTTCAGCATTTTCAACATGCCTGACTACAGGAAGGTGAAGCAAAGGAAAGTTTTGAATGAAGACCTTCAAGAATGGGTAATGCATTCTTTTAAATATAAATTTTTATTATAATAATTTTAAATATTAAATTTGGTTTTCAGATTGAAATTAGATTATAACAAAGCTATATTTTCTAAATTACGTGCAAACAGTCTGTCCTTACATCCAGTATATTTATCATGAAATAAACATACTTTTCTTGAAATCAGCATTGAAGCGAGATTTTTTAAGTCTTAATTCCTTAATTTTGTTTAATTTCATGGACATTAATAGTGATATATAATTTGTTAAGTGTAAGGACTTTTAAAAAAGAAAAAAAAATGGAAAAACATAAAAGCTGTATTTTGAAATGACCCTTTGATCCTCTTTGGATTCTTTTTATGGTCATTTTGCTGAACAGCTTTATTTCTCTTCCATAAGAGATCTGCTCACCCCATTGTTACAAAGAAAACAATGTGCAAAATAACTTAAGTTTTAAAAGATAAACTATCTACAAGTCTAGAGTAAAAGTTTTCTTTCGGGCAATTAGGCCGTGGTTGAAATGTAGATGTTAAAAGTCCAAACGTTTCGTCTACAACTTCGGCAGACATTTTCAATGGAGATAAAAGGCTAAAAAGTTTAGAAAGTCAAAATTAAAATCAGAATTGAATCTGAATTCTGAAATTCAGAATTGAATCTGAAATCAGAAATTCTGATTTTAATTTTGACTTTCTAAACTTTTATGCTCTAGTTATTAATGAAGAATATTAATGAAGGTTAGAATGCTCTAAAAATAGAAAAAAAACTTATATTTTCAAAACAATTTCTTTTCAAGCTTGAATTTTTTTAAAAATTTATAGGGTCCGACTGTCGTCTCACTAGCTATTAACAAATGTCTCAAAATAGTACCCCTGCACCCATTTACTGGCAATCTAAAGTGCTAATACAATGTTATATTTATTGTACTTATTGAATGGTGTTGTCGTTTGGAAATGGAAGTTGAGTAGAAAATGGGGAAAATGTCGTGTTGCCAAATGGCAACAGTATGCACTGTAGGGTTAATGAAACTAATCTTAAACATTTCTTTTTAGATCATCCCTTGTTATATGAAGCTTTTAGATGAAGAACTTTATAGGATGAACTGAAGATTTTTCAAATGGTAAAAAAGATTCTTGCATATTGTAATATACTGCTTTTATATACTTTGCCTTACTCTAGTCAATTGATGTGTAGTCAATAAAAACTGTGGACTTAATTTTTTTATTTGATTTTTTATTACATCAACAATACTATTGTAATATGTGTAACTTTTCAAAATTTACATTTAACAAAGCAAAATAACAACAAATAACATTTAAGTAACAAAATAACCACAAATAACATTTAAGTAACAAAATAACGTGTAACAAAAATAAAAACAAGTAACCAATTTGTAATTCACTCCAAAAAATTAAATTTTAAAAAATCCTGTTAATTAGAAGTTAAGAAGCAGTTTATGTACATTTAAAATAATCATTCTTTAATTAAAGGGGAGGAAATATTTTTGAACTTCCTCTAGCAGAATATTGGTAGGTTCTTAAATATTTGTTTACACATTTAAAATGTTTGATGATCTTTTCTGGTTTATGTTGGTAGGAAATTGGGAAAACTGTTGCCATATCCACATAACTGATCAGGTATGACTAAATTTTTTTTCATCTTGATATGACTTTTAATGCCATCAGGGCCGGATTACAAAATAGGCAACTGCCCATCTTCAGCTAGGGGTGCCGAGCCCAAATAATTTTTTCTGAAATGTTTCTTAGGAGTTGAAATTAAATTTAAAGTGTTTAATGTGGGACTAAGCAGGGGACTGTGAAGAAATCTTCTTAATCCTATAGTGCATACTGTAACCATTTGGCTACAAGACATTTTCCCCCATTTCCTACTCGAACTTCCATTTCCAAACGGCAACACCATGCAATAAGTACAATAAATATAACATTTCATTATATTAGCACTTTAGACTGCCAGTAGATGGCAGCAAGGGTACTATTTTGAGACATTTGTTAGTAGCTGGTGAGACGAAAGTCAAGACACAAAAAACGCCAATATAAAAGGACCATATAAATTAAAATAAAAAAATTTCAAAACTTGAAAAAAATTATTTTGAAAAGATAAGTTGTTTCTTTATATTTTTAGAGCATTTAGTTTTATTTCACTTCAAAGTTCATTTCACAAGGACTAAGTTTTTTGTCAAAAAAAAGCTTAAAAATTAACTTTAAAATGCTAAAAATTTAAAGGATAAAATTCCCCTCCCAAAAAAAACAAAACCTGGACAGCCCGAAGGTAACTTTTCGAAATAAAACCTTGTTAAAATTTGTTTTGTTCATCCATGTCCGAGATCTGTGTTTAAATTCATTGAGGATAATGTTGATTGAAAATGATTTATTGAAAAAGTTGGCTTTCTCCAAATGTTTAAAAAAATTTTGTAACATTTAGAAGAGTTGAATATTTAGTATGTACTTTGCACAGCTGCCAAGTACTCTGATTTTATAGGAGTTACACCTATTTTTAGTTTCTACTCTAATAATCAGATTTTTCCCAAAAACTCTGATTTTCCGATTTTTTTAATACTTTTGTTGCAATCGTGGAAAGAATAGTGCCATTTTAAGAACAATTTATCATTCAAAGAATATGTTATTAAAAGTAAGATGAGTGAAATATATGAATTCAATATTACATCATCTTTTCTTTTTAGTTAAGTATTTCCAAACAAAGCATTAATTTCTTTAATGGAGCAAGAACCATGGTTAATACTGAAATCGTTTTGGACACCTGTAGTTGTAACTTGTGGATGATTTTGTTTTTATCTTCTTTAAGGGGGATGTTGTTTTTGTGTCTTCATAGATTTCCTTTTAGGTTTTTATCTGAACTATGTGTGCTTCGTAGTTCTACTTTAAACTAAAAAAGTGGCTTAAGTTTTAAATTGTGACTGTAAAAAAGATGGGTGTGCTTCCATGTGTAAGTCCATGAAAGTACTCCCCCCCCCATCAGGTTGGCAGCTATGACTTCACAAAGTCAGTGGCGTAGCCAGAAAAAAATTTCGGAGGGGGATATTGATATTTCGGGGGGGGATATGGAGTATTTTTAGTGGTTTCCTATGGTCAAAAAAGGAAAATTTCTAAGTTTCGGGGGGGGATATATCCCCAAATCCCCCCCTCTGGCTACGCCACTGCACAAAGTAGTTAATTATTATTGAAAATATGCATATCATTTTTTTTATCGAATATGGTTTGGTTTTGAGTGTTTTATGGTAAAAATTTATTGAATAGGGTGGTATAATGGAAAGTCTTCTTAGTGTAGTAAAAGCATAATTGAATCGTCAGTTTGAAGAAGGGAACAAGTCCTAAAATTGACAAATTGACTTTTTTTGCTCAAAACAATCTCCAAGCTTAGCTCTACACATGGGTGAAAAGAGGGGGGAAATAACTAACTCCTATAGGGAGGTATGGCCCCTTGAAGTTGTGAAATCAATGTCCATTCATTGTATTTTTTAAGTTAATTGGAAGTTAAAGTTAATTTGTCTTTCTTTTCCTATT
Source organism: Tetragnatha versicolor (assembly GCA_024610705.1). NCBI lineage: Eukaryota > Metazoa > Arthropoda > Arachnida > Araneae > Tetragnathidae > Tetragnatha > Tetragnatha versicolor. Next base: position 1,934,052 of record JANDEH010000032.1, on the reverse strand, counting down.
CTTTGAGCTGTAAACTAAGTTAAAATAAAATTTTCTTTAAATTTAAAAATTTTTAATACTTTTTTATGCAGAAAATGTTTGACTCCATTCATAATCACTCACTCCATTTGTACTGCTCTAATAACTCAGTTTCACTATAATTTTGAATTTGATTTGTCTTATTCCTTTATTTCATCCTTTTGTGGTGTAAACTATGGAGAAATATAATTTAAATGTGAATTTAAGGGTTTTTTAAGATTTTTTCATCAGAAAAATTTCATAAGGTGGAAGAAGGGAATAAGTCCATCAACTTATTTTGACTGTATATTATTTTTGAATTTACTTATATTTGTTTCGATGGTTGCTCTGTTTTCTAAATAGGGTTGTGAACTTCCAGTAAAAATTTGGTGGTCATACATTGAAAATTCCATTACTTATACAGTTTTTTTCGATTTTCTCAAAACTTGGTTTTTGGACTTATTCCCTTCTTCCAACTGACGATTCAATTATGATTAAAATTTTGTTGTGTAAGAAGAACATTTTTAATTTGAAAAAACAACAATTCATACAAAATTAGACACAAAAAGCGAGAGATTAAAGACGGTAAATACAACAAATTTTAATTTATGAGTTGCCCAGGAGTCCGAGGATAATAAATATATTTTAGGAAGGATAAAGTAAGAAAAGGTGAAAAAGGTCCCAAGACATGGTTAATCTGGCCCAGCCTGCCATAATATCATATTGACGCTTGAAACACTTCAAAAACATTACTTATCGGTGGTTACATCTATTTGAATAGCAATTAAGTTCATCATTGAACCATCTAATAAACCTGCTAATTTTAATTACATTAAAAAGTATTTGAAACTTATTTACCAATGCTGAACATATAAACAGAGTTTGCTGCTTTAGACCCATTATGTTTTAAAAAATTTTCATAAATTTGAAATAAATTTGATTTGTGCATTTTTAGGGTATTTTCAAAAACTCGTCTTTTATTTAACTTTAGTATAAAATGTATACAAGGACACATGAAATTGTAGTTATCATTAGTTTTTCTATATTTTTTAAAAGGGTTTGAGGGATGGGTTTTCTAAAAGGGATGTAAAATTATCTTAGTGGAAAATTATTGTTTTTTCTAGACACCCTTTATGACAGAGTATAGTCAATGTACTTTAAAATATCAGGGACTTCAGGCAGACAATAAGGTACATTTTATTGGGTTAGCTTTTCTAAATTGCAATAGAATTAAGTGTCAACAATTTCAAGAAAATTAAAATGTTTTCTTCAGAACAGCCAATATGGCTTTCTATTAGGTTCATATTTGAATTTATTGCTATGAAAATTTTAATTTGTTTAAGGTTGACAACTGCACTTATAAAATTGTAATCTTATTCTAAAAGAACAGAACTTGAATGTAAAATTTTTTCATATGACTGCACATAAAATTATTATATTTAACAAGCTGGTCCTTCCATGATTAGGCTTACCATACGTCCAGGGTTTCATACAATTAGGATTTCCGAGGCATTTTAAGGAAAAAATCCAAACCAAGCTGTTTAAAATTGCGCTTTTTTACATTTTCCAACGTCTGTATTACTTCAGAAAACTTAATTTCAGTGAATTTTGTGATAAAAATTAAGTAAATCAAACAAGTTTTGAAAAAGTATTGTTAAATGAAAATATAAAATTTATATTTCTGTTTAAGGTTTATTAGTTTGAATAGTTTTTTCTTGGATTTAATCTTTGGTAGTTTTATATGGCAATTATTAAGAAATTTCAAAAATGTCCTGGGTCGGACCCGAGAAAATATGGTAAGCCTATCCATCCTGCTATATAAATGTTTTGCTATACATTTTATTAGATAGCATTGGATATCTAACTTCTGTAAGTTAGTTCCCCAGAAGTTATTTGGTTAGTTTTTCTAAATTGGCGATTAAGTCTAAGCAATTTCTCAAAGTAATTAAAATAATTAAATTTTTTCTGTCCAACACAATTTATAATTTAGCACTTGAGAAAAGTAAAACATCCATTTAATTAAGAAAATTCTTTTTAAAAGACCTATTATGGATCGGAGCATATTGCTTGTCAAAAAGAAATTCCAACTTTTATTTGAGTCATAATAAAACAGCAGTAATATTATAGTGATATGACAAGTCAAGTGGAACTATGTATGAGAAATTTAAAGTAGGATAAAATTGTAAACAGGGAAAGCTTAACATATTTTTGGGTTTAGATATAGGTTTGGGTTTGATTTATAAAAGTGAATATTCCATGGTGAAACATATTATCAAGGACACGTGTGGTAAAAACCATTTCTTAAAATTCACCTTACACCTAGAAGTTATCATTTGCACCCGTCAAATGTATCATATGTGTGAGCTATACTGGGGACATGGTTGTAAATTAGTAATATGTTAAAATACACATAATTTCTAGTAATCAATGTGTTAACTTAATAGTTTAACATTGTTGATGCAATTTTATGCCCTGATATATGTGCCATAAAAAATTTTATCTTAGTCCAATAAAAACACTGTAAGCTTTTTGTTATGTTGCTACATAATATCAACGCCTTTTAAAAACATGGGTTAACTCTTTGTGTGGAGTACTTAAAATATCTTAATCTTTTTATGCTTGGGGCCTTCATCACTAACTTTTCAAACTCTTTTTTTTAGCAATTTCAGTTATTTTTGAAGATTTAATGAGTCTGCACCAGTGTTTCCCAATGTGGGGGCGCACACCCCACCAGGGGGCAATATGATTTTCTAGGGGAGGGGGCAATTTGAAAATTTTCAACCAAATTTCCCCCTAGGTGGAACATGAACTACCAGGTTTTATTGACTTTCCAAGAAGGATTTTCGAACCTGGCAGGGGCGTATATAAGGGGGGTTCCGAAGGGGCCCTGCCCCCTCCCTCAAAATTAGGACTTGGTGTACCAAAACAAGGTTAGACCTGTTTTTTAGGGTTAAATATCTGAAAATTTTCTGGGTCAGGACCTTCAAACCCCTTTTTAGTGCATGGATTTTTATTATTTAAAACTTTTTTAAAAGTAGTTTATCAAAATCTGATCCTATTTTAGAATGTATGTCTGAAATTGGGACAAGTGTCAAAACCAAGTAGAAACCCTGTTTTTAGAGTCAAATTTCCAAACTTTTTCGTGGTATAACCCCAGATCCCCTTTTGTTTTGTTTTTAGAACGGCAACTTTTTTACATTAAGTTCATCAAAATGCAAATATTACCTGAAAATTTATACCCAAAATTCCAACTAGATGTACCAAACTAGTTAAAAACCTATTTCCTAGAGTCAAATTTCCGAAGATTTTCTGCGGGAGGACCCCCCTTGATTGCTACAAATAATTACTTTTAACTTTATTTAGTTCTTTAGAAACAACCTGTTTCATATACCTGGAGGAAACATCTCAGAATGAATACTTTTCATAATTAGGAAAAAATACCATTGGGCCCGTTCAAATATTACGTAAGCACTTTTCGGGTAACTTTTAACCCCCTCCCCCCTTGTCAGCAAAGATAAGCAAACCTCAACCCCCCCACCATGATAACGTAAGAAACTGCCGGACCCCCCCCCCCCCCGAAATATTGACATCCCTTTTAGTAAGTACTGTTTTTTTTCTCCTTGAAAATTAAGTGACATACAAGGAGCTGTCCTTGTTGGGTTTGTAACCCTAAGGGCTCCAAAATAGTCAAAACACTACTTTTCACGGTTAAAATTTCAAAATGTTTAGGGGGTCCATCCCAAGAAAAAAGTGCTTACGTCCGATTTCCTAATTCAACTTTTTGTTAAATTAATTTTTGGTTGAGTTTTGAAATTATTTAAGCAAGAAAAAAGAGATTTTCTAAAATTTAGTATCTTACGTAAGCATCACTCATATCCCCCCTTGTCAGGAAAATTAAGCAAAGAGCAAATCCCCTCCCCCCCCTTGAGTGCTTACGTAATATTTGAACGGCCCCATTTGTGTGTTTTTGGTGAGGTGGTACGTTTTTCGGTTAACTTTTTTACCCCCTCCCCATATTTTCCATATAAGATTCAATGTGACGATCTAAGATTTTAAGCATTAAAAAGAACCCAAGTGTTAGTGCCAGTCTCAAAAGAAATTTTACCAAGGATTCCCACGGGTCAGGGAATACCTGGCAAAGTTAGGGAAATTTCCCTTAAAAAATCAGCTAAAATTTTCTAATTTTGACCCAAAACCTAGATAATCATAAAAAATACCATGAAAATTAAAATGTTTGTGTATCAATTTTGGCTCGAGTAAGTTAAAAAAAGTCGATTTATTGAAAATTATGTGTTCAAAAATGCAACGAGTGTCCGAAAAATGCCGTGAATTGCTAAATTTTTTACCGAAGAATCTTATATAATTTTACTTGGGAATTTTATTTCTGAAATTGAGTGGGAACCCTGCTATTCATGAAAAAGGGGTTCAAAGCACTAACAAATTTGAGATGCAACTAATAAAAAGCTACTTTACATCAGGCATACTTGTATAATATACGCGAACGGCGTTCGCAGAAAATTTTGCCCTCTGCAGAAAAACTACAAAGAAATTTTTTTTCAGAAATTTTTCTGCAGAAAAAATATGAAAACAATTTTTTTTAGAATTTTTTCTGCAATAAAACAAAAACTACTAAAACAATTCTTTTCAAAAATTCTTCTGCAGAATTGGATGGATTTTAATACATTTTACCTGGTAAAATAAGGTATAAAATATATTGAAAAATTTAAAAAAGAAATTCTAAAGCCATAACTCCACCCATGCAAGGCCAGGTATATTAACTAGTTGATTAAATTTTTCAATCCTGCCCATCTATCAAAGATTTTACATCTTTCATTTTTAGATAGAGCAGTTATTAGGAATCTCCAATTATGATAAAAAATACAATGATGTAAATTATTTAAAAGTTTTAAAATCACTAGTATGAAAAATTAATATCAATGTAAGCACAGATAAAAATGAATACAGTCCCAATTTGGGTATTTCAGTAATAATGTGTTTTTGAGAGAGAGGGATTTAAAAATGTGTAAATTCTTGCAGAAAATTTTTTGGAAAAATTTAAGTTCGCAGAAAGGTTTTCATTTTACACAAGTATGTTACAGGGGTTTACACAAGTATGTTTCAGGGGGAGCTTTTAAAAAGAGTCCTCCATCGCCAAGTTTACCCAAATGACCAACCATATAGATCCAATACACAACCATATAGATCTAACTATTATTATCAGATCCTAAAATAATGATAATTATATGGATACAGATATGTGTCATTTCTAAGTCAGATCATACCCATAAAGAAGAATTACTTTTATTTCTCAAGAAATTAGGAACTTAAAGTTATCAAAATTGATATCTAAATGCCATGCACAGTGCTTCTATTCACTTGATAACACCTTTTACTACTGCCCAACAAGTGATTATATAAAATACGTAACCCAAATTGAAAATTCCCAATGTTTTTTTATTCGTGCTATTGATCCCTGATGTGTCTAAAAACACAAATAGCGTTTGAACGGTACCTCCAAGTTGTAAACTTTTTCCTAGAGACAAATGTAAACATCAGATATGTAACTGTTATTTCTGTAGAAGCTGGACTAGTGAATGGTTAAGAAATTATGACTAGTGAAACAGGAAATAACAATAAAAACTAGTAAAATCAAAGTAGTCTTGTATAAGTTAACTAGTTTTTATTGTTATTTACTGATTCACTAGTCATAATTTCTTAACTTCATTCACACTAGTCTAGCTACTAGCTTCCACAGAAATAACAGTTTCATATCTGTTTTCAATTGTGTCTGTAACAGCGAGTTTACAACTTAGAGGTACCGTTTAAACGCTATTTGTGTTTTTAAGACATCAGGGATCACATAGCGCGAATAAAAAAGGGGTTTTACATTGGGAATTTTCAAAAAAAAATTTTGCTTTAACCGTAACTGATAAAGTTTAACTGCCCCACCCCTTACCATTCTCTTCCCCATCCCTCAAAACGTCTTCCACCAAAATTTCATTCAAATCCGATGAACGGTTTGGCTTTTAGAGGCCCTTAAATCGGGTTACTTATTTTATAATCGCCCTGTATTACCTAAAATAAATAATGAAAACAACAATTTCATCAAAAAATACCGTGATCTCATTACTTTCTACGTTTTAAAGCGTTTTTATTCATCTCCGACACTCACTTATTAACTTAACAAAGCAAGAGAAGAAAAAGGCGAATAAATTCATAATCATTCATTTAAATAATTTATGGGAGACTTCCGAACAGAAAGCGCCTCATTTCATTCGCCCGAGATCGTCATTCGTCGAGCTCTCCACCAACCAAGTCAAGCCAGCCTATTTTAAGGGGCGTGTTCTCAGTGATTGACAGCCGCGATTGGCGAATCGGAGAACGCCATTTGTGAGGGGAAGCAGTCGATCTTGAATCGGCCCGGTTCGGGAAGGAACGACTTTAAACTGGAATTTCGTACTGTTATCGAGAAAATTTCTAGAAAAATCACTCTGCACTGTCTAGTATGAACCCTTCTCATTCGATTTGATCCATTCGCGATTCATTTTGACCAGTATTTAGGCGAGAAATCGTCGTTTTAGTGACCGATGTCGAGAAAAGAAGGTTGGCGGTTTGAGCTTGGCGAACAGTCGCTCCGCTCATTTCCCAAAAGGCTGTAGATGTTCTAAGCGTGCGGCGGAATCGGGGATCGCCAAAAGAGCGATTGGCTGCCAAACCTGGGGCTCGTTCTCTTGGTTTCGCTGAAGTGGGATCTTAGTATCTTTCGCTCTGTCTACGGTGGGATCGGTGTTATAATGGGATTTTTAAGATTAGGGGCGGTTTAATTTTTTACCTAAAGGGGTGGAGGTTTTTTTTTATTTTGTTGATTGGGGGAGGATGGGAATTTATGGTTTTTGTGCGATTAGGATAGAGCAGGGGTGGCCAACCCAAATGTTGTTGAGGGCCACTTTGGAAAACCACAATACTATCGCGGGCCGCATATAAAATTTAAGGATATTAGGTACACAGAATGACAGTGAAGTAAATTGAATAAATTAGGTATTTAAATTAGGGAGTTCCTTAGATCCTTTGCTTAGTTTGACAGATTCCTAAATAAAATATTCATTTAAATTTACCTTAAGGAGCAACCCCAAGAATACCTTCTGCAGCATATCCATAGGAAATAAACAGGTGCCGTTAAAAAACACTTGGAATCTCTCGAAACTATAAGGATCCTGAGGCGCTTATAGAAATTTATTTCGGGAGGACCCAAATTTTCTCTAAAAATTGCAGCTAGATTTTTGCATAGGGAAAAAGTACACCCAAATCTTTCTCTCATGCCCCCATGCATATTTAATTGATTCAATGCATAAATTAAAATATATTTTTAGTTAGGATTTGCACCTGACTGAACTAATATCCTAAAAAAATTGTGAACAATAGAGCTCTTAGTACTAAAGGGGGATCTGGGGGGGTCCTCCCCCAGAAAATTTTTTGGAAATACGACTCTAATTAACAGACTTTATCGTGTTTTGGTACCCTTTGTCCGAATTTGGGGGGCCTTAACTTACCCTAAAACTTTAACTTTTGACTAAAAAAATTCTTGCAAACCACAAAATTATTTCAAAACGGGCCGCATGCGGGCCGCGGGTTGGCAAAGCCTGATCGAAGAGGTATATGGGGGTCGGGGGTTCTCCTCCGAAAAAATTTTGAATTTTAGTGTGCTAAAAAGTGTTTTGAAGCTACTTTTGGAGAGTTTTCAGAGAGCTTCGCGGGCCGCACAAAATGACCCGGAGGGCCGCATGCGGCCCGCGGGCCGCGGGTTGGCCATGCCTGCGGATAGAGAAAAGGGTGTTCCTTTCGATCTAATCAGTTTAGTTAGTAGGATTTAGGGTAGATGGTACCGCGGCAAATATTTTTTTTAAATCCATGTGTTTTTCGATTTCCTAATTAAATTAAGGATATACTTGATTAAAGAATAGTAATTAAAAATAATTGAATGAATATTACTTCATTTAATAATTCGAAATCTTATTAGTACTACTACTTTTATAAAACAAATTTAATTTGAAAATGCTTTCAATCAAAATTTAGACATTTATTATATTGATTTTTCTATCAAAATCTAATCTCAGGGATAGATCCATCAGGTTTTATATTTTGTGGCCCATTTCAATATTTTTTGTAAAAAATTGAAGCAGTAATAGTTAGCGGATCAGTGCGTAAAAGTAAAATTGAGTCACAAACCAAGGAAATCATGAAAAATTCAAATATTTTGTGAATGTTTTCTTGCAAATTATCACTAAAGCTAATTTGAATTTCATGAAAGGGGCGTTTTAATGAATTTATTTTTGTGAAGGGGCAGCAAAAGAGCCCCAATTATTGTCTGGATCAACCCCTGCTGATCATCAAATTTAAACCCTGATTTATGAAAACGATTTTCATGAAGATATATTTTTGTGTTCACAGGATCTGTCCGAGGAATCAGTTGTCTGCCAAGGACTTTTCAGGAATATAGCAAACGTTAAGGAGCTTTAAAAGAAATCTTTATCAACAAAATAAGACTTTCATCAGCGTATTAGCTCCAAAATGTCCGCAGAATTGCAACCAATAAAAGTCCTGAACTGTTCTATTCCTGTGTTTAATTTTTAAATTCAGTTGTGTAATTTATTTTTCTCTGTGTCGCTATTTTTGTGTCCATAAGCTTACTTCTCTACTTCTCTCCTTGTTTTGATATGCTAAAATAAAATATTTTTATACAAGTAATAGTTTCTTTATTTAAAGCTTAATATTTCAGCTCTATGTGATGATTCCCAATATGACAGCTTCTAACTGTGATGAATGCCTGAAAATAATATACACTCGGTTGATGAAAATATAACTAACAAATCTAAAATAAGGATGTTATGATAAGTTTTAATGATACTGAATCTCCTCTGGAGCAGTGGTAAGATGCTCGCTTAGCATGCGGCAGTTCCTGGGTTCTATCCTCGGTTGTTATTTTATTTTAAAAAAAAACTTTCCAAGAGAAATATCAACCAACCAATCAGAACATCAGACTCTGAAAGGCTGGATATGCGATATTTGGGGGTTAGACTTGGTTGAATTTCTTGGAAATTTAATTAAGGTTAAATAAGTCCTCGATGAAGAATCGGGGACTTAGTCTTTTATTATTAGGCTTTTCCATAATAGATTACAATGTCAAAATTGAAAGTGTTAAGTTCCCTGAATTCAAAGGAGCATGCGACCGGATGGCCGAGTGTGCAAGATCGTCAAGTTTCGAATCCTAAGGATCTCGGATCGAACCCCGGCTACCGACATGTTGAATATTTTTGGTCACTCCTCAATTATATACTAATATAGAGCATTTGCTTGTATTCATTGTATATACTATTCGTATCCTAAAATGTATACCATACTACTTGTATATACATTTATTAGTTTGCATGATGAAGTGTCAACTTCAAATTAATTAGAAGATCAGTCTGGTTGCAGGAACCGATGGCTTGGTGTGCTTGCGCACGTACCATCATCCATCTCATAGGCCCTCAGGTCGAACCTCCCTCGGTTCGAGTCTGAGCCTCTCCCCGGGTATAGCACCCGGACATAAATACAGTTGGGTATTTATAAATTTGTTCCTGCCTATTTCAAGGGGAGACTTAATTTTTCTAATATTCAAACTTAACTGTAACCGTACCAGTCAATTTCTTCAAAAATTCTACTATTTTTGAAGACTTTTCTCTTTATTTTGCGAAAAAATCCAATGATTCTTTCCTTTCTGCCTTCGGCGGACACTAACTAAACTTAAGAATCTAAGAAATATAATAGAGGATATATTTAGTTACCGTCCCAAACCCCGACCGACCAACCCCTGGCTTCGCTTTTACCTTCTTGATTTTTTCCTAATTCTCTGAGAGGTGACTAAAGCCGCAGGTGCGGTTCAATAAAATTGAACAAGCATACACGTTCGATTTTTAAGTTACGATCTGCGGCTTTAGTCACCTCTCATAAAATTAGGACAAATTTTTGAAGGTAAAAGCAAACCCAGGGGTAGATTCTCTTTTGCTTACCTTGGAATATTTTTCATCCTGATAGACCTAAAATCGATGACTCTATAGGAAATTCTTTTCAAACCATGTCGTCGAGTTCTTATTCATGTAATATCCTTGTTTCACTTGGAATCCTTTGAAGGGTTGACTTACCTTTGTGATATATATATGATTATTATCTTTTTTTTTCTTAATCATAAATTATCTAAATTTTTAAATTTGATTCCAGTCTTTATCAAGGAGTGTATAAACGTATCTTATTTTGGTCTAACTCTAACCATAATATAACCATTTTTTAAGACTTATGTTTAGTTTGTATTCCTTCTGTGTAAGTAAATTTAGAACTTAAGCTCTGATGGAGTGTTAGAGAAGAAAAATTCATCTTTGAACTCTACTTTTGATTGAATTAAAGCATCACCCTTCCATATTCCACTGTTTAAATATTTCTCCAAAGTGGTGACTAAAGTACCGCATTGCTCAAAACTTTCACTTAGGTCGATACTGTAAATTATAGAATAAACAGATTTTAGAGTTCGCAGACTGTCTCCTACTTCACCTTTAGTCACCTCTCAAAAAATTAGAAAAAAATTATGAAGGTGAAAGTAAAATGATCTTAGTGGCAGGATTGGCAATAACCCGGGGTTTTTCAATAAAACCCCGAAAAACCCATATAAAACTGGGGTTTTTTTTCGGAAAAGTGTGGGTTTGTTTTCAGAATTAAATGGATTTCTCCTCTAGAATAAGTGGGTTTTTTTTTCAAATTTTATTGAGCTTTTTCTATGTTAAATGTGTTCTGTCAAAATAATGTCAGTTTTTTTAAGTGGATTTTTTCAAAGTTCGTCAGTTTTCTTAAGAATTAATGTTTTTTTTATTTTAAAGTGTTCTAAAGTTTAAAGTGTTTTAAAGTTTATTTACCAATGCTATGAGAAAGAATATAAAAATAATCTTTGGAGTAATTTGTTTCGAATTTTGCTTATGATGTAACATTATTGAAACCTGGTTTAAATTAAAAAAACACACTAAAATTTAAAAAATATCCTAAATTTAGAAAAAAAACCCACTCAATATTGAAAGAAATCTATTTAACTTTGAATAAAAACCACTGAGTTTTATGAAAAACACTCCCTGAAAACAGGTTAAAATATTTAAAAAACACACTCAATTGCAGTTCTTGGTTTGTTAAATATTTCGTTAATTTAAATGTTTTTCTTCGACAATAAAACTGCCCAAATCTTGACTTTTCTCGGAAAAAAAACCAAAAATGGGTCCAAAATGAGGGTTTAACGCCGAAAAGACGAAAATAGAGAAGGCATCAAAAAATAAATATGTTTAAAAGTGAAAACGAAAATATCACTGAGGGAATTTTACTAACGTAATTTATAGACGGCCCCTAAACGGTACAGTAAGGAAGTTGCATGTGTCAGATTTTCAAAAACAAACAAGTGTTCCGTATTATGGTTTTTTGTATGGTAAAGTGAAATATCTAGTCAGTTTTTTAATGTACAGATAATTAAATATTTTAATTTAAAAGTCGAGAAAAAACATGTGACTGGAAACGTTTATTGTTTAAACCAGAGGTTCCCAACCTTTTTGCACCTGCGTACCACTTGACTTTTTGAGAAATTTTGGCGTACCACCAGTACCTTCTAAAAGTTTTCAAAGGCTTTTTGAATTTAATTCCTGAGAAAACTTCATATTTAAAGGTTAGATATTTGTTTATTTATAACAGGCTTATAAAAAAGGAGAAATATTAAGATGAAAATAGTATTAATTTACAGTTTTATTTATTATACCCCATCATAGGTTTTAAAACATACAAATATATCGCTTTCACTCACGCGTACCACCTGAAACGTTCCCGCGTACCACCAGTGGTACGCGTACCACTGGTTGGGAACCCCTGGTTTAAACTATAAGATGACGTCAACAATAATACCATCATCTCCATTGCTTTTCAACAATGCCTACAGTAAGATGACGTCACATCCAAACTCTTGGCGTTTTCGCGCGCTTTGGAAAAGGGGATGTTTGCTCATTTTTTTTTGCAAACAAAAAATTTCTCGATCGGCCTCAAATTTTGGGTAGTTGCTTATTTTTGCAAGAAGAATCGATTAAAAAATATAAAAAATTATGCAACTTCCTTATTGGAGGTGATCGGTGGGTTGTTTTCCCCGCACAGTTAGGAGCCTCGCAGTGAAGCGAATTCTACAGATGAAGCTTACTCCGAAAGAAGAACTTGAAACGAACGCGCTTTTTACGGAGAAACCGAAACCTTGGCTTACAGCGCCATCTGTCGGTCGTCGGATGAACCAATCGCGCGTTCTTTGCTTGTTCTTCAAAAGCGATAAGGAAGAAAACCTGAAAATGTTTGTGGAGCCCCGAGCCCCCCCCCCAAACCGACTTCAAAGTTTTGTGGATAGCATGGGAAACAAAGAGGGGTCCTCCCAGGGTTGGCAAAAACCCAAGTGGGTTGGGTTTTATCAATAAAATTGGCAACCATATAATATTGGGAGTTTTTTTCTGAAAAAGAGTGGTTTTTTTTTCAAATTACGTAAGTGGTTTTCTACTGAATAGAAAGTAAGTTTTTTTCAAATTTTAGTGAGCTCATTCTATGTTAAATGTGTTCTTGGTAAGAAGTTCTGGATATAAAATTTTGGTACTTTCGTATTAGCCCGTCCATCGTTTTCGCCAACTTCGCCAAATTTCGCCAAAATAAGGGATTTCATCAGAATCGCCAAAAAACACATTTTTAACATCAGAAACATCTTTATAACATCAGAAAATAAAAAATAAAAGTTTCATGTGGTTGGGGGGGGGCTGCCGCCCCCCCCCCCCCAAACCCCCCTGCCCTATCTATAACCAAACTCGTTGTGGGGGTAATCAGACACAGTAAGGATTCAGAAAAAGGGGAATCAGTATTCTTGGATGAACCAAAACGACGGATATCACTCGGTAAGAGCATAAAAATAACTTTTTTAGCACTAACTTACTTGCAAAATGGTCGATCCTACCGCCGGCGATCTTTTGTCGATTCTACCACCGGCGTGCATACGCAAACATTGAAAGACTCTGGGGCTCGGCAAAATGGCGCAACAAAGTTCACCGTGGAACGACACGAAAGCAGACTCCTACCTTTCAGATGCAGTCTTCGTTCTTACCTTGTAAACACTGTTGAATTTACGCTCAAAACAACCTGCGTGGTGCGCACACATTATTTCACCCATGGGCTTACCGATTTAAATTGCGCGCGCATGCGCCAGTGATCGGAACTAGCGCGATTTCGCTACGTTTTCCAGGGTTACCAGAATCAACGGTAGTGTTGCGGGGTTTACCATACTTGGCGACTTATCGCCCCTGTTGGCGAATGGACGAGCTAATACGAATGTACCAAAATTTTTATGGAAGTTACAGCCTTTTAATTAGGAATAATTAAATTTTCAGTTTTTTTCCTTTCTTTCCTATATAAACAAGCTCCTACACTCACTTAGAATCAACTTAACAAGATTTCCATAGGTCAGGGGTCAGCAACGTTTTGAAACGGAAGAGCCAAAAGTAACAATTGAAAAAATTTCCCAGTTTTTAAAGAGCCACTAATTTGTTTTTGCTTCAACGTTATATTATATGCTTAAAAAACATTTGATGTTAGATTTGGAGGGTGATTTTAGTAAGGGAGCATTTTTACCCAACATTTTTTTGGGGGGTACCTCCTTTCGGGTAGGGTATTTTTTTAACATCGAGTTTTAGATGAGTTACGTACACATTGTAAATTAATTTTAGTTAATTAGTAGTTTTGAAAATTTTGAATAAACAATTTGAATTCCTGGAAAAATTGGAGGGTCTGGGGGTCCTCCCCCAGAAAAAATTTCTGGGGATGAAGTGGGATGTGGTTCCCACTTTAGAAAAAATTTGGAAATTTGTCCCTAAAAATAGTGTTTTAATTAGTTTTTAGAACTTCTAGAACGACAAAATAAGGATCACTCCTCATAAGTCACAGAATTTTCAAGGAAAATCAGCACATATTCCAAATTTTTTGGGAGTGTTTAAGAATTCTCCCCCAGAAATTGTTTGGAATTCTTATCCTTAAAAGTAGAGTTTGGATTTTGACTCATCCTGAGAACTTAAAAATATATTTTCTGATTTTTTAAAAGTTTTGATAATAAATTGTAATTTTTTTCGTATGGAACTGGAGAGCCGCAACTTTACATCGAAAGAGCCGCATGCGGCTCGCGAGCCGCAGGTTGCCGACCCCTGCCATAGGTCATTCCCTAGATAATACTATCAAAAACATTTATGCCAAATTTCATAACAATACAAGCAATAGATTTTGAGAAATCATGTTTGCCGTAACTAAATTTATTAAAAAAACTGTTCTGAGAAAAACGCATTTGAAATGTCATTTTGCATATGACCAGCATGTGACATTCTTTCTTTTTCTCGCTATAACTTTTTTTCTAGTGGCTATAGAATCAAAAGTAAGATAGTCTTAGAAAGCTAAAAAGCTGCACTAAATTATAGAATCAAAAACAAAAATTACTAGTTTTGGTCGAGAGAGAGAGAGAAATTGACGTCTTCAACGTAGGCACGTACCTTAATAATAAATGTTCAAGTATCAAAGGGGGTCTGGGGGTCCTCCCTCAGAAAATTATTCGAAATTTTAACCCTGAAAACAAGGTTTCAAGTGAGTTTTTTTAAACTTAGGACATACACATTTAGGTAAGATTTTGATTTTGCTGAACACATCAGAAAAAAATGTGCAACATAAAAGGTTAAAATACAAATGGGGGGGCTCCCTCAGAAAAACTTAGAAAATTTGATTCTAAAAACAGGGTTTTTAGTAAAAGTAAATTACACATGATTTATGGGGGGGCGGCTGCCCCTATACGGTCAAACACATGGAGCAAGGATTCAGTGGGGGGAGCAAGTTGAAGCTTTACCGCCATCTTGTGTAATCCATTTTGAACTTTATTTTAGATTAAAATATAAAATTACTATGCTTCACAGCAACGTTTCCTGAAGCCAATATGTCACTACACGGAAGGAGAAAGTGGGTAAACACAAAGCCTGTTGGGTTGATAGGAGGAAATTCGATATGCAATAAAAAGACACTATTTATACATGGGTTTAAGGAAATAATCGTATTTTAAAATTGACGTTTCACTCGAAATTCAGACACCGCGATGGGGAAAAACTAATTTCTTTGTTATAGTAAGGTTAACTTGGGGGACATCCATAAATTACGTGAGGTTTTTTTTTCCAAAATCTGGACCCCCCTCCCTCCCAAATGAGATTTACCCACAACCTTTAAAAATAATTTTCTATCCTATTCGTTTGCATTTTGTGCTTCACACTACCTAAAACTTTTCCATTATTAATGATGGGGGGGAAGGACATTATTCCGCCTAAAAATCACCGCAGTATTTTATCTGTGAGTATTATTCCTTTCTCGTACTTAAAAGAAATCGTTTAATTTCTAGCTTAAAAAGTTGACGTGAGATATTAATCGACCCCCCCTTGGTGAGATTTTTCCAAACCCCTCCCCCCCTTTTTTGACCTCACGTAATTTATGGATGTCCCCTTACGTTGCTGTCTTGTATAAACTAAGTTTTTAAATAAATATTTGCAGCTCTTATAAATTATTGTCCAACAATCTTACTTGGGTTTTATTCATCAGACATAAGATGCTGTCTTTAGAAATGAATTTGCAAAAGTTTCATTGAGCGCAAAGTTATAGTCACCAGTTCATATGGTTTGATGCATTATCATACCTGCCAACATTGCGATTGTAAAAAAAGGAAGATTTTAAAAATCAAGGTACCCATGGCATTTTTTCTTTCTTAATCTAAGTCCAGACTATCTACCATAGTTACTATACCTAAGTTAATAGGTAGCATGAATGGATTTCTTTCAGTTCAAAACGAAGAAAAACAAATTTAATATCAAATGAGCACACTAACCTACTTAATTTTACACACAAGTTAAAAAAACTAATTTCAGATCCATACAAATCTATTTCTTTTTAAATAGTATTATTAATGTTATTTTTTAAGGCCTGATGCGCAAAATTCTGCCTTTTTTAGAAAATTTTTATCTATCCTTTGCAAAAATAGGCTGCTTAAATTATTTGAACAAAAAAACGGAAGAAATTGATTGAAAAACGGATGACGGAAGATTCTCTTAAAAAACGGAAATCTTCCGGCTAAAACGGAAGAGTTGGCAGCTATGCATTATTAAAGCCAGTCAATGTGGCGGGCTTCAGTGGTGGTCTATATAACCTCGAATTCCTACTCGAACGATGGAATTGATGGAGATTCCTTGGAATGGATTAGGAGGCATATTACAAAGACACCCTCAAAACTATTACAACTGTAATTCAATATTTATTACTTAATTTCTGGGAAATGGTATAATAACAACTTAATAGTAGTATTTTAATTTACTCACCGCCGTAACTTAAATTGAAACTCAAATTTGATAATCACTCTTCACTTAACTGTTATTTTTGCATCACGATTCCACTATTCATTTGAAAATAACACTAAAAAAATGTACTAAAAGGTACATTTGTAGAAAAGATTTGGTTAATTTAAAAAACAAAAGTAATCAACGAAATAGAAAAGAAATAAGACATTGTAACCGCTTTAGCTACTAAATAGCGTATGTCATTTATAAAACATTACCACAAACCATGAAGCATTTTTATAAAATAATGAATTTAAAATGTTTTTTGTTATGATTATGGCAAAACAAAAAGTTTGATGTATTAGTAGTGGACCAGTTATTTTTTTCCAAGTCAAGCAAAGTTCTTCCGCACATAAGACCAACTTTAAAAACAGACAAGCAGAGTTAAATCTACTTTTGATAAAAAAACAAACAAGCATTTCACTACAGATATATGTCTGCTAGGGTGTTTCAAAAAAATTTTTTTTTCAATTTCCCAGATGCCCCCCTCTCAAATTGTTACAAATACTAAAACATTATTACCGGCAAATTTTCAGGTTTCTAGGCCAATTTTTGACCCCTGCGCCCTTCAAAGTAGGTTTGCCATGTTAAAGTATAGGGAAAATATTGAAAATATCGTCTTTTTTGGTTCTTTTCAATTTTATGAGCCTGAATGAAGTTGATATCGAATTTAAACCTATACATGGTTCCCACTCTTTGAAAACATTGAAAATCAAGGACTTTCAAGGACCTCGACAAAATTTTTCAAGGACCTTTTTCGCAGACATTTAAAAATAAGTCGTATTTCAAGACAAGTAATTTTTTCCCGCATACAATCAGAACGAGAGGAGAAGTCGCTCTTCACTGTCAGTTTGTAAAACTGGTTGCAAGTTATGTTCATGGCTCATTCCACGCCAACTCGACAAATGGCATGTGCTCCTAGGTCATGGATTTCTTTCAAAATTTTTCTATAGATAGATACTCATGAGCAATACCACCACAATTTTTTTCAGAATTTTTGCTCATAAGGGGACCCGAGGAAAAATTTCTGAAAATTGTACATTTTCCTTCATTTTTTGATTGATGGGTTACAAAAAGGGATGTTTCTCAACTTATTTTCAAGCAAATGAGCTGATACTGGAGCCAAATTAAAGCTTACACTATAATCTTTCTAGTAAAATACAAAAATCTACAATTATTTAATTACATTATTATTTTTCGAAAAATCCCTATTTTCGAAAAAATTGAATAACTCCGAGTTATCTTAAAACATACACTTCAAAATTATACCAAAGAATCAGTTTGACATATACTTTCCATAGTATAAAAATTGGGATGGTGTTTTGGGTTAATGAAAAATAAATAATTTTTTTCTAAAATTCGTTTAGTGGTCATTGCAGCTTTGAAAAATTCTACAGAATTTCCTTATAATACGAAACTTAAACTTTAGCACTCATATTTAAATAATAAATACATATTTAATGAACTTTATATTATTGGTATACTTAATTATGTACTTTTGGTACAAATTTAGTGTTAACTTACTCCCATCTTAATATTTCCATCCAAACGCATATATTATATCCTCACGGCTAAGTCTAAAGGGGTAAATACTTATTTTTAAAGTTATTTATAAAAAGGAAGTTAATTTTTTAAATTATATTATAAAGTAGAAACTTCAAATTCTTTTATTTCATCTAAAACTTCCCTTTTTTATTATTCAAAATAAAAACTGAATTAAGGCAACTAACTTGTGTTTTAAATATTTAAGTTTCACATTATAATGGTCTCTTTTAGTTACAGTCACAAAGATACATAGACCACTTATTGAATGTTGAAAGAAATTATTTTTCAACACCCAAAACACTTTTTTAATATTTTTACTGTTGAAAATACATACTGAGGTAAGTTTTTCTTGTGAAAAAATTAAGTTTTGCATTTTAATAACATTGGGAAGAAAGTTACAAAGCTGTATTGACCACTTAACGAATTTAAGAAAAAAATTATTTATTTTTCATTAACCCAAAACACCATCCCAATTTTTATGCTATGGAAAGTATCAAGATGATTCTTGGGTAAAATTTTGAAGCGTATGTTTTAAAATAACTCGGATTTATTCAATTTTTTTTCGAAAATACGGATTTTTCAGAAAAAATAATAATACAATTAAATAATTACGGATTTTTATATTGTACTAGAAAAAGTAGAGTGTAAGCTTTAATTTGGCACCAGAATCAGCTCATTTGCTTGAAAATATGTTGAGAAACATCACTTTTTGTAACTCATCAATCAAAAAATGGAGGAAAATGTTAAATTTTCAGAAAATTTTCCTGGCTCCCTTTTTGAGTAATAATTCTGAAAAAACTTGTGGGGATATTTCTCATAGAGACCTATCTATGGAAAATTTTTGAAAAAAATCCATGACCTAAAGGCACGGCGATTATTTTTATTTGGTCGATTTGGCATGGAATGAGCCTCATAAGAGTAGTTTTAAAGAAAATTTCAAGCAAAAACAAAGAAAGGTCTAAAAAAATTAAGTTCGATTAGTGGCTGAGTGAAAATTCAAGGAACTAAGTCATTTTTCCAGGATCTAGAAAGTTTTTCAAGGACTTTCAAGTACCTAAATTTAGCCTTAAAAAATTCAAGGACTTTCAAGGACCGTGGGAACCCTGTATACATCATCTTTGGGATTGTCTCAAGAACGATCTACTGGGGAAGTTCCATGGGGGTTAAAAGCACGCTTTCACCGAAAAAAGGCCTCACATGGGGTTTTATTGAATCTTTTTCCTATTTTACTTCAGCTGGCATCATCTGATAGCCTTGTATCTCAGTTTTGGGAAGTAAAACCCTATGTGGGCCTTCATCCAGCTCCCGTTGCAAGCGCTGGCGAGCATTCACTTTTTCCAGTCAAAGCGCGCTTTTAACCCCCGTAGAAGGTCCCCCCAGTAGGTGCCATTGGATGTTTTCCCGATAGGATCTTGAGACAATGATAACTCAAAGATGATGATATGTATAGGCTTTAATTCGATATTGACAGCTTTCAGGTTCATAAAATTGAAAAGTCCCAAAAATGACGATATTTTCCCAATACTTTCAACAGAAGGGCGCTGGGGTCGAAAATTGTCCTAGAAACCTGAAAATTTGCAGGTAATAATGTTTCAGTATTTGTAATAACTTGAGAGGGGGGCATCTGGGAAATTCGTAAAAAAAATTTCCCCATAGACTTTTGAAACACCCTAATGTCTGCTGATAATAAAGCTAAAGAGAAAACACTTACTTTAATCCAAAGAAATGTAAAATTGGGTATTTAATGAGGAGATGGGAACATTGGTGATTCAGAAGGACCGAAAAGTGTTTATAGTTGATGTCATTAATGATCATACAAGAATAAACACCATCCAGTCAAGGATACCTAAATCAAATAATATAACATAAATTTTATAAATGAAATAAAGACTGATGTGAGAAAAACCCCCTGCTTTTTAAAGGTGTTTTTTACTACTTTATTCTCAGGTCTTAAAGCATTAATAAGAGATAACTCAAAAAAACTATGTTTTCCAGTTATTACAAAAAACTGTTCCGGGCTGACTAGGCACATTTTAGTATTTTTGAATTTGTCAATACGAAGAACGATACATCTCAAACTATGATCGTTAGCCATTGTTCTAGTTTTCCCGACGGCTGGACGACAACTCAAGATGTGGCATTTCAGTGGAAGGAATCTTGATAACAACAAAACGCCATAACTGCCATCTGACAGCTGATTTTTCAATGCAACTTCTGGCTCTTTTGAAGATTGGAAGAGATGTGAAAACTACGCCTAATGGCAGTCATAACTCCAAAATTACAATTTTTGAGTTGTTGCACTTTAGTAGCAAGGGTGCGATAAGTGGACAATAAATTGAGTTTTTAAAGATATTCATAACAAAAGATATCATCATGGTAAATAGATTAAGGATGTTTTGTAAGGATTTTTTCCTTTCAACCTTTTCTACTTGCTCTAGCCAAACAATTAAAATCCTAACCTGTCAAAATATCCATTTAGTAACATGTTTACTGCAAAGGTTTAAATTACCTTTTTAGAAAATGGATCAATTTATGTTTTTCAATAGATTCGTGAAAATTTATATAGCTAAAGAATCACTAATAAATTTCTTAAATCGCAAAAAAACTTGGTGTAAAATTTTCCTCTAATACTTACTATTAAACAAAATACCTTTCACCTGGTTTTAAAAGGGTTCCTTAAACAGATTTTTAAAATGTTATTTTTAAATAACTTTCATTATGCAAATTAAAACAGGAGAAATCATAACAGCTCAGATTTTAAAGTTGAAATAATTTAACTGATTAAATTTAACACAGCTGAAAATACTACATTCAATATCTAAAAGAGAAATCAAGGAACAGAATCTGAAGGTACCCCATCTACCATCTCAAACTTTAAGAGGAAAAAATAAATATTTGTAATTGGGAAACAACTTTTTAGACTTTATTGATGCCACAATAGAACAAAGGCAATGCAAACTATAAAAAACTTTCTCGATTGGATTTTCACACAAAAAAAACAATAAAAAGAAATATTTACTAAGTACCTTCCACAGCAGAAAATTTTAAACACGATGCACTGCTCTGAAAATTCAGGCAAAAAATGGTTCTATGATATGCTTATTTCAGATTTTTCCATCAAATTTAACAAAGAAAATGTGGGTTGTTCTAATCTAATCTGTGCCCCCTTCTCCCCTATTAATGTAATCTTTTATTGTCTTAGAAGTGAATTTTGAAAAAAGAGGTTTACAAATAATAAGAACCATAAGAGGTACAAATGACAAGAACCAATTTATTTTTGATAAGGTTCAAAAGTGATTATACACCACTTGAACATCTTGTATTATAAAAGTCTATGTGTGTGGGTTTGTGTGTATATTTGTCTTTATAAAAACAAAATAATGTCAACTAACCATCCTCGTCAAAGTGAAGAAGAAGGCTTACTATTGGCCGAGCGAAGAGCGTAACTGGTTATGCGGCTCAATTCCGTTTTCCCTCTAAATATTGCCTATCTCTTTGGACACCAAGAAGTATTCATATTAGCTAAATAATTTTAAATTCATGGATTAATATGTTTAATTAGATGTATAACTGTTCAGTTTATCATTAAAAATTTCTAAAAAATTGTTTATGTTTGGAAATTAAGCGTTCAAAAGAGATAGGTGATATTTAGCGGAAACTCTAACGGAACCGGTTACGCTTGAGGGGGAAAGCACTATTTCTCAGGCGCCAATTCTAAATGAATAGAGTATAGAATAGAATTTTATAGTATAGAATAGAAGGTTGCTATAATGGTATCATCCAATCTTTCTGGGCAATTCCACGGGTAACTGACTGACATTTTTTAAGAAAAACGCTTAGTATTTTGTAATTTTCTTCCCAAAATTAAATGATAAAAAAATACTTTCCACCCAGTTTATTGCTTTCTTGTTAGCTTAATCTAATGGCACAATTAAATTTTCAAAATATGTTTTCATTGATTTTTTAAAAATTTTCAACGACATGGTAACTGACTGACATTTGTGAAACATTTATGTCAGTCAGTTACCTTGTTGTTTAAAAATTTTTAAAAATCAATAAAAACATATTTTGAAATTTTAATTGTGCCATTAGATTAAGCTAACAAGAAAGCAATAATCCGGGTGGAAAGTATTTTTTATCATTTATTTTTGGGAAGAAAATTACAAAATACTAAGAGTTTTTCTTAAAAAATGTCAGTCAGTTACCCGTGGAATTGCCCTTCTATAAAAAAGGTGTGGAACAATTACATGTTTAAATTTATCTTAAACTTCTAAAAGGTGGAAGTTTCTGCAAAATTGCAATTAATTTCATTATTCACTATTTTTCAAATTGAAGTAGTAGTAAATAAAACAGCTTTTGTTCATTATCAAATCATAGAGCTACTAATTAGTTTTAATTTTAAACTCTATGCATCATTAACTATTCTAAAACAATTTTTTCATTAAAAGAAGTCTGATTGATGTGGGGATATCACTCCAACATCCAAAACCTTGACTGAAATAATTATATTCAAAGACAGAGAAATTAATCAGTGAGGTTCAGTATTGATATTGAAATGTGTAAGTCATAGTGTGTAAGATGAAAAAATAAGAATTTTCTTCAAATTTTGTGTTGGGACTCAAAATACTATTTTGAGTCATATACTTGAAAGCAACTTAAGTTGAGCCAGAAGTCATGGCCACGCGGAAGCAAATCTGAGTAAACAGAAAGCCTGCTGGGTTGCTAGAAGCTCTTATTGGCTGACGAGTTTGAGAGCGAGTTGTACTACTACGCGTTACGCCACTTTAAAAAATAATAATACTGAACATTTTATGCATATCGGGATGAAAAGATGCTCAATATACGTGGATTTAAAAAACTAATCATTATTCAAAATTAAAGCTCTAAATTTCACTCAAAATTCAGACACCTCGCGGGGAACTACTTTCTTTGGTTGCTCTCAGCATATTTCTACATAGGCTCAAGTTAAGTTGCAACTGAGAGTATAGTGACATTTTCTGTATTCAAATAAATCTATCAGTGCATATTTGGAACAAGAGAACATTTAGCAGGACTCTTATTATATCCCCAACTTTTCCAGATCAATTATGAAGATTTTTCAGTAAAAAAAACTAAAAATTCTTTTCAAATATTTCTTGCTCTCTTAAAAAAAAGTTTCTGCACTGACCCACATCAGATATTATTTTAGACTAATAATTTTTATATTTATACTTAAATAACCATTACACGGACGAGAGACAAATTAATGTTAATGGACTCTTAATATTCAAAGAAAATATTTCATCCAGTTGTAATTTATAATCTAGATCTAGACCAGGGGTTCCCAAACTTTTTTAGTCCGTGGACCCCCTAACAACATTTTTCATACCCGGTGGACCCCCTGTCTTAAAGACAGTTCAAAAAGTAGCTAAAAATCTTATGTTTATGATTTATATATTTCTATGCCACGCATATAAATTTTATTTTTTTCCAAGTGTTTTTTCTTTTGTTAAGCATTTAATTTTAATTGTTACATATCTTTAAAAAAATTTTGTGCTTTTTAAACTTTGCCATTCACATGGTTACTTGATATTTTTAAGGATATTATAGCAATCAAATATTTTAAAAGTTTGAAATAAAAACAAATCTTAAATTTTAATGTCACTACATTTCAAGACACAAAAGCTTTTTATTTTGAGAATAAGTTTTGGTTGCAAGCTTTTCAAAGTTAATAGCTTATGAGTGAGTTGTTCATTTAAAATTTCATTCACCATTTTAGAAATAATTAAAATTAATATATGGTAAGTTAACAAACAATATGTAATTAAGTTCAACTACGAATAAAAATCAAATTGCCATTGATATGGTTAACATTTTTAAGGTAATAAAAAAACTCGAAACATTTTAAAAGTTTGAAACTAAAAACAATACTAAACTTTTAATAACATTACATTTTAAGGCACAAAAACTTTTAGCTTTAGCAATAAAAGTGTTGGTTGCAAACTTGTCAAAGTTAATGATTATGAGCGAGTTTTTCATTCACAAAATTATAAAATTTCAGAAATGATTAAAATTAATGCATGGCATGTTAACACAAACAACATTTAATTAAATTGATGAAAACTTCCACGGCCTAAAGAGCAATTTATTTGATCACTCAAATCATTTATTCGGCACTCAAGAAATGCAGGATAAAGCCAGCACAACAGTAGTATTAGTATCTCATCTCATTTTCATTCCACGTTAGCATTCACGCTGTAATTGTTTGGTATTTGTTTTTTCATTTTCAATTTTTATCAGTTGATTTTTTTGCCACTGAGGATGCTCTCCGAAGCTGAGAGCGAAACGTTTGGAGATTCCATTCAAACACGGCCATCTATCCCGGAAAATCAAATAAATTAACATTTAATTAAGTTCAAATATGAAAAGAAATTAAATTATACAGTACAAAAATTAAGTGCTTTTTATGAAATTGAAAAAAAGTTTTTGCAATAAAAAAAATCTGTGTTGCTTTTTATACATACATTAGGAAATATGTGCATTTACATATGATATTGAACAGAATTTATAAATTTTGAAACTTCATGAGTTTTCCATAGAAGAAAAAAAAATAGTGATAGATAAGTTTTACCAAAAGAAAACCATTAAAGAAAATATGCAATTGTAAAAAACGATTATCAACATTGAAAAATAAAAAAACTGACATTTAAATTTAAAAAAGTAGGTACTTGCTATGTTCAAATCTTGAAAACACCCCTTTATTATTGATGTTTAAAAGTTACACATGAGTAAATGACCATTAATGGCTATGGCAAAATGTAACAGAAGTCAAATGATAGTGTTAGTTTAAAAGTTTTAATTATTTATTAATATAAAATTTAATTTTTGACAAAGATTCCATCTCCCCTGCTCGCGTTGAGAGGACTCAGTGATAACCAACTTTTCATATTACAAAATTAGATTATAAAAGACAAAATTTTTGAAACTTATCAAAATTTTTCATTTTAATGAAATTTTTCCCTTTGAAAGATGCTGTGGACCCGCTGTGGAAGTCGCTGTGGACCCCCAATTTTCATTTTGATGCCTGTGGACCCCCTGGAATTCATTGTGAACCCCTGGGGGTCCATATGGACCACTTTGGGAATCGCTGATCTAGACAATTTCTACATAAAATGTCCAATTTGGTTCATCATCATGTCAAATTTCCACTACAATAAGAGTAAACTTATAATTCATTGCATTCCAATATGATAAATAATAAATATTCACTGGAATGAAAAACCTTCTTAATAGAATTTGCAATTTGGATCATAATGATACATTGACTCTTTAATAAGAGTAAAATATATACCAGGGTTCCACTCAACATCAGAAATAAAATTCCCTAGCTCTATTTTGAAGATTTTTTGATAGAAAAAAACCTAGAAGTCATGTTATTTTTGCATCTTTCTTTTTGAACATATGATTTTCAATACATAGCCTATTTTTTTTTACTTTCTAGAGCCAAAATTGAGACACAAACATTAAAAATTTATCATTTTCCAGGTTTTGGGAAAAACTGAACAATTTCCTTCTCGGGCATAAAGAAATGAGATTTTTTACTTGAATAACTCTCCTCTAGCAATGCATTTGAATGAATTCATATGTTAAAATGGTCTTTGTAATAAGTAGAATAAAAGAATATTTTTAATTCAACAATCCCAAATATGTGTGTTTTAAAAAAGTTTTTAAAACAAAAAGGTTAAAAAAGTTTTTAAGAAATCTTAAATAACTATTTGGTGATTTATAAATGAAACGTTTAAATACATTCTTAAATATAAACAATAAAAAAATATTTTGTATTCAATATGATGTTGGGTACTGATAATATTTAATTAAAAAGTTTAGACTATGAAAACAGTGCACAAATGAATTAATTAGTAATTAAGATGTGATAAAGATGATTAGATTAATTAGATAAATTCAAAATTTTGGGATTACTTTATTAACTTCCTTTTCAGATTCTTTCTATTCTTACTTTATTCAGATTGAGATTCTGCCATCAAGGGGTTCCATGTCATTTTTCAGCAAAAAAAAGTCAGTTTTTGGCAGCCATTTTATCTGCAATTAAAAAATCCAAAGCTTAGAACTATGATGCATTTGTAAAACTTAATATATACTTGAAATTTTAGTTTAACAATGTTAAGAAATCCATATTTATTTTGTTCTAATCTAAACCGATAAAAATTGGAGTGGTTGGACATCACAATAGCAGAGATGTCATCCACTTTATATGACATGCTGTGTTGACATTTTATCAACTGATTTTTCTGAAAGGTTGTTTTTATAATTAAAAGTCAATACAATTTCAATTGAAATAGATGTATAGAAATGTATGAATTGTTTAGAACTAATTAGAACAGACAATGTTGCTTTGAACCACTTGACCAAAGACAGTTCAAATACATATATTACACAGAAGCATATATTCTGATGATACTCAAGAATATCTTTTCAATTGAAAGTAACTTTCACTACTACTAAGCACAAAATAATAATTTTCAAACATCTTTAAGTTGTTGTATTCATACTGTTGTGTGATCTTGCAAAATGAAAAAAACAACCTTTAATCCTTTTAGTACTGGGAGGCGACTCTTCTTTCATTAGTGTTTTTGTGATTGGCAACAGTTTAGTGTGATTTTTAGAGTAAATAAGCGATTATAGAGAGTTGCTCGCCTCAGTTGAAGTGTGCTTAAACTTTACTCTTTTGTTTCCAATGAATGCTTTAATTTAATGCCTACCCAACACATACCTTCACAAAAGAGAATTCCAAAATTAATGCTAGAAAGTTTTAAAATATTTTTTTTTTGACCCTTAGGGTGTGGATCAATACAATGACCCATCTTCTGCTTTTTACAGACCTTTTACTCGACTTTTCTAGTCTAAAATAAGCTGTTAAAATTACACACAGCTGTTTAATGATATTAGTCAGGACATTAGGAACAAAATCGGCATCTTTGCTGATGACTTAAAAATTTGGGGTAGGGTAGATACTCAGGAGCAGGTACAAAATTTACCAAAGGGATATTATATCGCAATGGGCTGAAAAATGGGGTATGTCCTTTAACATAAGTAAATGTCAGGTA
This sequence comes from Tetragnatha versicolor, assembly GCA_024610705.1. NCBI lineage: Eukaryota > Metazoa > Arthropoda > Arachnida > Araneae > Tetragnathidae > Tetragnatha > Tetragnatha versicolor. The sequence goes on along the minus strand of JANDEH010000032.1, from coordinate 1,906,919 downwards.
CTTCATGTGGGTCGGGGGAATGGTAGGGCAGAATTTTTTCTGCAAGGGGACAAAGTGAAAGAAGGTAATATGATCAAAGATTTAGGGGATTAGATTTCAATACGGGTAGAGATGGAAAATTTCCGGAAATTTTGGGAAGGCGGAAAAAAACTGGAAAAAAACCGGTTTTTTTCCGGAAAAATTGGAAAAGTCGGAAAAATTGACCTTTTTACTTAGAAAAGAGCGGTTTTTGAATACATATTTTTTTAGAAGCTAAATAATCATTTGTTGTATTAAAAATTAATAGTCATTATATATTATAAGTTATTAAATCATTAAAAATTAATTAAAAATAATTCTTCCGAAATAAAAATATGCAGCATTTTACGAGTAATTTTAAAACTAAAAAAAAACTACAGTTTTTATAACTATAAAATAATATATGCAATATAAATATAAAGCATGTGATTGTAATAAATAACATTAATGTAATATTTATCTATTAAACATAAAGTACTTTTGATGAATTATTGTATACATGATCCAATAACAAATAACAGATGTTTGCTATAATATCTAACATCAATATACATAATTGATCCTAACCTTTTGCACATAATCATTGCAATCATGTTTTTTTTTAGAAAGGTTGAGAAGTTTTAATTACATTCTGCCAATTTAAAAAAAAATGTTGAAGTCATTATATAAAAAATTTTTCATTGTTTTGTTTAAATATTTTTGTAACTTATTTTTTTTATTTAATTTTCATGATATTAATGTGTTCATTGTTCAATAAAGACTCGTACACCATAAATATTTTTTTAAGCAACCCCTTTAAAAAACCTCCAATAATCCCAAACTTAGAAATCTGATCTAAATTTTTTTTTAAATTCAGATTAAGCAGAGAAACTTGAAGTATTAGTAAGTCATTTCATATGCTTATGATTGTTAGACAATCTGATTTAATGGTTAAAATATATTTTATGTGCTGCATTTTATAATTAATATATAAGAATACCAAACTTAAATTTCTTCTAATCCTAATTGGTATTATTGATATTAATTTGCATTGCAAATATTGAGAAATTGTGAAATATTGAGTACAAAAAATATCAAATGAGAAAACATGAGAATGTGAATGTAGAAAATTTTTAAATGCATAAAAACTTAAAAATTTTCAATTTTTCCCGAGTGGAATCCAACTTTTTTGGGAAAAAAATGCTTATTATATGGTTAAAACTTAATTCCTAAGTACTTTATTGTATAAGATTATCATCTTAATAATCTTTTAATTAATATTGGTTATAAAATATATAAAAATCGGTTATAAAATATATTCTAAATAAAGTATTTTAAATTAACATTTTCAATTTTTCCGGAAAGAAATAAACCCTTCGGAAAAAAACTGGAAAAAAACCGGTTTTTTTCCCAAAGTTTCCGGTTTTTTTCCGGCCATTCCCATCTCTAAATACGGGGAACAAGGGGTCACAATTTCAAATTGAATAATAATTGTAGTGTGGGTTAACCTTTTACAGGCCGAATTAAGATCCAGGTATATTTTAATTAATTTTTGTACATAAAATACCTTCTAATGGTTCAATTAAGAGAAATTATTAATATGAAGGCGGTAAAAAATTTTTAAGTGTGATTTTCACCATGTTCCCAATTGGGAACATTGGCCACTTCCGACTATACTTCGACCGGGGAAACAAGCGTAGACTCAAATGATAAACAAATCAAATAAAACCCAAATTTTGGGGAATCACTAACAAAATCAACCTTAATTATAGTTTATCTTTGTGTTTGGGCTGTAATTTTATAGAAATTTCAGAAATTTGAAAACAATTTAATGGCAATTTCTTGTGACAAATAAGCAAAATACCAAAATTTTATATCTTATGCAAGTAAATTTTATATACTAGCCTAAAAATACAATGTTAAATTTCGGATACCTAAAACAACTAAAATATATATGAGGGATTAATTAATTTTAATTTTCCTATCATCGAAAGCCAAGTTTTTATTTTATTATACACACAAGAAAAATATTGAAATTATTGTACATTTATAAATAGGATTTAAAATGGATCATAATAATTTACACAAAAATAATGAGCCAACATTTGAGTAAAGAATGAAATAATTGGTTTTTGAATGTAGCATTAATACACTTATAAGAAAATTTCACTGCCATGTCATTACTAAATAAAGTCTGAAACATTGTATACTTATTATCTTATACAAAACGCATTTTGGATCCCATATTTTCGAAATTTATTTCTTTTGCATAGTAAATAACACAATACTAGACATGTGAATCTACTAACATTTCTTTTTTACAAGCATAAATTCTCTGCGATAAGTTATTAACTTTGGAAGCCGACTCATTCAATGTTTATACACATTCATCATTTCTCTGAACAAAATCGTAGATTCAAACGAAAAAAAATATACAATTAAAACCAAAAAATAAACCAGCTACTTCCTTTCTGAAAGGGGATTCCCCTTTAAGCAATTATATAACCTTTTTATTCTTTACGAAAAAGAAATACTCCCGTTCTACTGAATTCTATAATACTACGCCATACTACAAACTCGGGTTTCCCGTGTATAGCGGCGACAGGCCAATGTTCCCAATTGGGAACATGCATGTTTCCCAAGGTACTACAAGCGTGTTTTTAATAGTTATTAATTATACTGAGGATATCTATTTAAGGTAAGTCTTTTCCAATATCCTTACCAAATTTTGGAAACTTCGGACAGTATTTCGATATTTCATGAATTATTTTGTGTACCTCTATCAAAAAGTATAAAAATGGCCTATTTTAAGATTTTTTGTATTTTTGTCTGATAAAGATAGCAACTTTGTTTGAATTTTAAAAAATCAAGTCATCTTTCAACTTGACATGGTAAAATTTTCAACAGTATACTGATAGTAGTTATTTTTTTATGAATTTTCAAACACGATGTTGCCAATTGGGAACATTGGCCTGTAAAAGGTTAAAAAAGACTGGACCAACCTTGCTAGGTTTACTCCTGTAGTTGGTCGACTTAATTTGTATAATGTAACAAAATGTAATTAGTGTAAAAACAATTGGATGATTTTGTCAATGCAACTGTAAAAGCAAGAGAATAGCTCAACAAAAACCAGAAGAAGATTGGCACACTTTGCATACAAGGGTGTTTCAAATAGGTGTTTCATAACTTCTAGGGTACATCAAGAAGAACAAGAATTGGTATAGGTTAAGGGGGTTTAAGGGTTTAGTGTTAAGGTTTAAGGGGGGTTTAAGGGGGGAAATTGGCAAAAAAACTCGCATATCTGGGCAGAGATACAATTGTTCGATTCCGGCATTTATTACATTCAACCAATTCCAATGCTTTTATACAAAAGTCTTATGAAAATGTTAATTTCATTAAAAAAATAAACCAATAAATGCAACAGGCATGCGTTGTAGGTAGATAGACTGCCAATAGAAAATATCAAGATCAAAACATTTTAATACTAGAGTCTAGTTGGTTGTTTTTAGTTATATATGGCCCAAGGAACAATTTTAACTTTAATCTAACTGAAACGCATGCCTGTTTCATTTATATAGGTCTGTTTTTGAATAGAATAAACATTTTCATAAGATTTTTACACAAAGCATTTGAATTGGTTGAATACAATAAATGTCGGAATCTAACAATTGTAACTCTTTCTGGTCAAATATGCGAGATTTTTTGCTAATTTTGACCAGATTTTCACCTCTTGAACCCCACTTGCGACCCCTTAACCTACACTAATTCTTGTTCATTTTGATGTACCATACGTCCCCTAGAAACACCCTTGTATATGTTTCACTGGGTGGTGAATTCATTAACATTCAGGGCCTTTCTTAAGAAAAAAAGAGGAATTCTTTATAAAGAATGTTATTCACTAAACGAAATTATTTAAGTTTTACAAGATGTTAAAAGTATTTATGTCACACTAATTGATTTAAACATTGAACTGTTCTTTACTGTTGTACAAAAGGATTGTGAATTTTTAATGCAACTTAGTTTTGTCTATATTTTAAGTGCACGATAAATGCACAAGTTTTATCACATTACTTTAATAGATGATTCTTTATAAAAACAAGCGCAAAATTTATTACACAGCTATGTCTCATTGAAAATAACAATCAAGTAAAATTGTTTTGTTAAAATTACAATTTAATTATAATATTAATAATAATTAATATATTTTTATTAAAATATATTAACACTAGAAAAGTATTATTAAAGTGGTAGATTAAAACAAATGCTCGAACATGGGATCCAATCAGATTGAAAAGGGGAGAATTGAAAGCAGAGATCAGAACACTAAAATAATTAAAATCTTAACAAGGGTAAAAAAAAGGGGTTTAAACAAAGTTTGGAGAAATGTATATTGTTGCCAACATTCAGCCAGGAATGAGATGGATCTTATTCTGAAAAGTTCAAGGTGGTAAATTAAGTATGAAAATAAAGTAGCTTTAATTTTTTCACAGTAGAGTTTTCTTTACAAATAATTGTCTTTTTTTTCCTCATTACATTTAATCAAAAACAATTTAGTTTTAAACAAAACAGCTTCATTTTTTACCCAATTAATCACATACAGTGGAAGCTGGAATGTATTTAAATCAAAGTTCCCCATGAAATTTATGTAAAAAGTTGTGGGTATTTCAAATTTCAACTATTTTAGTTTGAATGGTTTCTTGCAAAAATTTGAAAATCTTGACAATTTTTTTTATCATTCATTCTTTTTAAGAGGTATTTACCAGAACCAACAAAAGGAATCAGGGGTTGATCCAGACAAAAATTGTGGCCTTTTTGCTGCCCCTTCACGAAACTTCCCCTCTTTAAATCTGCCCCTTCACAAAAATTAATTTATAAAAACGCCCCTTTCATGAAATTCAAATCAGCTACAGTGATAATATTTGCAGGAAAACATTCACAAAATATTTGAATTTTTCTTGGTTTGTGAGTGAATTTAACTTTTACGCACTGATCTGCTAACTATCACTGCTTCAATTTTTCACAAAAACATACTATCTTTTTCGCTATAAATAATGAAATGGGTCCCAAAATATAAAACCTGGATCTACCCCTGGGAATGTTCTTTTGTAAGAGAAGTCACCATTCCTTAGGGTGAACCACACTTGAATCATAATTTAATAAATTCTGAACAGGCCAAGGGATAGAAACTAATACTATTTTTAAAATCAGTCACTGAATCTAGAATTAAAGACGGGAACACTTTTAATTGGAAGTTTTTAACTTTGAATAATCTATGTTGAAATGCAATGTTTTGCAAATACCTGTTATTGAAGAAACAGCTTACAAATATTAGTTAACAAGGAGTCAAACCATTGAGTTCTAAAAACCAATAAAAAAGCAAACTGCAAAACTTAGATAAGTCAGTGTGGGCATTTCAGCCAACTTCATTTTATTTGATTTTGCTTTTTCCTTTTCAGAACCCAAATTCTTATTATTATTAAACATTCTCTAGTTCCCCAATTGGGATGCTACGTCTATCCCTGATTTTATTCTTTTTTCTTTGATGGTACATTTTGAATACCAATCATTAAACTTACAATGGTGATAAAAAAGTATTTATTGTTAAGTAAATGTATTAGTTTGCCATAGTAACTAAGTTTGTATACTATCTACTAAACCTGGGAAGTATAAATAACCGATGAACGAGTCTGATGAACAGTGAAACATAGCTGCCAACCTGATGGAGGAAAATATCGGAGTACTTTCATGGACTTACACATGGAAGCATACCCACCTTTTTTTCAGTCACAATTTAAAATTTAAGCCGCCTTGTTAGTTCATAGTAGAACTACGAAGCACAAATAATTTAGATAAAACCCTAAAACAATGTCTATGAAGAAACAAAAACACCCCCCTTAAAGTAGATGAAAACAAAATCATCCATAAGTTACAACCAAAGGCGTCCGAAACGATTAATCATGGTTCCTGCTTCATAACCAAAATAGAATTTAATGCTTTTTTTTGGAAAAATAAAACTTTAAAAAGAAAATGTACTATTTAATTAATATAATTCACTCATCTTACTCTTAAAAACTTCTTACTTACGATTGAAACATAGTTTTTAAAAAAAATCGGAGTTTTTAGGGAAAAATCGGATTACCGGAGAAGAAACCAAAAATAGGAGTAACTCCGATAAAATCGGAGTACTTGGCAGCTATGGTGAAAGTGCAAACAGGGTGCCTTAACATTCAAGGAGTATTAAAGAGTTTTATAACAAATACACACATTGAGAAAAAGACATTTTAAACATAACATTCAAGACTCCATTTGCATTTAAAACAAAATCTTACAAATCAACTATAAACAAAAGTAATAGTGGAAACTTACCAATAATTTTTTCTGTAAATCTTTACAAAATGGAAGATAACTGACACAGACCTGAAGGTATCCTTTTCACCCCTGTAAAAAAAGGTCCGATGTAAAAAAACAAATTCTTAGATACTATTATGATTACCTTATTGAAACACACCAGTCAATTTTAAAAATTAATCAACAGCCCCCAAACAAATTTGTCTTATCGATCACTTATCTGTCAGTGTGGGGCGCAAAGAACCTTTTCAAGTTAAAAAAAGTTCAAAACATGAAATAAATTGTCTACAAGAATAAAGACAACAAGTTTTAATTATTGAGCAACAGATAAAAAATTAAGTTAATATATGGAATCACTATACAAAAGTAAAAAACAGCTGATACACAATTGGTTTATTTACAATCTAAAAAAATTAATATACAGGTTGTGTAAGCCTTTATGATTGGATTAATGATTTTTAAGCCTTTATGATTGGATTAAACCAGCAAAATTGATCAAAATTTCAGCTTTTTCTACATAAAAATCAAACCAATGAAATTTCAGTTCTTTAATTAGTTTTTTAAATAAATACCTGAATCTGTTTTTTATCTCATAAGGCAGCGGTTCTTAAACTTTTGGTCTCCATGCCCCCCCCTTATGTAACTGCCAGACTTTGAGGCCCCCCCAAGATTTTGAACCACCAGAGAAGCAACCAAACTTGTTTTAAGGGGAGTTACCCTTAAACTCTAAAAAGGTAGACTAAAATAATAGCAGAGCTTTAAAAAAGACAAAGATTAATTTATTAACGAATGTAAACATTATTTAACAACTGTAAACAAATCTAACTTTCAAAAACAACTAGGACTGACATGTGGCCAAACTAAGAAAACATCTAGTTATCAAGAAACCCCTATAATATCTAAAGACATAACATGATTAAACGTGTCATCCTGACTAGCAGGAACAAAGACACAAACAGAAAACTAAGAATACATTCTATGATCAGTGCAAAAGGTAAGAGAAGCAGCTAGCCTCACACAGGGCTTTTATCTAAAGGCTATGTGATGTCATATCAACCCAAGCCAATCAGAGGGGATGACATCATAGACTCAATTCACCTTAGTTACATAGTCAAAACTATACAGTCCAAATTAAACAGACTTTTGACCCTACAACACTTAACCTTAGAATGCATAACACTAGAACTCTTAACCTCAGAAATTACATTGGTCAAACAAGCAATCAGAATATCAAAACAAAGTTAAATACATATTGGTTACAATTACAGTGGCTAGAAGGGGATAGTGTGTCGTTCGAAGATGAAAACTGAAAAAAAAATTACTCCTCCGCTTGGTGTCGCTGCTGTTAGACGTGCATATAGGCGCCTGCGCATTGCGACTCTCATTCTCAGCGGCTATGTTATTGTTTACGCCGTGTACAGTGATTTCGCAAAACGTAAACAACAACATACCATGGCTTTGGCCGGCTTGGTGCTGAAAGTCGCAATGCGCAGGCGCCTATATGCACGTCTAACAGCAGCGACACCAAGCGGAGGAGTGAAACGAGGAGAAAAATTTTAGCATTGCTGGTATTGGCGAACGACACACTATCCCCTTCTAGCCACTGTAGTTACAATTGAGGTGAACAAAACAACACTTTTAGCTATCAAGTTGACTCAACGATCAACGTTATTCCTAAGATACCCCCAAATTTTTTTACCCCTAAACTTTACAATCACTGAAAGTAATAAAGGGGGTGGTCTCCCTCAGAAAAAAATTTAAAATTTGCTTCAAAAAGTAATGTTTTAGTTCATTTGGAGACATTTTTGGTTATACACCCAAAGAGAACAGCTTCTTATCAACCAAAGAATTTTCAAGGGAAAATTGTAAATTGAAGTTAAAATTTAGAGGGGGCCGAGGGTCCTCCCCAGATAATTTTTTGAAATATGCCCCTTCAAACTAGTGTTTTATTTTCATTTTTAAAATCTTTGGAAAGACCTAAAAGGTATCTTGGTTGGCCCCCTTGAAAGGCGCTGCGGAACCCCAGGGATCCACAGACCACAGTTGAAGAACCACTGTCATTATGTGATTAGTCAATTTTCAGAGGGAATTTTACAACTTCCCCAAGCCCACTTATAAAAACCCCTCGCTTGTTAGGGGTGCATTTCTAACCCCCTATTCCTTGATGATTCCGAGTCACGTCACACGCTCATTCGACACAAAACAAAAATCAAGTTCGCTCAAATTTCAAACGAGTCTACAATCCACATTAGCGCATAACAGAGAGGAGAATCTAAAAAAATAAAAAAAACGATTCAGAAATTTCAATTTTTAAGTCAAGAAACAATAACAATGACATGGCAGTCTATGAGTTGAGTTGTTTTTCGACTACCATGAACGAAAAACTTTTTGATTGTCTTATAATATTTTTTAAACATAAATTCGATTACACATTTTATTTGGAAAACTACCTGATGGGAATTCAATTAAATTGACTTTTTTTAATGATTTTCAAAAAGATATATTTCTTCTTATATTTTGTTTAATGAAAATGCCATAAAAATTCAACAAACCAAGCCAGTAATTTGTCTCAAATTGGCAACATTCTTTTTATTGATATTTACATAAGAAAGCGGGACTGGATTTTGTTTCGGTTATGTTAGTTATAGTTGAGTGAGAAAAATAAGGATTTTTAAACAGATCCATTCATTTCCCCAAAAATTTTCCGCCTTGTTTGCTGTTTCATTGCTCCAGATTCTTTCCGTTTGGAGTTGCTTATTCTAGGACAAGTAGGGGGTAAACAATGAATTACACTTTAAATTGTCCATCGCTTGAGCATATAGCTCTAGTAAAGGTAGCCACCACATTATGGAATCAAGATAATATCAGGGTTTTGATGTCAAATTTTCCATTAGATGCATATGAAATAATGAACAAATGGAAGGGGGTAGAAAATAAAGTATTAGCGAAAGTACCACAGCTTTCACTACCAGAATCTTTAAAAGTGGATATATTAGGTTTTATTAAACCAGTAGGCTTACAAATATTGAAATGGAAGGTATATCATCAAGTAAAAAGCCGCCTTTGTATAGGTCTGCCAAGTGAGCTTTGTTGGACACCACAAGGAACAGTAGATTCAAAGAAAACGGCAAAAGCCTTAATTAAAAACGAGAGTTTAAGTGTTATCAGCCGCTACAAATTAGCCTGTATTTACTGCTTAGAGGATGATGTTCTGGAACTGTGGAACAAAATACCTGAAAGTTGCAGGAAATATTTTTATAGCGATGAACACCCGATAAAGGTTAGGCAGGATTATTTAGTGGTTCTTTGGACGTATGATATAAAAGGGGAAGTGAATAAGCTGGATAATATAATTGAAAGAAGGTGGCAAAGGTGTTCTCCTTATCAATACGCATTTGAGACTGCAGCAGTTGGTGGCAACAAAGCGGCAACCGAGTATTTCTTGCAAAAACTAACTTCCAGGGAAAGAGAAGAGTCGTTGGTGAGAACTGCGGATAACATAATATATTCTCATCACCTTAAAGCACACTCTAAGGCTGATGTTTTATGTTTTTTACTCTCGCAAATGGACGAAGAGCAACAAATTGAGGTATTTAAAAGGTGCCCTGGTAAAGTGCTGACCTGTTTGCTGGAATGGCCTTGGCAAAGTCTCTTCATGGAAACAGCAAATTGTATGTGGGACTTTCTGGAAAATTACAAGTATCGTGGTTTACTGTCTGATATCCTCAATAAAGTGATAGGGGGCCACAAAGATTATGACTATCAAAATCTTTTTAGAGAGTTTTGGGAGCAAAGTCCCAATGCTCATAAAAGGAATGCTATAGATATATTTGGGGATCGTCTAGTATCACAATTATTTGAGATTGAAGATATGGAAACTATTAAGCTAATTTTTTTAAATGAAAATCTTTTAGACAAAAGAAAACTTATTTTCAGTCGTTGTGGGCAAGAAATTTGCCGTGTTTTAATTCGTTGTGATAAGTGGTATTTACTACAGTTCTTTATTCGAGAGTGTATTTCATCGAAAGATGAAATGATAAAATTTAAAGAGGAATTTGAGGGGCGAATAGCATGGGGGATTTCAAAAAAAGAATTTGCAAAGAAGAAAGATAAATTCTTTCAACTGTTGGATGATTTTATTAATGGGTACAAAAAAAGAAAAAGTGTAGCAGAGGGTGATAGTAGTCCAGCTAAGAGACTTCATAGCACAGAATATGAATAAATAACACATAGTATGAAAAAATAGGGGAAAATGCCGAGATATAAAACAAAACACATTGAAATTCTAATTTGAAATGACTTGAGAATACTATAGGGTTGAGTGGGGTTAATGGAACCCATTTTTGGAACACTACATTTCTCAATAGAAATTTTTTGGAAATGGTTGAATTTGAACTAATTGATTAATTTAATTTAAGACCATATTAATAAACAAAAATTTATCAGATTAGTTTCTAAAGTAATACTTTAATAATAAGGCAGATATAGACCTTTAATAATCAAGTACGAACTGCTAAAGTCCATGTATATTTTAGACCGCTATAACCATTTTACCCCACCTTACCCTATAGCATAACCCTGTGCAACATTGAGAGTATTCTCTTTCATCTTTCACCTCAGAAAAAAACAAAAATGGTCATAAATGACCTACCTCCAATACCTCCCTCCCAATTTTTATTCTGGCTATCCCACTGTTTCTATGTTTTGCGTGAGCCTTTTATTTAAGTTGTAATTTAGTTTGTCTTATTCTTTGTGCTGTAAAAAACTAAGCCAAAATAAAGTCACTCTTTGATTAAAATGTGTTTTTACACTTTTTTATTTAAAAATTCATTGAATGTGTTGGACCCCATTGATATTCTTTAAAGGACTAAGTAAAGAGTAATACTTTTTAACTTTGTCTTAGTCTTTCTATTTTTTACTTTCGTTGTTGTGAAATAAGCAGAATTATAATTTATTTGTCAATTCAAGTGATTTTCTTTCAGTTGAGATTTCATATGTTTTAAAAAGGGAACAAGTCCATCAACTGTACAAAGATTTTTAGTATTGTGTATAGTAATAAACGGACTTGCACGGTAGGGGGATAGAGCGATAACTGCATAAGTCAGGGTCACAGAAATGCATACAAATTGTGTTCAATTGGGACCATAGATGAATAAAAATAGAATTTTGAAGATTATTATTCAATTATTAATCTCGGAAAATACAAAAAGATACAGTATTAATGTGTTATTCTCTTTTAATATCATTATCCAAATTGTTTTGATAAAGAAGCTTTAAAAAAGTTTTTCACCTCCTTTAAATTTTCTTCGTAACGGGTTAAAAGTTTTTCTGCGCCTCATTATGACTTAAAACCCCGCTCTTTGTTTGAAACATTCCTTTAAAAATTTGTAATCCTATTTAATAGAGAATCCTTGTCTGAATCCTTAAATTTCCTGCCTGCTTTGAAAGGACCAGAGGACGGGCGTCTCATATGTGATATACTGTTTAAACTTAGAATTTTTTATTCTCACTAGATATCGCCCTATGTCCGTTACAGTAAATTAGTCGTAAGGGTACATCTCGACCTTCATCATTCTCATAAAATCTATTTAATTTCTGAGGTTTACTTTGGGATATATATAACGTGACCAGACGTCCCGTTTTGAACGGGACTGTCCCTTTTTAGAGTTACGAGTCCCAGTGTCCCCCAAATGAACTCTGGGACGCAAAATTGTCCCGTTTTCTGAAAATTCGCGTTTAATTGTAAAGGAATATATTGACTTAATAAAGATGCAGAAGTTTTTGACGAATTTTCGTTAATTTAGAACTGCATTACCATCGCAGAAAGTAACCCGATTGGAATAATCTGAGAAGACCCAGTTACAAATTTCAGTTCTAAAGGCAATGTTGATAATTAAAGCGAATATCAGGGTTCCCACTCAATTTTAGAAATGAAATTCCCTGACTTTTCCCTGATCAAATTTTTTAGATTATTCGGGTAAAAAAACTAGCAATTCACGGCATTTTTCGGATACTTCTTGCATTTTTGAATACATAATTTTAAAAAAATTGACTATTTTTTCACTTACCAGAGCCAAAATTGACACGCAAACATGAAACATTTTCTTTTTCCGGGTATTTTTCATGATTTTCCAGGTTTTAGGCCAAAATTACCATATTTCCCTGACTTTTTAGGTGAAATTTAAGCAAAAAAAACGTGCCAAGAGTTTCATTCTTACTTAAAATAATCACCAGCTATATTAGGGCTGCCCAACCTCCGGCCCGCGGGCCAGATCCGGCCCCCAAGCCCTCTTAATCCGGCCCGCGAACGAAATTAGAACACCTTTTATTACTTTATTTTCATGTTTTTTTTGCTGAAAAAATTTACCTCACTCACAAAGTATTACCACATATTTCCGGACCTGCCTTCAAACCTATTCTTCTATTCTTTGAACTTATTTTATGCAATTATTTTTGCAAAAATACTGTAAACGAAAAGTTATAAAATATATTGTTGTAATTAAGCATCAGTTAGCGCTTTTGCTTTTCTACTGTAATTTCACTTCTGGCCCTCCATACCTCATCAAATACCCTGAGTGGCCCTCCTCCAAAAAATGTTGGGCACCCCTAAGCTATATTAAAGCAAATTTGTTCCTCTGATAAATATAAATATATAACTAAACGTTTGGTCCCAAGCCCGTGATGCGAAAAGAGGAGGGTGCCACAAAGACCTGTGGCATACCAGGGACGGGTGGGATGACGGCTAACGGACCACCGGCCTCTGGGAAAACCGGCATCGGGGGGAGGATCTGAAATTCTGAGGATCGTTGGACTGGTGAGGAGGGGTCTTGGAGGAAGCAGCCATGTAGAGGATACAGGTGAAAAACTGAGTTTTGCGTCTCAGGCCGCCGGATAGTACAGGAGCCCGGGGCAGCCTAACCAGCATGTCCTGGCTGCTCTATCAGCCGGTGTATAATCTCGCCTGTCTTGTAGCTCCAGGTGGTGCCTGGGTGGGGGCCTGCATGACAGAGCGGGGGGCTCTCCCGAGGTCACTGCTGGCTGTTGAATCCGGGGTTAGCCCCTCCAAGTTGGTCCTCTGAAAATCAGAAGGAATTTTTCTCTCCCCTTCCTACAACTACCAAAATGGAATCAAATAAGAATAAAAAGAGTTCGAGTCAAAACGCAGCTCCTAAAACCCCCTCTCTACCTACTACTGTAGTCCCTTTTGAGGAAGTGGAAGTGCCTTCGGGCGCGGAAGCTTCTCTCTTCAGAGCTACTCAAACCAGATCCACTGGCGGAAGGGTGGAAGTGCCCTCGGGCGCGGAAGCCTCAAACCTGGTGGGGATGGACACTGACTCCTCTGTCAAGGATACCGGATCGGATGCCTTGGCGGGTGACCGGACACCTATGACAGAGGTAGTAAACAAGAAGAAACTGAAAAAACAACGCCAAAGAGAGCGGAAGCTACTGGAGAAAGGCCTGAATAGGATCTCAATTACCGGGGCGGGGGGAGCAACAGAGGGAACGGCCAAGGCCGGGACCTCCGGAGCAACCTCTGATCCAGTGAAAGAAAGTCTTCCTCGCGATGAATCTCGCAAGAGAGTACGCATCGCCGGAGACACCCCTGAAATGATCTCCAAAAAACGACGTACCTACAGCCAGGCTGCAAGGAGAGCTATAACCCTGCAGGTCGTTTGCAATGAAGACTCTACAGAAATGACAACTGTTGACCAGGACCACATCAATTCTGTAATAGATGATCGCCTCATAGAAGGAACCATTTCTACATGTCAAATACATAAAACCTTCCTGAGCTCAAGTGCTCTCAACATTGCTTGTGAAGACAAGGAGACTGTGGAGGTGTTGAAAGCACTCATCAACCAACTCCCTGGCCCTACAGAAGACCATCCTGGTTATCTGGCCTTGGCGCCTGGAGATCGGCCACCCATGAAAAGATTCTTTGCATGGTTTCCGGGTAATAGGCAGCCCATTGAAAACATCAAGCTGTTGGGCGCTTGCAACAAAGGCCTTGATGTTAAAAAGATCGCCATCAAGGCGGTCATCCCAGGGAACGGTGGTAATACTCTAGTCCTGGGGGTAGACACAGAATTGCTCGATTTCCTGAAAGCCAAGGAATTCAGGCTTTTCTGCGGCACACGTGGCTCCATACAGCTGAAAGAACCCACTCCCAAGCCCAACAGGACGGAGGTGGCAAAGGAGGAAACTCCCCCAGCTGAGGATCGTCCTGCACAACCTCAAGATCAACAGTCAGATGGGATGGACCTCACCGGTTCCTCTCCCTTGTTGAGAGACCACCCACTGGAAGAGAGTGAAACTGAAAGGAAGTCTGACTCAGAGCCCTCTTTGGGGGGATCTGGGGACGACCTCTAGCTAAGTCTCTACTCGAACCGGGTGGGAGGGAACTTAAGTCTCCACTCACCAAACCTTCAGGGTAAGTAAAATTTTTCTATTTGCCTAATGGTTAGAGTCAGTCAATTGAACCTACAACATAGTAGAGCAGCTTCGTATAACCTAGCTGCTCAATTAGGTAAACAGGGCACTTTTGTTGCTCTCATTCAAGAACCCTGGGTTTACAAGGGTAAAATTCTTGGTAGACCCACGAATGCACACTTCTTCGCTTCTGAAGGAGTAAATATCAGACCTAGAACCTGCATTTATATCTCCAAAAATATAAGTGCTATGAAACTGTCTCAATTCACATCAGAGGATGTGGTTGCTATTGTAATCAAGGACCTAAGCAGTTCACTTGGGGGAAACATTTGTTTCTGCTCGGTTTACATGGCTTATGATCTCAACATTCCGCCAGAATTCACAGACCTTGTGAATTTCTGTGAAGCCAACAATATTCCTATGATTATTGGTGGGGATGTTAACTCACATCATTCATCATGGGGCAGCTCTGACACCAACCCCAGAGGAGAAAAACTTATGGAGTTTTTAATGAACACCAACCTTACTTGGGCAAACAGGGGAAATCGCCCTACCTTTGTCAACAGAAGAAGAGAAGAGGTCATTGACCTCACATTAACTTCATCTGATATATCCAATCTTATTGAGAATTGGCATGTTAGTGACACACCCTCACTATCAGATCACCGCCTTATACAATTCTGTATTAGGGACGAGATCCCTGCTGAACTATTCAGAAACATTAAAAACACAAATTGGGACCTTTTTAAGGACTCTTTGGTCTCTAATATTGCCAACCTTCGGGCATTAAGCAATAAATGCTCAATCGAGGAGCTTGATACTCAAGCAAGCAACTTGACCAACGCTATTATCGAAGCTTATCATGCAGCGTGCCCCCTCAAACGGAGACATTATCCCTCTGGCAAAAGGGTATGGTGGACCAATGAGCTGGAACGCCTTCGCTTAGAGGTTAGGAGGGCTCATAGGAAAGCAATCAGAAACAAATCTGATGTTAACTGGTCCAATTTCAAAAACCTGCAAAGGAATTTTAAAAAGGAAATCAGGAAAACTAAAACCAATTCATGGAGATCCTTCTGTACTGAAATTCAGTCCTTCCATGAAACTGCAAGAGTACATAAGATTCTTAAGAAATCTCATGAATCTCAACTCACATCGGTTTTGCGACCAGATGGTAGCTTCACTGTAAGCCCTTTGGATACATTATCGACCATGTTGAACTTTCACCTAGGGGATACATGTGTCACCTCTGCCCTTCCTGATCACTCGTTGGAACCTCTACATAGCCCATTAGATTCGGCTTTGGCTAAAACTATAGTGAATGTCGAGAAGGCTAAAGCTGCCTTAGACGAATTTCTTCCCTTCAAATCTCCAGGGAATGATGGTGTTTATCCGATTCTGCTCCAGAAGGGTTGGAACATTATTGGCCACACTCTAGTGGACATATTCGAATCCAGCTTGGTTCTAGGATATGTTCCTAAGGTATGGAGAACCTCACGAGGTGTATTTCTCCCCAAAGCAGGGAGAGACACGTATGAAAAACCAAACTCATTTAGAATGATCACACTGACATCTTTTCAGCTGAAGTTACTGGAACGGTTGATCTTCTGGCACCTTCAATCGGATAACAACCTAAATCGTATTTTTGGTCTGGACCAACACGGTTTTAGACCTGGCTTCTCCACAGAGTCCGCCCTACATCAACTGGTGTGGAGAATAGAAAACACGATTATAGACGGCCAGTTTGCCATTGGCATTTTACTGGACATTGTAGGAGCCTTTGACAACATTGGCTTCGAGGAAATACATAAAGCCCTTATTGGAAATCATATTCATCCTATGATAACCAGATGGATTATCTTTATGATCAAAAACAGGAAGGTCTGTGTTAGTCTTGCTGACTGTGTAGTGCAGAGAGATATCTGTAAAGGATGCCCGCAGGGAGGTATTCTTTCCCCTTTCCTGTGGAACCTGGTCTTCAACTCACTATTAGTACTTCTACGTGAGGAACCTGGCCTATCCCAAGCTTACGCAGATGACCTGATTGTGTTACTTCGAGGTCTCGATATTGGAACCTTACACAATCAAGCCCAGCAGATCTTGAATAAAGTCTCACACTGGGGTGTAACAAATGGCCTGACTTTTTCTGCAGAAAAATCAGAGGTCATAGTTTTCACCTGGAACAGGAAATGGAGTCTGGCAGATTTGTATCTAGGCGACCAGATTATAAACCGCAAAGAGTGTGTTAAGTACCTAGGTTGCTACCTGGATAGTAAACTTACGTGGAACACCCACGTCAAAGAAAAAACAAGAACAGCTACAAATGTATTAATACTTTGTAGGCGGATTGTCGGTAGGAATTGGGGCCTTAACCCTAAATCCACTCTCTGGATTTATACTACCATGGTTCGGCCAATACTCTCCTATGGATGTATGATCTGGATCAATGTCATTAACAAAAGCACATATGTAAATATTTTACAAAAGGTGCAAAGACTTGCTTGTCTATGCATTAGTGGGGCCTTTAACAGTACTCCTACTGCTGCATTAGAATTTCTTCTACAAATTCCACCCTTGAATCTGTACTTAAGTGGGGAAGCAATTAAAGCCATGTATAGGCTAAACAAAAATGGCACATGGTGTAAAAGAACCGGTTTCGGTCATAAAGGCCACCTGAAAAGCCACATTGATATCTGCCTGGACTTGGGCAGGGATATTCCTACAATCTTTATGCCCAAAGATGCAATAACCAAAACAATAGTTCCAGACAAACTATTCTCAACCCACATTCCAAAAAGGAATGAGATAGAGTCTCTAATTGATGAAATCCCTGTGGGATCAATTGAGTGCTACACCGATGGATCAAAATCAAACTTCGCTGGAGCCGGAGCAATCATAAGAACCAAAGGATCTGGAGATGATTTCCTTAGATTTCACCTCTACCTGGGTAAACTAACAACCGTATTCCAAGCCGAAGTTCTGGCTATCAATATGATAGCCAAGGAGCTCTTAGCTGAAAACACGGTTGACAAGAATATATATATTCTCTCTGACAGCCAGTCAGCTATTCTTGCTCTGGCTAACCGTCCGAAGTTCCAAAGCTGCGTTCTGAACTGCACTCAAGATCTCAACACTCTGGCCCGGGCCCATAATACCATTAATCTGGTTTGGGTGCCAGGCCACTGTGATTTTGCAGGAAACGAACTAGCTGATAGAGTGGCTAAAGATGCTTCACAACTACCCGTGTCGGGCCCAGAACCATTTTACCCAGTCTCATACCAGACCGTTAAAAAGGATGTAAGAAACTGGGTTAAAAATAAACATGAAGATGCATGGTCCAAACAATCTGACTGTGCCCATTCTAAAGTGGTCCTCAGTCTACTCAACTTATCAGGAAAACTCATACACCTCAATAGATCTAACTTACGCCAGGTTATTCAAATAGTCACCGGACATGCTTATCTGGCTAAGCATTTGCACAAGTGTGGTCTAGTCGAATCTCCTCTTTGCCCAGCGTGTGGGGAAGAAGAAGAAACTCCAATTCATTTTCTGGGACGATGCCCAGTGTTTTCTGTCCCTAGAAACAAATTCTTTGGGCTCCCTTATATTGACCTGGATCAAGCTCTTCTCTACAAAGGGCTATCTGGCTTAATAGGGTTCCTAATGTACACAAAACATCTCCAGGTAAGGTGAATTGAACACGAGAAACAAGCAGTGAGGCGCCCTGCGAGTCCTTTTTTCGATAAAAGAATCTATGCAGGGAATTCCCTCTCACAGCTGTTTCGGTATATATTCAAGCAAACTCCCCTCCTTTTTTTTTCTCTTTTTTTTTTCCCCAAATAAGTTACCATCGCACCCTTGCTCAGCCAAGAGTTGGCGTTTGGTGGTTTGGGAGGGATTGTTGCGTCTCATCCTCAAATAGAGTTAGTATTACGACCTGAATCGACCCTCTGAGTCAGGGATGGGATCTTTTGCTAATACCGTATAGGGAATGGCAGTTGGGGATCCCACCTGTTAATCTTAAACTAACTAGAGTATTGACATTAAAAACAGTTTATTTAATGACCATTATCGGCGGTAGAGCAATGGGCACTATTGCCTAAGCTCTTTTTCCCTCTACCCCGAAGAAGAGGGAAACGCCACCTTCAGTTACAGTTAACTAAACGTTTCGGGTATATATATTTTTTAATTCGTAACTTTTATAAGCCAACTGACTTTTTCTGAATAAACAGACCGGTCAATAGGCGGGGCTTATCCAGAGAGCTCAAGTGGCGCCTGCGACAAGCGGTACCGGCATTAATCGATTAATTTAATATTTTTTAATCGAAATCCTTATACATTTTTTTGTTGACGAAACTTGCAATATTCGATTTCGAAAGTAAACATGAAGTTTGTGTAAATCGTTTAATCGTACTCTTTTAAATTGTTTTCAAGATTTATAAATCACTTAAACAGTGTCTAATTGCATTAAGGCACATTTTATCTCGTTTCTTCTCTATTTTGTAATGTATTGGAAAATCTGTGTTGCATTCTTGAACATGATTTCTAAACGTCAGCTATAGTATCAGTATAATTCCCCTAAGCTTTCAGTATAATTCGCGTTAATTATAGGCGTATGTATTTAATTCTATTAATACTAGTATTATATATTTTTATTGTCAAGAATTCATTTCGAATGTGCCTGGGATCTGGGATTCGTATTTGCAAAAGATGTGTTCGTTTAGATTCACGAGGATTGCAACTTCATTTACACATCATGTTTGTCTTAAAAGGCCAAGGGATTATAACAAATATTTGTAGTTATTGAAATATGAGATTTAATAAAATCATTTAGATTCATTATTTACTTGTGTGATTCTTGATTACTTTATATTTAAGCTTGTATTTTTACAATCGAGTTTTTCATCATATTCGATCACGAAATTTTGTTGATGAACAAACCTTAATGATTTAATTTAAATTTTCTATTATAATAGCAAATTTTAAAAAATTGTTGAAAAAAAAGATATTTTTTAATTTTAAAAACCATTTAATGGGCTTATGTGATCGCCAAGGATCGCGATCCTGGTGATCATATGGTCGATGGATTACGTCTTCGCAAAACGTCTCCATGGTTGCCAGACCTAAAAGCTTAACTGTAACCACAGTTTTAGTGCAGGTACCGCGGGTTGAGGGCGTTCGTGTCGTAGGCCGCCCATTGACCGGTCTGTCTCTTATTGTCTGTGAATAAACCAATGTCCCGTTTTGAGTCAGAAAATAAATGGTCACATTAGATATATAGCAAGATTTATGCATCAACAGCACATATTAGTAATGTGAATGATAAGAGATATTTTTCTATCTCTTAGCTGATATGAACTTTAACACATGTTTATGTTTTCCGTGTTTCAGAACCCTTTTTTTTCTTTCATTGGATATGAGGACTAGTTGAAGTTTTTACTATGACTATTTATTTCTTTTAGATTACGCTTGCATTTACACAGAAT
Source organism: Tetragnatha versicolor (assembly GCA_024610705.1). Taxonomy (NCBI): domain Eukaryota; kingdom Metazoa; phylum Arthropoda; class Arachnida; order Araneae; family Tetragnathidae; genus Tetragnatha; species Tetragnatha versicolor. The sequence goes on along the minus strand of JANDEH010000032.1, from coordinate 1,886,661 downwards.
TATTTATTGCTTAAACAAAAAATCATTGATAAAAGTCTTGTTGAAATGGATTACTTATTTAATATATTTCTCAGACTTTACAATGTTTAAACAGTTTCAGTGCTTTTAGATAAGCTGCGTGCATTGCGGGTCTTATGTAAAAAAAGAAATAATTAGTTTTTTTGTTCGAAATAATTTCATTTATCTTCCTGAATAAGTTCTTGAGATAAAATATCTTCATTTTAAGATATTTTCGCCAGTTTTATCTATAATAAGTATGTGGAAATGTTTATTATTAAAGTATTATTTGTTTTCTAAATTTTTAGAGAAAATGGTAGCATAACAGTACAATTTTATTAGCATTTACTTCAAAAGTGTTTTGCTGATCATATGGCAAAAATTAGGTATTTTGAACAGCAATTTTAATTTCTCTACGATTTTTTTTCTGATGTTCGACTTAGAAGCCCAAAGTGCCCATCCCCTGGGGAAAGTTCTTTCCACATGCATGCCGTCCCGTGAGAGAAAAAGAAAAAAAATGGGAGGGGCTGGGCTGGCAATGATGATATTTATTTTTTTAAACATTGAATGATACAGTATCTATGTCACCTGACAGATTGAAATATTTCTGTAAAATTAATAATGAAAGAAATGCAGAGCTTTTGGAATATACGGATATTTGTTTCTGTTTGAATTTCACTATTTAATTTATTAAAAAACACAACAGAGAGATATTGGAAATACTTTTTATATATTTCTTTATGCAGGGTAGGTACTAGATAGTAGTTTTACCAGCGTAGATCATGTGAGCTCATAGAATTAACTATGGGGTTCCCATAGAAAATTTCTGTAGGAATAGGTACTAGACAATTAAAAATAAATAGCTGATCGACATTTAAAAGGATAACATTTGGAAAAAATTGTAAAAATTTATTTTGTAAGTTAACTTATGGTTTAATGTTAAGGTTGTAATCACCACGCCATACTAAAATTCTGTATTCAATTCGTGATTTTACTCATCAGGGACTAATCCAGGATTTTAAACTTTACCCCCATTTTTGTGAAAAACTTGCACGTTATTAATTTTTGTGAAAAATTGTAAAAGCTTTTTCATTATTGTGAAATATTTTTATAAGTTTTCTGAAGGGGAACTGTAAAATTAATGAAAACAGCATTAAATTAGTTATTACTAGTGATGGGCAAAATCGATAATTTTAGGTATCGAATACTTTGGTATCGAGTACTTATAGGTATCGAGTACTTTTAGGTATCGAGTACTTTTTTTCAATGTCGGGAAATGAACCTGAAGGGACAATTTTTTTAGGGCCTATCCATAATCAGACTAATATTCAAAAAACTGAAAGCGATCCATCAAAAAGCCCCGTAGCTACGGGCCTGGAGGTGGATAGAGGCGAAGGATTTGGCGGGGGAAAAACCTAGCCGCGTCAAATTTCTCGCGGATGATAATGACTTGGGTTTGAGCGTTGCAAAATGAAAATGGAAACAGGCTGCGTTTGATCTACTGTAGGTATTATAAAGATTACTTCATTGAAAAATTTAAAACGAAATATGTCAATAAAGTATCGATACTTTTGTGGGTATCGAATACACTCGATACCTATAGGTATCGAGTACTTAAGTATTTGGTATCGATACCTGCCCATCACTAGTTATTACTACAGTTTTATAGCAATTTAAAGACTCATTCAACCATTAATAATTACGGCCGTATTATTTTTCCACCAATCAGAGGCTGTAACCATGGTTTCCTGACCAAACTGCCGGTCAGGTTACCGGTGAATACAGCCGTTAGTCTATCATTAAAAAATAACTTTAGAATTTTTTGTGAAGGTGCCAATAAACGGTACCTAGATTGGCCTGCATTAGTCCCTGCCCATGCAAAATATAATTTCACAGGGCTCCCATTGAATTACACTTTCAGAAATAGTAGCAATAGTCTCCTCAAATATGAAAAATAGTCTCCTAAATAGTCTCCCAAATTACGAAAAATAGTCCCCTTAAATAGCCTTCCCAAATAAAATCCTCCCATTGCATAAAAAATAGCAGTAGATTTTTCAAATAAAATAGACAAAAGCTGAAAATACTAAGAAAAATCACAAATCAAACAAAATTAGAATAATTAGGGATGCAAGTGCCCAACAGGGGTTTTGGAGCACCTTTGGAGCAGGGAAAAATACCATTTTGGAGCAGTAAAACCAAGTGTTGGAGCAGCAAAATTAAAAGTTTCAGGGCAGGAAAAATGCCATTTTGGAGAAGAAAATTGAACTTTTAGAGCAACTTTATTTTAGTGGCCAAAAATAAGATGGAATAAAATAATATTTTACCTTTTTTAGTTCAGAAACTATTTTATAAGCCTAACATATAAACTTTTTGAAATCCTTAAAAATTACATAAGCACCTTTTTAATTCACTAGTTGGTAACTGAATCAGACTTGCCAACCTCTCAGAGTCAAAAATCAGGGGAAATTTTTATCGATGTTTAGACCTTTAAAACCAATTTAAATAATTGAATATCTATAACCTGAAAATTCAAGAGAATTGTGGAAATAATTCTGATAAAAAAACTTTGCTAAATTAGATTATTGAACCAATACCCTCAGTTTTGGAAATTTAAATAAATGTTAGTTAAATGAAGCCATTTACAAAAACTGAAGAAAGTCAATGTTTGCAGTGAACTGTTGTCAACCTGAGTCCCAAAAGCAAAAAAAATTGAGTCCCTAAAATTTTATGGGATAGATGTGTTATTGAAACAAAGGAATGCAATATCATTCCACCCATAATTAGAAAATATGAAAGGATTTATTTATTCTTACAAATTTAATTTCTTTTGACAAATCTTTTTGTATGCACGTAGGGGTGCACAACCTTTTTGGGAGGAAGGGCACTCACATTGTTGATTGGGACATGGAGGGGCAAAAGAAACAGTAAAAATATTAGACTTAATACAGTAGGCAGGTGCAGCTTTTTTTTTATAAAATTTTAAGTAGAATTTGCATCTTAAGGAACTTAACATAAGCTAAGATGTAAGTAATAGAGTTTGAAGTACACTAAAGGGGGGTTCTGGGGGTTCTCCCCAGAAAATGTAGTAAATTTGACAGACAAGACATTGACAAGTTTTTGTATAATAGGTCCAACTTTTGGACATATATTTATAGAATACAATTTGAAAACAGTTTTGAATTATAGAGATTCAAGTGCCAAGGGATTCTGGGGGTCCTCCCTCAAAAATTTTGAAAATTTGACCCTATAAAACATGGTTTTAGCTTTGTTTGGACACCTAGTCTGATTTCATTTTTTATGGGGGGGTGGCAGGTCCCCTACCAACCCCTTGATATCATATCTGAAACTGAAAAAAGTTATAATTTAACTAGATTTTTGAAAAGGGCTGTATTATTATCTTATCTTGCTTAAAAAAGATCACTAGACTTATTAGGCTCCTCTGACCACACTTAAGTTTCTTCTGCATTGCAATTACGATATGAAAAAAAGCCAACTGCAGCTAGGCGCCAAAAAACGGTACTTTCGCGAAAAATCGCTATTTTTCGACTTTTCCCACAGAATGTGATCCTAAACTCGACTTGATGCCTTCTAATCCTTGAATAGTTGTTTTTTCCACATCGCGCTTACAACACAAGAAAAGGCCGAATTCAACTAGCGCCCGCGGCCGTCCAAGAAAGAAGTCGCGGGAGGAACGAAACACTCCGCAAGCCAAACGAAACTTCTGCGAGAATTCGCGATCTTTTCGACTTTTTTTCGTTATAAATCGTATTTTTCTCGAAAATAATATGGAAAGTAAAATAGTCGTAAGATCGCGATTTCTCGCGAAAGTTTCGTTTTGTTCGCGGATTGTCCCGTATCTTCCGCGACTGCTTTCGTGAACGCGGCCGCAGGCGCCAAGTAGGCTTCTTCTTGCGTAGTTATGCGATGTAAAGAAAACAACTTTACTGTGGTCAAAAGCCAATTTTTGGCACAATTCGTCCGAAAATTCCCTTTTTGGCGCAGTCCGGCGCAATTTCGGCCAATAAAGTGTTTTTTGGAGCAAGTTGTTGCAGGGTACAATGATTGGCGAAATCGGCGCTGCCCTTGCATCCCTGAAAAACACAAAAAAAACGAATATAGTCGCCCAAACTAAAAAAAAGTAGCCAAAACCTTCGAAAATCATTGAAAATAGTCGCTTTTGGCTCTTTTTTGCTTAAAATAGTCGCCCAACCTCGAAAATAGTAGCAATAGTCGCCTATGGGAGCCCTGATTTCAGAAGTAGGTCGATGTTTATATATTTTTTAAAGGGTAGAATTTGAGCAGGATGAATTTGAGTTTCTTTACAATCAAATTTACAAGGTATTTAAATTTCCAATTGTGATTAAAAATAATGCCTAGTCAGATTAATTCACTAAACTGAATAGAGTGTAATTAGTTTTCTTAACATAATCTTTAATTCATCACACAAAAGAACACACATTAATATTAGATAATGAAATAATAATATATAGATTGGCTTTAGAAAGAGTCCTGTAGCCGTAAATGTTTACCCATAGCTCAAATGACCGACAACCATAGAGATACAATTATTTACACTGAATCAAAATAATAAGAGATCTCAAAGAAAAGCTTGTAGTACCATTAGATTACAGAATTATTTCTTCTTGTGCCTGAAGAAAAGAAAAAACCAATTTACAAATTTAAGTTTCGAAATTCAGTAAACAATAACATAAGCCAATAACAAGGGTAATCAATGAGTTGAGTTGTTTTTTGACTACCATGAACGAAAAACTTTTTGATAGTGAATATTTTTTTTTATTATAAACTTGATTTCACATTTATTTGGGAAATTACCTGATGGTAATTCAATCAAATGTACTCTTTTTAATTAAATTTAGATATTTTTTTATTATATTTTGTTTTAATAGAAATGCCATATACATTCAACCAACCAGCCTTTAAATTTGTGAGAATTTTCGAAAATAGTTGGCAACATTTTTTTTATTTATGTTTACGAACGTCAAAATTTTTATTTGCCAACAGAAAGAAAAAGATGCTAAAAGATTTCTGCCTTGTTTGCAGTTTATTTGCTGTAGTTTCTTACTAGACGTTAAGGAAGCTTATTTTATTAATTCATTGCTGCGCTGCACATGCGCTGGGAGTTAGATTTCCCAAGCAGTTCTTGGACGTCTTGGCTTGGCGATCACATTTGACATTCAGTGTTTCCATGCTGCCATCTATACTTATTTTTAAAAAGTACATGTTTGGTTAAAAAACTGATATTGAAGATAGATTCTTTTTATTTCTGTAATAATAATTAATTCATAAAATATAACTCAACTTTAAATCAAGCAATTATCACATTAAAGGTTGACTTTAATTTTATTTCTATAAAGAGATAATATAAAAATATTGGAATATATCACAGAAGCATTTCATTTTAGTTATTTTTATTAAATAATTAGATTATATTATTATTACTTGAGGGATAGGTGGGGGGTCAAAAGATTTTCCAAGTTATTGTAAATAAATTCCAAATATTCTAATCAAATTACTATTGAATAACCCCAGAAAAACTTAAAAATGCTGACGATCTCGGTACATTATCGAAGCTTTAATTTTAAATAAAGGAAAATCTGATGCATCTTTTTTAATGGAGTAGCATTAAGTTAAGATAAAAAAAATAAAACTGATGAACCCATCATCCAGTTGTCAAACAAAACAAAAGCAAAAAGAGAGAGAAATCTTTATTAGTTTTGGTTTAAACTTTTTTCAACAGGGGGCAGGGCAGCATTCTTTGTTTTAGAGGGTAATTTTTTAGGCCTATACTTTTTTTTGCGCCAAAAAACCATATCCACGTTTTTACACGATTGAAAACGATAGTTACTCGTTCTCTTTCAAAGTTTGAAAATATTTTGTTTGTTTTAATATTTGAAAGTCGATTATTTTCTGTTGAATGAATCAATGTCTTCAAATGATACAAATAAAAGGCCCGTTTTGGGGCCAAATCTCCCCAGTGACCAGAGTACAGACTCTGATTTTGAAGAGGAATCAGTTCCCATAGTTTGTAAAGAATGCAAGAAGCAATTCACTTTAAAGGGGAATTTGAAGAAACATTTTCTAAAAAGTCATCCAGAAAAAGATTTTGAACCTGTGAAGGAGTTAAAATTTCCTTGTGAGGACTGTAGCTGTCAATACAAAACAAAAAAAGGTCTCTATCAACATCAAAGATTAAAGCACAGCCAAAAAGAAAAAATTAAAGAACTTCATCAGTGTTTTATGTGCCCCTTAAAGTTGGAAAAAAACAATCTTATAAATCACTATGAAAATGAACACAATATTGACACCAGAGAAGAAATTTTGAGCTTTTCAACATATGAAGATGTTATTAGGTGGAAGGAAAACCTGGAAAATAATGTTAAATTCATAGCTGACACTGGCACAAAGAAGAAAAATTCAGGTGTCAAACATCATTATTTCATTTGTCACCGCTCTGGGAAATACAACTCCAAAAGTGCTGGCATAAGACACATGAAAGGAAGTAAAAAATGTAATTTTTTATGTCCTTCAAGAATTACAGTAACAGAAGCTGCAGATGGAAGCTGTAATGTAAAATATGTAAAGACCCATATTGGTCATGATATGGAGCATCTCAAATTGTCAACCACAAAGAGGCTAGCAAAAAAAATAGCAATGAAAATTCCGCTTGATCAGTCTGGGGATTTAAAAAAATGTGAAAGTGCTGAAGCTGAGTTCCTTTTAAAACAATTGAAAAATCCATCAACTTCAGAACCAATTGAAAAAGAAAAGTCCAGACTGACAATGGAATGGGGTAATATAATAAGTTCATCAAGCAAAAAGCAACTAGAGTACATAAAAAAAAACCTTTCTCATGTAAAAGCTGTGCTGCCCACTATTGATGATGAAACAAGTGCAACACAATTTACATCAAAAAATGAGTCAGCAAAAAAAAACCTTGATCCCCAGAGAAGGTTTTTATCCAAAAAGAGAAAACTAAACAATTCTGTCAGCATGATGGCTGAAGATAGAATTGCTGCAAACCATCTTTTGCAGGCTGCTGTAGACCAGTTGAATGAAAGTGAACAATAAACTTTGAAAAGGTAAGTTTAATATTAATATTCCAAACTAAATTATACTAAATATTTTAATTCAATCACAAGATATTATTTAATTCAAGAATCACAAAATTCATAAGGATATTTACTTATGCAAAAAACAAGGTTATGAATAAAGGCAGTTGCTTTCTGTAAATTAGAAGACCAGTAGAATCTCTTTTAAAGGACTCATATTCTCTATTAAAAGAACTTGTATCAAATATATGATTTTAAGTAATTTGTTACAATTCGTCGCTTAAGGCGCAAAATGACATAACTGCATTTTCCCTATTTTGCAGGAGATGAAAAAAACAGTTTGGCTATTAATTAAAGAAAATAATATTATTATAGTTTTTAACCTTCATTTTAGGCCTTTTTGACCGGGGATTGAGATGAAACGCTTCTCTGTGGCGGCGTCCCTAACAATATCAATGAAAGGTGTGCAATTATGTCATTTTGCCTTACGAATGCAGTTATGCTAAAATGACAAAATTGACGATTGCAGCGATTTGAGTCATTTTTTCGCAAAATCGTTGGTGCCAGGTGATCCGGGGCAGGGATTTGCATAAAGATTGATGCATAACTCAAAATGGCCAAAATGTCAGTTATGTCATTTTGCGCCTTAAGCGACGAAATTCAATGTTCATACTTTTCATTCACTAAAACTTTTCATTCACTTTTCCCCAAAATCTAGATAAATCAAAAAATGCGGAGGACAATCAATGACTCTGACTGATATAGCAAACAAGATGGTTTTCCAGCCAAAAACTTAACTTAGTAGGATATATCCAGAAAGCTGTAATTTTCATTAAATATTTTTCATCACTTATAAGTTGTGGTTCTTAATTTAGATTAATCAAAAAATGCGGAGGACAATCAATGACTCTGACTGATATAGCAAACAAGATGGTTTTCCAGCCAAAAACTTAACTTAGTAGGATATATCCAGAAAGCTGTAATTTTTATTAAATATTTTTCATCACTTATAAGTTGTGGTTCTTAATTTAGATTAATCACAAAATGCGGAGGACAATCAATGACTCTGACTGATATAGCAAACAAGATGGTTTTCCAGCCAAAAACTTAACTTAGTAGGATATATCCAGAAAGCTGTAATTTTTATTAAATATTTTTCATCACTTATAAGTTGTGGTTCTTAATTTAGATTAATCAAAAAATGCGGAGGACAATCAATGACTCTGACTGATATAGCAAACAAGATGGTTTTCCAGCCAAAAACTTAACTTAGTAGGATATATCCAGAAAGCTGTAATTTTTATTAAATATTTTTCATCACTTATAAGTTGTGGTTCTTAATTTAGATTAATCACAAAATGCGGAGGACAATCAATGACTCTGACTGATATAGCAAACAAGATGGTTTTCCAGCCAAAAACTTAACTTAGTAGGATATATCCAGAAAGCTGTAATTTTTATTAAATATTTTTCATCACTTATAAGTTGTGGTTCTTAATTTAGATTAATCAAAAAATGCGGAGGACAATCAATGACTCTGACTGATATAGCAAACAAGATGGTTTTCCAGCCAAAAACTTAACTTAGTAGGATATATCCAGAAAGCTGTAATTTTTATTAAATATTTTTCATCACTTATAAGTTGTGGTTCTTAATTTAGATTAATCAAAAAATGCGGAGGACAATCAATGACTCTGACTGATATAGCAAACAAGATGGTTTTCCAGCCAAAAACTTATATTAAGTAGGATATATCCAGAAAGCTGTAATTTTTATTAAATATTTTTCATCACTTATAAGTTGTGGTTCTTAATTTAGATTAATCAAAAAATGCGGAGGACAATCAATGACTCTGACTGATATAGCAAACAAGATGGTTTTCCAGCCAAAAACTTAACTTAGTAGGATATATCCAGAAAGCTGTAATTTTTATTAAAAATTTTTCATCACTTATAAGTTGTGGTTCTTAATTTAGATTAATCAAAAAATGCGGAGGACAATCAATGACTCTGACTGATATAGCAAACAAGATGGTTTTCCAGCCAAAAACTTAACTTAGTAGGATATATCCAGAAAGCTGTAATTTTTATTAAATATTTTTCATCACTTATAAGTTGTGGTTCTTAATTTAGATTAATCAAAAAATGCGGAGGACAATCAATGACTCTGACTGATATAGCAAACAAGATGGTTTTCCAGCCAAAAACTTATATTAAGTAGGATATATCCAGAAAGCTGTAATTTTTATTAAATATTTTTCATCACTTATAAGTTGTGGTTCTTAATTTAGATTAATCAAAAAATGCGGAGGACAATCAATGACTCTGACTGATATAGCAAACAAGATGGTTTTCCAGCCAAAAACTTAACTTAGTAGGATATATCCAGAAAGCTGTAATTTTTATTAAATATTTTTCATCACTTATAAGTTGTGGTTCTTAATTTAGATTAATCAAAAAATGCGGAGGACAATCAATGACTCTGACTGATATAGCAAACAAGATGGTTTTCCAGCCAAAAACTTATATTAAGTAGGATATATCCAGAAAGCTGTAATTTTTATTAAATATTTTTCATCACTTATAAGTTGTGGTTCTTAATTTAGATTAATCAAAAAATGCGGAGGACAATCAATGACTCTGACTGATATAGCAAACAAGATGGTTTTCCAGCCAAAAACTTAACTTAGTAGGATATATCCAGAAAGCTGTAATTTTTATTAAATATTTTTCATCACTTATAAGTTGTGGTTCTTAATTTAGATTAATCAAAAAATGCGGAGGACAATCAATGACTCTGACTGATATAGCAAACAAGATGGTTTTCCAGCCAAAAACTTAACTTAGTAGGATATATCCAGAAAGCTGTAATTTTTATTAAATATTTTTCATCACTTATAAGTTGTGGTTCTTAATATTTTTTGTCTAGAAGATAAAAACATTTTAAAAAGTAGAGTAAACTTTTCACATTTATATCATTTGACATGATTTTTACTTATTTGTAAATTGAATAATGAATGGTTATAGCAGGAAAATTAATTTTGTAACTTACAAGCACACATTAGATGCTACAGTAACCTTTCATTTCTTGATGTTTACAAGCAGGGGCGCCCATATGTTAAAACTCAAGGGGGGGCCCAAGAAAAATTTTAGGTTTTCAGTCAGGCATTTTTTTTTGTTTCGAGGGGAGGAGGGTTTGGTTCAAAGGTATAGATAGAAGTTTGTTTCACTCATGTATTGTGCGTAGTACTTTTTAACACCTTCAAATTATAGTTTTTAATATTTTTACACTTAATGTAGAAATCTACTTGTTCATAATATACCTGGTCGATACTAAATAGAGGGGTGTCTGGGGGTCCTCCCCCTGAAAATTTTTGAAATTTTACTTTTAAGAGTAGATATTTAACTTATTTGGAACACTTTTGGGCAGCAACCTAATAGAATTGTTACCCATGATTTTCATGATGAGTAGAATTCAGGATTCCTATATTTTGTTACTGGGGTGGTGGATATGGCAATGTTTCAGTGTATGAAATGTTAGAAACAATTTTCATATTGCTTTTGAATTAGCTTAAAATCATAATTAAGTATTGGTATAGCAGAAAATATAAAATAGAATGTTGAATAAAAATTATTTATTATGGTTAAGTGAAGATTTTATGTAAATTTTTCGGATTCCAGGGGGGGCCCGGGCCCCCCTCTGCCCCTATGTATGGGCGCCCATGTTTACAAGGGTATGGAATAAATCAACCTAAGCATATTTACTCTGTCATTATTATTTTGTAGCAACAAACATTGTTGATAAAAATATTGAACTTTATGTATGTGTACATAATGAAAAACAAGAATTTAAAGTAATATAAAGACCAACATAAGAATTTAACAGTATATTGCAGTTCAATATGTTTAAAACCCAAATCTCAAATTAAAATAGGTTTTGAACTTGACAAAGATCAAAGTTGTTCACAATCAAATGTTGCAAATTTTGTTAAGCAATTAATTTAAATTTATTTTGATACTGTCTTATATTTTTTGTATAAGGATACTATGTTACTTCTAATTTCACTATGGATGTGAACCATAATCTAATATTTAAAGTTCCAGAGAGCTTAGAAATTCACTAAATTCTTGCTAAAAAAATTGCAAAAACCATGCACATTTTTGAACATTTTTCTCATAGAACAAACAATAAGTTTTGACTGTTGCAGAACTGTGTGTAACAATATTTCCAAATATTTTTCAATTTAATGTAACCATATTTTAAAATATTAGAGGGTTAAAAGGAGGTTTTTTCCTTGGAAAAAGGATTTCAACTCTGGGTAACATGTTTCATGGCCTTTTAACTACTACTGTTTAGGCTACCTTGTCATTGCACAAGAAACATTTTCCCAAGATAATTACATGAGTAACTGCTTCTAATACATTACGACTCTCAGGCGCTTATTCTAAATGAACAGAGTATAATAGAATTATTGCTCACTGAACCAAATAATGCTAAATGTTTACCGATGGATTTAAAAGAACCATTTGCTGAAAATTTAAGTTCATTGCTATATTATGAAACTCCAAATATTGGTTCGACATCTAAAAAAAGAGTTGTTGTTGTCTTATGCCAGCTTTTATACATTAGTACAATTTCTTTTCTGATTTAAACTTTTCTCAGGAACAAAAATAATTGTAGCAAAGGAATAAAATTTATGAAAAAGAAAAAATGTTATTTATATTTTGATGTTTGTAAATAAGTAATAAAATAAAAATCAATCTTGGTATGGAAATGAACGATTTTTCCCTTTGGTTTTATTAGTTGCTTAAAAACTTAAACATCTTTTTATGCTAATCATTTTGCCTTTTTTTTATGAACCAACAAGTGCATAGTTAAACTATAAAAACTTGAGTAATATGAAAACGAAGATTTGCTTCTTAGGTTCAGGTGTCATTTTGGCTTTAACAGTACACAACTGACCTACTGACCATTCGCTTAACCTATATGGCATTTTCAGAATATGAATTCCTCGTTGTGACCTGTAATTATGTTAAATTTGTGAGTTTCAATTTAGAAGTCTAGCACTCTTTATTTAATAGATTTAAGCAATTTTTATACAGTTTTTAATTAATAAACACAGTAGAAATCCCATTTGTTTAAAAACTTTACATCATCCACAATCCATTTTCTTTTTATCCCTCTATTCTAAAAAAAAGTTTTTGGTGAACGGTTTCCAGAGAAAGGCTTTTTAATTACTGAACCGAATGACACATATATGGTATCAAAATGTCCGGATTCTTTCCGGATTTCCGAGTAAGCCCTTCGATTTTTTAAAAAAAATTCTCAATTTTCAAATATTTCCATTTTTTTAGATAACGGATAAGGTCGCAGTTATAAAGCAAGTACTGTCAATCAAATTATTATGCATCCAATCACAACGTCCGATTGACGCTTTATTTTAAGATGAAACATGTTTTTTCACCTTTTAAAAAAAGTACTTTCTTGATGAAATATCACTCAAAGACTGATAAAAACATATTCTAAAAACTTACATGAACGCCATTTTATACTAAAATTTCACACTTTTTGTCCAATATTTATAATTTTTATTTTGATTTTATCGAAATTAATTGTAAACATAGTGATGTTTTGTCTCTTATTGTTTTCAATTGCTTAAACGGTATTGTTTAACAAGTCTGGGTTTAAAAAAAAATATGAATGATAAACACTAGGCATATTATACTATCGAGTTACTTTAAAATAATATTTTTTGTTTGGTCCGAATATTGATAAACAATTAGAATTAGTTATTTTTATAATCATAGATTAAAAATAATTAATGTGAATATTTTTAAAAACATTTCGTTTAAATTTTTGATAAGTTCGAGTTAATATATACTCAAACTTTTAAGGGAGATTTATTCATGGAGGGGATTTGAAGTATTTTTAATAAGTTGGTTGACGTTTTTTCTATAAATTGTTTCATTGTTTTATAAAGTGTGTTAAGTTCAACGAGTTGGAATTTGTGGGAATTGCGAAGCAATTCCAAAAGGTCCTGCGTCAGCAGTTTACGGGGGTTGCCGAGCGATAGCGAGCAGGGGGCGGTAGCTCCCTAGTAGTTAAAAAAAGAATTTTCAACACTTTTAAAGTTTGCGTTACTTCTGCACATTTTTAGCTAATATATTACACAGGATAACCAATTATTTTTTTATTTCTTAAAATATTTTTTTTACTGCTTTCAATAAAAGGAATAATGAACCTAATCTAAAGAACATGTTATTTTAATTTTTTTGTGAATTAATTTTTCATGTTGACCATACTTGTATAATATACACGAATGCACGAAATGCGTTCGCAGAAAATTTTGCTATCTGCAGAAAAACTACAAAAAAAATTTTTTAGAAATTTTTTTATGATAAAATTGCTATAAAAAAATTTTTGAAATTTTTCTGCAGAACTGGATAGATTTTAATAACTTTTACCAGGTAAAATAAGGTATACAATTTATTGAAAAATTAAAAAAAGAAATTCTTAAGCCATAACTCCACCCGTGCAAGGCCGGGCTTATCAGCTTTCGGATATAGATTTTTGGCTTGAATCTGGAAGTGGGTTCAAACGTGAAGCGAAGTGATAGCGCCAAAGTGCGCCTAAGTATCAAAGTGAAGTTGATGACTAAAATTTGCCAAGCCAACCCGAACTCTCCTAGATTTTTACCAGAATTTTTGCGTTGTGACGCAAACTTAGTAAAATATAGTTGTAATAACAGGGCTACAAGTGTCAGGGGGTCCTTCCCCAGAAAAAATTTAAAAATTTGACCTAAAAATAACAGGGTTAACTCATTTTGGTGCATAAAATATCATATGTATATACAGTAAAACTTTTAATTTTTCTTGGGGGGGGGCTTAAGCCCCCTAGCCCGAGCCACCCCTGGATCTACTAGTGGAGAAGGCTAATGCTGATTTTTGGATAAAGCTCATTAAACTGTGAACGGGCCAATTCTTTACAGGGGCTAAAACTCAGAGGCCCCTTTAAATTGTGTTGTGAATCGAATCTGCAAAAACTAAGCAGGGGGCTATAAATTGCTAACGAGCTAAAGCTTTTAAAATTAAAAACGCAAGAAGGCATTGTTCCATTTAAAGTGTTAAATCGAATCTATAAAAATGTAGGGTGGCTAAAAATTTTGTAGTGGTTAAAGCACATTACAACTTCTTTTTTAAAGTTATGAATTCCACCTTTATAAAAGAGCAGAGAGGGCTAAAGCTCATCTATCTTGTAGGGGGCTAAAAGCTCATCAAGTAGATGAAAATTAATTCTACAAACATGCAGGGGCTTGAACTCCTTAAATATTAGTGAACTAATAGTCTACAAAAATGTAAAGAGCAAAAACACACTTTCCCTATAATTGTGCATTGATTCTACAAATTTTCAGAGGCTTATGACCTTAGAAGGAGCTAATGATTATGAAATAAAGCACTTTGGGTCGTTTGAAATGTAAAAGAGCTACAAAAAAATTTTTTTAAAGGTTTTAAATTTTTCAAAAATTTTATCGAAAATCTTCAATTTTTTCTAGTGTGAACTTAAGTCCCCTGGAAGGGGCTATAGCCCCTTTAGCCCCCCCACCCCCCACAGATCTGCCAATGGCTATATGGACAACGCACCATACCTAAGAATTAAGACTTCGCATGAATTATAAGGGGAACGTTTTATGAGTTTTAGCTCTAGAAAGGGGTTTTAACTATATTTTGGAATTTTTCTCGGGATGAGCATGGCCCCCCTTGCGTTGTTTTTATTCTTGTCAGACATCACATGAATTCAGATGTCAAGTAAACAAGGGAAATCAATGAGGTGAGTTGTTCAATGAACCAAAAACCTTTTGATAGTGTATAATATTTTTTAATTATAAACTCGATTACACATTTTATTTGGAAAATTCCTTGATGGGAATTCATTTAAATTTACTACCTATAATGATTTTCAATTTGGATATATTTTTTCTGATATTTTGTTTTAATAAAGAGGCTATAAAAATTCAACCAACCAGCCAACTAACAATTCATCCCCTTCATCGCAGTAAGTTTGTGAGAATTTTCGAAAATAGTTGGCAACATTCTTTTTAGTTATGTTTACGTCAAAATTTTTATTTGCCAACAGAAAGACGCTTGTCTAAAAGATTTCTCCCTTGTTTGCAGTTTATTTGCTGAAGATTCTTTTCGTTTGCTGTGTGTTGTGCATTCACAAGGTTTGAAATCCCTACTTTTTTTCAAAACCCTGGTGAACAAAGTATTAAGTGTAAGCCAAGCAAATCTACATAGAAATCGTTTCCTTATACGAGTGATTCAAGATACCAAAATAGAATAAAATAAGTGTTTTCTTTATTTTCTTGCATTAGTAATATAGATAGGCGCTAAGTATTTCAGTAGGGGGTAAACGATGAATTACACTTTAAATTGTCCATCGCTTAAACATATAGCTCTAGTAAAGGTAGCCACCACATTGTGGAATCAAGATGATATTAGGGCTTTTATGTCAAAATACAAATTTAAATTACTTATATTTGAAACAATAATAAATGAGATAGAAAATAAAGTAAAAGAGAAAGTACTACAGCTTTCACTACCAGAATCTGTAAAAGAGGAAATATTAGGTTTCATTAAACCAGTAGGCTTACAAATATTAAAATGGATAAAATATGATGAATACAGCCCTGGTATAGATCTACCCCATGAGTTTAGTTGGACACCACAAGGAACAGTAGATTTCAAGAAAACGGCCGAAGCCTTAATTAAGGACGAGAGTTTGGATGTTACCAGCCGCTACAAATTAGCATGTACTTACTGCTTAGAGGATGATGTTCTGGAACTGTGGAACAAAATACCTGAAAATCTCAGGAAATCTTTTTATAGCGATGAACACCCGATAAAGGTTAGGCAGGATTATTTAGTGGTTCTTTGGACGTATAATATAAAAGGTGAAGTGAATAAGCTGGATAATATGATCGAAAGAAAGTGTTATCAACCAGAAAGAAGTAGGTGTTCTCCTTATCAATACGCATTTGAGACTACTGCAGAGGTTGGCAACAAACCGGCAACTGAGTATTTCTTGCAAAAACTAACTTCCAGGGAAAGAGAAGAGTCGTTGGTGAGAACTGCAATAAAGGTATTATATTCTTATAAACTTGCAGCACACTTTAGGGCTGATGTTTTATGTTTTTTACTCTCGCAAATGGACGAAGAGCAACAAATAGAGGTATTTAAAAGATGCCCTGATAACGTGCTAAAATGTTTGCTGTATTGGCCTTGGCAAAGTCTCTTCATAGAAACGGCAAATCGTGTGTTGGAGGAGGACGTCCTTTCTCAAGGTTTTTTTTATTTTTGTTTGTTATGGATCGTCGATAAAGTGAAAAAAGGCTACAAAGATTACGACTATCAAATGCTTTTTGGGGAGTTTTGGCAGCAAAGTCCCAATGCTCTTAAAAGATGTGTTATAAATGAATGTGCTCAATCTAGTTCTCTACTGCCAAGTTTACTTCAGATTAAAGATATAGAGAATGTAAAGATAATTTTAGAAGATGCTCAATCTAGTTCTCTATTGTTAAATCTACTTCAGATTGAAGATAAAGATAATTTTAAGCTAATTATAAAAGATGCAACTCTTATAGAAAAAAGGAAAATTATTTTCAGTGATATGGGGCAAGTTATTTGCCAAGATTTAATTCAGCGTGATGAGTGGGATTTGCTACAGTTCTTTATTCGAGAGTGTATATCATCAAAAGAAGAAATGGTAAAATTTAAAGAGGAATTTGAGGGGCGTATAACATGGATGATTTCAAAAGAGGAATTTGCTAAGAAGAAAGATAAATTCTTTCAACTGTTGGATGATTTTATTAATGGGTACAATAAAAGAAAAAGTGTAGCAGAGGGTGATAGTAGTCCAGCTAAGAGACTTCATGGTACGGAATTTGAGGAAGTAACACGTACTATGAAGTAATAGGGAAAAAAATGGTGAGAGATAAAATAAAACACATTGTACATAAGCTGTTCATTTAGAATAGGCACCAGAAACGTGTTCAAAACGCCTAATAACGCTCATCACACAACTTCAGTGACTGAATTTTTTACAGTATATTTTAACTACTACTGTTAGCCTACATTTTGATTGCACAAGATTTAATAATTTGATTGCACAAGAAAAATTTTCCCAAGATAATTACATGAGTAACTGCTTTTCTAATACATTACGTCTGAGGCGCTTATTCTAAATCAACAGAGTATAATAGAAATATTGCTCACTGAACCAATTAATCCAAATAATGTTATAATAATAATTACCATTTGATTTAAAAGAACCGTTTGCTGAAAAATTTAGTTCTAGGAAAAAATTGTTTAAAAAAAACTGTGTAAACCAAAAAACCTGTTTTTTCCTCAACCTGTATTAAGCACACTCTAAGTACTGAGCAAATCCTTAAATAATATGTATGTAAATGTAATGTAAATAAATCTCTAGTTAATGTAATGAAAAATGAGATGGAAGGTTGAATCTGACGTTGTTTTCTTTTGAAAGAGATGGGAAAAAAGAATGGATCTTCTTAGGGCTTTTGTAAAGGGTGCAATTACAGACGATAATACAGAACATAAATATCGTTGCAACAACGATGGACTTCAAGAAATACTGAATGTACTGAAGTGAAGTACATCAGTACGAAAGGAGACTAGACAATGAATTATTTTGATTACTTAAAAAGCAGATAGGTGGAGTAAAACGGAAATCTAAGGCATCTTCTCAATCTCAGATTAATAACGAATTTGAAGAAGTTATCACCACAGTCTTAAAATTTTGAAGATTCGTTTCAAAAACCTTTCTGATGAAGATTTAGAGAAAGTGGAGCAAAAGAAATATTCCTTTCAAAATAGACTTTCAAGCTATAATGCAAGGATTACTTATAAATTGAGAAACTGAAGATGGCAAACAAATTAGGAATCTAATCTACCTCCACGAGGAACCGATTATTATATAGTGGAACTCTGAAATATGCTACTACTAGTGGTAGTGATGCAAGCACACAACTAAAACAAGCACAAAATTAGGTAAGAAATTAATACAAAATTCTTGGGTCTTTCACTGATAAAAAGACAGCTCTTAATAATCTAGCATGAGATTCTTCTAATTTTTGTCAGATTTTTCTGAAAATTTTCTGATTGCATACATAAAGGGAGGCAAAGCCCCCACCCTGAAAAAATTTGGACAAGTTGTTCCAAAATAAGCAAAAAACCTTGTTTTTATGATCAAATTTTCTTGGGGAGGACCCCTAAACCCCCCTTTTAGATTTGGAACTCTATTTTCCAAATCTAGTCTTTTTCCAGTCCTCTTTAGTCTTAAAATTTAGGTCAAGTCTAGGTCAAAAATCCCAAAAAGTTTTCAGGATTAGTACCCCCAGACCCCAATTTGTAACTTTATTCTACCCAATTTTCATATTACTGTTACCTGTTCAAAATTTATTTAAAAGATGCACATAGAACTTCGAACAGAAGTAAATGCATCTGTACCCTATGATAAGCGTTAAAAAGTAACTAAAAATACAGAGGGCAAATTTTATTTGTTGGTTGACATTAATCTATTTGTTTGCATTTTTTTTGATATTTGGAAAATTCTAGAAACTTTGAAACCAACACATTTTTAGGCCTGGCTGTAACACAACCAGATTATTAGAAACATGTAATAAATTAAGAGTAATATCCATCATCTTATTTTTATAGGAGAAAAACCCAAAGACTTGAATTTAAAGTGTTTATAAGTGCTTGTTCAATAACGAACTATCCAGGGTTGTTACGTTTAAAACACTTTGTTTTAAACATGTTTAAAAGAAAGCAAAAAAAAACATTGTTTAAAACACATGTAGTTTTTAGCAAGTTCCTCCCTTTATTTAGGCAATAAACTCACTATTTTCATGAATGGATCACCCAGATCCTAAAAAGATGGTGCCAAGTACCCGCTTGGGTACAAATCGCCATGCCATAGGCAGTACATTGCTTGATAAAGAGCATGATGCTGTGAAGAAAACTTACAAAAATCAATTAAAAGAACTAACTGTTTGTGGTGCATTTAAAAGTATAGCTTTATTAATCTAATTTCGATTTGAAAAGTCAAATTTAAATTTTTTAAAATCATGAATTTTTTTATATTTCTATGTCGAGGGAAAAAAAGTATAATATTCCGTAGTCGAGGTTTTCGCCAAATTTTGGCGATGACCATTTTAATGTATGCAATAATGTTGGCGGGATTTCCTCCACGCTTTTAAATCCGATCTCGCCAAATTTGGTGAAAACCTCGATTATGGAATCTGTCCCAAAAAACAAATAAAATGTTTTAAACATAAAAACACGTTTAAAACAAATAAAACATGTTTTTTCCAACCCTGGAACTATCTTTACTTGTAATATGCAATAAATATGTATATGCATGTAATAAGTATAAGGTTAATTTTCCATTTTAGGTAGGTTCCTGGAAAACTTAATGAAATGTGAATTTGCTTGCTTCAGTCTTCTTGCAAATGCAAGGAACATAAACTGCACTGCAAAGGAATCAATTTCAATTGGTTACCAAATCTTTGGCCAAAGCTGGACTTGAGAACCAGACACACTGCTTGGCTTGTATGGACTCCTCGAGGAATCTTATTTTAAATTTTAGACCTAATTGTGCCTTTAATCTTTTGATATATCTTGTCTTTTGTTGCTCTGTACTCACTCATGAAAGTAGTAGTTCATATTCAGAATTCATTTATAATTAACACAGCATTAACATTGCTGTGTTAATTGCTATTGTAGTGTAATTTGTTTCATTAATGTTATATCACCAAGATTCCTCTCTTTAATAGTGTTCTTGTTTACTTAAATTTCCCAAATTGTCCTGTTGTAATTGAATGAAGGAAAATGCTACATGTAACATCTAAATTACTGTAGTTTCTTGAAAATATTTTTATATGTTAAAGTAATATTTTTATAAAAGCAATATTTTTATATTTAGGTTAGGAGAAGCACAATTTACCAAATCATTATTATCTTAAAAAGTTCAAGTTTCTATTAACTAGAACCAAGTGTCTTCGTTATTTGTTTATTTTAGGGTTCTGTTCTACTTTTAATTGTTTTTCTCTTATCTTTCCCCATTTTCACAATTTTAAACTAATGTTAGTCAAGAAAAGCCATTTATAAGATTAAGAGTTAAAATTCTAAATACACCTGTTGTAAATAAGTAAGTAAAAAATTTAGAGAAGCAAATTGATATTTTTAGGTGCATCTTTAAAAAGAAACTGCTTGAAAGGATTTGTTACTTTATTTTTATATTTTCATGTAACGAAACTTCAGTCTTGGGGTCGGAATTTCATCTGCTTAAAAGTTCTGTGAAGGGGATTCCGTTTGGAGTACAAAACGTGAAATTGGCAGCAATTTGAACTAGATTTACTCAGTACTTACGTCTCACTATGTATTTGCCAAGATATGAGCCTGTTTTTACACGGATACAGCTTCATGTTAAAGAAGACATTTAATTGTTCAGATGATATATTATAGGTTCTTTTGCAATTGATAGTCCAGTCTTGCAATTTTTGAATAGGCTATTCAAAAATTGCAATATAATTAAGCATAATATAAATTGCAATTATAATTATTTACAAAGAAACTGTTTGAAAACTTGTAGAATCTGCCTCTTTATTTTTTTCTTTTACATAAATCTAGATTTTTTAAATGGTTTGAAGAAATTAAAGAACATGTACGTGCTTGTATTCATGAAAACCTTTTCGTCGCTTAAGGCGCAAAATGACATAATTGCATTTTCCCTATTTTGCAGGAGATGAAAAAACAGTTTGGCTATTAATTAAAGAAAATAATATTATTATAGTTTTAAACCTTCATTTTAGGCCTTTTTGACTGGAAATTGAGGTGAAACACTTCTCTATGGCGGTGTCCCTAACAATATCAATGAAAGGCGTGCAATTATGTCATTTTGCCTTACGAATGCAGTCATGCTAAAATGACAAAATTGACGATTGCAGCGATTTGAGTCATTTTTTCGCAAAATCGTCGGTGCCAGGTGATCCGGGATTTGCATAAAGATTGATGCATAACTCAAAATGTCAGTTATGTCGTTTTGCGCCTTAAGCGACGTTTTAGTACTTTATTAGTTATGTTTTGAGTTTTAGCAATTTTGAACAGAAAGAAATATTATCCTGCTTTTCAGGAGGAGTATTTTTTGTACAATATATAAATGTTGTTTGTAATTTAAGTTAGTTTGTCTTATTCTCTTTGCGCTGTAAAAACTAAACCAAAATAAAGTCAGTTAATTAAAAGTGTTTAAAGGTCTTTTTACATTTTTTTCAATTCATTGAATGTGTTGGACCCCATTGATATTCATTTAAGGACTAAGTGAAGAGTAATACTTTTTAACTTTGTCTTTCTATTTTTTACTTTTGTTGTGAAATGAGCAGAATTATAATTTATTTGTCAATTCAAGTTATTTTCTTTCAGCTGAGATTTCGTGTGTTTGAAAAAGGGAATAAGTCCATCGACTGTAAAAAAAATTTTAGAATTGTGTGTAGTTTAGTATTAGTATTGTAGGAGGGATCGAGCGAAGTCGGGGTACATTTTTCCACAGAAATACTTACAAATTATGTTCAATTGGGACCAGAGATGAAAAGAATGGAATGGAAGTAGATGAGAAAAAATTTCAGTGCTCTTAGAAATTTTTTTTAATTTTAGCATTGTAAAGAGTGCTTTTAAGAAGCTTCTCAGGGGTCTATACTCTGTAGTTACTTCAAACATTACCAGGGAGGTTTAACTTTTATGAAAGGGGAGAGAAATATTTCTTTCAAAGGGCTTGATTGGGCAAAACCCAGAGGTGTTTGGGCCCCAAATTTGTTCCCCAAGGTCTTTTCCACGTATAACAGAAACGCGAAACTCTGCTAAAGTATTAAAAGTTGGATTATCTGGTAATGCTTCCTCCAAAGGAGATGTCAGGGGTTCCTCCCCCAGAAAATTTTGTGACATAAAAGAGTCTAAAAGTAAAGTTTCTTAGCTGATTTTGAGATCTAATAAACCTCAGAATTTTCAAGACCGTTTTTAGACACCAAATTATTGTATTCGCCTTCTCTAGAAATAATTTTGAATTATTCCCTTTTAAGTTGTAGTTGTTGACGTTTTTCGTATAGTATAGTCCTCTAGCTGTAATGTTTACCCACAGAGATCATAGATCACTCATCATAACTCAATTGACCGACAACAATAGAGATCAGATTTTTGTAATAAACAGGGTTGGCAAAAAACCGGGTTTTTTTAAAAAAACCAAAAAAACCGGGTTTATTTGGTTTTTTTTGGTTTAAACCAGGTTTTTTTGGTTTAAACCAAGTTTTTCTAGAATTTATTTTTCAGAATAAGTTATTTTAGCAGTGATGTTTGAAATTGAGTTGTAAATGAGACATTTATTTCAGGGGTTGTTTATAATTGATAAATGATTTGTAAATTTCAATTAATTAATTTAATTAGCTAATTAAAATTAAATTGATTTGTTTTAAAAATAATTCTTGTTTTTAAAATATTCCAATTTGAAAATCTAATATTATTGTAGTGAATAAAAATCGGTGTTAATTTATCTTGGATAAATGGTTGAAATAATCAAATTATTTATCTTAATTATAAATGGATTAATTTATGAACTTAAAAGAAATTTCTTTAGAAAGAGAAAATTTTATTTTTTAAATAAGTAGTAAAAGTGAAATGTAAACAACTAATGTTAATTGAAATTGGATAATTGATTGATATTATTAATTTGATTAATTATTAAATGGTAAAATAATCAAATTAATTACCTTAATTACATGGATTAATTTATAAACTTAAAAAATTTCTTTAGGAAATGAAAATTACATTTTTTAAATAACAAATAACATTTTAGTAAGCAACTAATGTTAATTGAAATTGGATAAATGATTGAGATAATTAATCCAATTAAGGAAATCAATGGTTTTTTCTTAATTTAGTAAAAAAACCAACTGGTTTTTATCTGTTTATAAACAAACCAACTGGTTTTTAGTTTTTATCATTAAAGAAATCGACGGTTTTTTAATTAAGTAAAAAAACCAACTGGTTTTTATGACTGACAAATAAAACGAATTGGTTTTATCAATTAATTAAAATCCAAGCCATCTTTTATCAGTGAAAAACAGATAACTTTTGTGTATCATTAGTTACTCTTTGAAATAATGTTTCATTTTAAAGGAAATTAATAAATAAACTATCTCTTGCAACATATAATAAGTTTAACTTAAGCATTTAAGATTAAGTTTAGAGAGAATTCAATAATTAAAACCATTAAATTAAAAGATTTCTGATTTTTAATCACCTTAAAATGTCAATTTTTTTATAAATCTGACCTTTTAATTTTGTGCAAAAGATTATACTTAATAACACTTTCTTTAAAAAAATCCTGAAAATATTTTATAATTTCTAAAAAAACCAAGTGGTTTTTTTGGTAAAAAAACCATGGTTTAAACAAATGGTTTAAACCGGCCAACCCTGGTAATAAATCATAAAATTATAATTAGTAGAACATCATTAGAGATCTCTAAGTACTATTACGTCTCAAAATAAAGATCTCTAGTACTATTAGATTTCAAAATTATTTCTTTTTGTGCCTGAAGAAAAGAACAAAAAACGATTCAAGTTAAGTTGGGAAGTCTCCCGGTCTCCCTTGGAGCCGGATTCAGAATTTTCAAAGTAAACAATAACAAGGGAAATCAATGAGTTGAGTTGTTTTTCATCTTTCATGAAACAAAAACATTTTTGATAGTAGTTTTTTAGGTCATAAACTCGATTACACATTTTATTTGGAAAATTACTTGATGGAAATTCAAATAAATGTACCGTTACTAATGATTTTTATTTTAGATATATTTCTTATATTTTGTTTTGATAGAAACGCCATAAAAATTCAACCAACCAAAAAACTGATAATTCTGTGAGAATTTGCAATAATAGTTGGCAACATTCTTTATTTCTTTTTATTTACATTGATATCATACCGTCATATACCCACGCGGGAGTATGAATTTGCGATTGAATTTAAGTAATTCAGTAGGGCGTAAACGATGAATTACACTTTAAATTGTCCATCGCTTGAGCATATATCTCTAGTAAAGGTAGCTACCACATTGTTTAATCAAGATGATATCAGGGCTTTAATGTCAAAATTCAATTTTCCATTAGATAAATATGAAACAAGAGAAGAATGGCAGGAGGTGGAAAATAAAGTAATTGAGAAAGTACCACAGCTTTCACTACCAAAATCCTTAAAAGAGGAAATATTAGGTTTTATTAAACCAGTAGGCTTACGAATATTAGAATGGAAGGAATATCATCAAGGAAACTGCCGCCTATGTATAGGTCTGCCAAGTGAGCTTTGTTGGACACCACATGGAACAGTAGATTCAAAGAAAACTGCAGAAGCGTTAATTAAGGACGAGAGTTTAGATGTTACCAGCCGCTACAAATTAGCATGTACTCACTGCTTAGAGGATGATGTTCTGGAACTGTGGAACAAAATACCTGAAAATCTCAGGAAATCTTTTTATAGTGATGAAGACCTTTCAAGGGAAAGGTCTTTCCTTTCTTTTCTGATAGGGTTACGCCCGCAGGATTTAGTAGTTCTTTGGACGTATCATATAAAAGGGGAAATGAATAATTATATGATCGGAAGTAGGTGGTGGGAATCTATATATTCTCATTATCAATATGTGTTTGACTGTGCTACAATTGGTGGCAACAAAGCGGCAACTGAGTATTTCTTGAAAAAACTAACTTCCAAGGAAAGAGAAGAGTCGTTGGTGAGAACTGCAGGAAAGGTAGCAGTATCTTGTCACCTTGCAGCACACTCTAGGGCTGATGTTTTGTGTTTTCTACTCTCGCAAATGGACGAAGAGCAACAAATAGAGGTATTTAAAAGATGCCCTTATGAAGTGCTAAAGTGTTTGCTGGAATGGCCTTGGCAAAGTCTCTTCATGGAAACGGCAAATCGTATGTGGGACTTTCTTTCTGGAAAGGATTTTTACTATCGTAATTTAATATCAGATATCACCAATAAAGTGAAAAAGGGCTACAAAGATTATGACTATCAAAACCTTTTCAGGGAGTTTTGGCAGCAAAGTCCTAATGCTCTTAAAATATATATTATAGAGAATTCTGCTAGTTCTCTATTATTAAAACTATTTGTGATTGGAGATATAGATAATTTTAAGCTAATTTTAAGAGATACAACTCTTATAGAAAAAAGTGAACTTATTTTCAGTAATGGGGGGCAAGAAATTTGCCAAGATTTAATTTGTCGTGATGAGTGGGATTTACTACAGTTCTTTATTCGAGAGTGTATATCATCGAAAGATGAAATGATAAAATTTAAAGAGGAATTTGAGGAGCATTTAACATGGAAGATTTCAGAACAAGAATTTGCAAAGAAGAAAGATAAATTCTTTCAACTGTTAGATGATTCTATTAACGGGTACAATAAAAGAAAAAGTGTAGCAGAGGTTGATAGTAGTCCAGCGAAGAGACTTCATAGTACAGAATATGAGGAAGTAGCACATAGTACTAAAAATAAGTAAGAATGCCGAGAGATAAAATAAAACACATTGAACATTAGATGTTCATTTAGAATAGGCGCCAGAAACGGGTTCAAAAACGCTTAATAACGCAACTTCAGTAACTGAATTTTTCTGAACTACTAAGTAACTGAACTACTTCTGTTTATGCTACCTATTCTAAATGAACAGAGTACAATAGAAATATCGCTCACTGAACCAATTAATCCAAATAATGTTAAAGGATTACCAATGAATTTAAAAGAACTGTTTACTGAAAAATTTTGTTCATTGCTATATTGGGAAAAAAATTTTCAAAAACTGTTTATACCAAAAAACCTGTTTTTTTCCCTACCCTGAATAAGCACATTGTAAGTACTGAGCAAATCCTTAAATAATATGTATCATACATGTGATTCTTCGGCCAAATGGCGGAAATCTGCCAATTCGCTCAGCAAAATTAAAATCTTACAATTGGATTTGCAAAACTGAAATCCCACTCTTATTTTCCTATCGTTTTATACTGAAAACTCATACCACTAGTGTGGCCTAGTGCTAAATTTTAAGAAAAATCGAAAGAAACAATTTTTAAATATCGAAGTAATATGAAAATTAGTTAAGATGTAAGCTAAAAAATATGAATCTGGCTGTAGCATATCGAATCCTAGATCTAGGGCTATCCTGTCTTGGGTCATGCGCCATAAAAACCCAACCTAGATCTCGGGAAGTAAAATCCTACTTAAAATGAAGAAAAATTTAGGTGCCATCGAATTTTTTTGATTATTTTCCGCCAATTTTTTGTCTGTTTAATCACATGTATGATGTATGTAAATGTAATGTAAATAAATCTCTAATTAATGTAATGTAACTAATGAAAAATGAGATGGAAAGTTGAATCTGACGTTTCCTTCGCTTTTCTTTTGAAATTGATGGAAAAAGAATGGCCCTTAGGGTTGTTGTAAATGATGAAAAATTACAGACGATAATACAGAAAATAAGTATTGTTACAACAACGATGAACTTAAAGATATAGCGAAAAAACTCGGTGCCTTCTGATATAGATGAATACGCATTAGTACTGAAGGAGACTCGGACAATGAATCATTTAGATTACATAAAGAGGCAGATAGGTGGGGTGAAACAAAAATCTAAGAAGGCATCTTCTCGATCACAGATTAGTAATGAATTTGAATAAGTTTTCTCCACAGTCTTAAAATTTTGAAGATCCGTTTAAAAAGCTTTCTGATGAAGATTTAGGGAAAGTGGCACAAAAGAAATATTCCTTTTAAAAAGACTTTCAAGCTATAATGCAAGAATTACTTATAAATTGAGAACCTGAAGATGGCAAAAAATTCGGAATCTAATCTATCTCCATGTGGAACTCTCTCATAGAAACAATTATTATATTGCGGAACTCTGAAATATGCTACTAGTGGTAGTGATGCAAGCACACAACTAAAACAAGCAGAAAGATAGGTAAGAAATGAATACAAAATTCTCTTGGGTCTTTCACTGATAAAAAGACAGCTAAGCATTTATGATCCTTAATAATCTAGCATGAGATTCTTCTAATTTTTGTCGGATTTTCAGACTTTTCTGATCCCATACGTAAGGGGAGGAAAAGCTCCCCCAAAAAAATAAAAAAAGTTGCTCCAATATAAGCTAAAACCCTTGTTTTAAAGATCAAATTTTCTGGGGTAGGACCCCAAAATCCCCTTTTTGATTTGGAATTATCTTTTAGTTTTTCCAAATCGTCATTTTCCAGTCCTATTTAGTCTAAAAATTTAGGTCAACTACAAATAAGAATGTATTCTAGTAATATTTCTCCGTTGACTTTTTCAGCCCTCGAATAACTAGACATTGCGCCACCTTCTCTTTGCAGGTATGGAATCGAGTAAGGAGCCAATTTGTGATGCCAGCCTGCTCCACATCAGTTGGTACTTAGACAAACCAACCTTTCAGCGATAAATCTCCTCGGCTGGATTCTCTTCATCTTGCTGGGGATAAGGTCAACTCTCTAATATGCGGATCCCAAATTGTTCCATGGAGTTTTTTTACAAGGGTTCCTCTACTGCAAGTATGAACAATTTACATTTAATCTTCTAAATCTAGAACAACTATACTACTAAGTTCACCACA
The DNA here is from genome assembly GCA_024610705.1 of Tetragnatha versicolor. Classification (NCBI taxonomy): domain Eukaryota; kingdom Metazoa; phylum Arthropoda; class Arachnida; order Araneae; family Tetragnathidae; genus Tetragnatha; species Tetragnatha versicolor. Next base: position 1,858,857 of record JANDEH010000032.1, on the reverse strand, counting down.
ACACTATCACTGAGGTTTTTTCTTTACCTCTCCTTTACTTTTGAAATTAAATTTTTTAACTTACTTATTTCGCCGCTAAGGACGCTGTGAGTCCTCTCAATGGACTCTCCAGGTAGACCTTACTTCCGTTACCCTAGGACACGTTGGTTCCAAATAAAAGCCGCTAAACGGACTTTTTAAACACCATGTATATATTTTATAAAGAAACTGTATAACATTAAAACTATAATACTTTTTACTCCGATTAAATTGCTAATTCATACTGACAGTGAAAAGAATGCAAAAATTCAAAGTTAACTTTAAGTTGAAGCATTTTTAAAAATAGTACTAAATGCATATTATTATGCTAAATATTTGTAGTGTTATTTATGATTCCTCTTATAATTTTGTTTTGAACAACTTTATGCTTGTTTCTCGTTTATAACGAACTAGCGGATATGGCCGGCCTTGCACGGGTGGAGTGTATAATTTTTTTAAAATTAAATTTTTTTAAAATATATTTAATTTTTAAATCAGCAATTACCAATCATCCCAGTATCCCAGACGTCCCATACTATATAAAACATTTTTTTCAGCTTAATTTTTGTTATTTTCTGAATTAGTTTTCTGAATTCTAAAAATCTCTACTAGACAGCAATGTTTCTTGATACCATGACGTCACTACGCGGAAGGGAAAACTGAGTTAACAGAAAGCCTGTTGCTAAGAAGAGTTTTCAAATCGTGATAAAAAAACGCTATAATACATGGGTTTAACAAACAAATCGTTTCTGAATTGAAGTTCACTTAACCCTGTGCCGACTGTACTCGCCACTATAATAGTCGAATAAATAAAATGGGGTACTATAAATACCGACTGAAGCGATTATAACTCTGAAGTATACTTTTGAGTCGTATGACCTTCGGATCTCCCAATGGCATATGCCATATACGTGGGTGGCATATGCCACATTGTTGAAGTGATGAGTATACAGTCGCCCCTTATCTACTTGCATTATTACTTTTTGCAAATTTGGTTAAGTCACTAAATTGAAAATTAAGGGATATTCATCAATAAAATAATCATCTTTGGAAAATTCAATCTGCTAGAGCAAATTAATTAAATGGATACTTTTCAGTATACGGAGTGTTAAAATATTTACCAATACCCTCATTAAATGCAATATGAAAAGAAATTTCTCCGATATTCTCTTCAATGTAGAACTGTTTGGACCTTTTAGAAAGAAAAGGTTTAGCTTGTATTCGATGCTTAAAAAATTATGTCCCTATTGATGTTTTAAACTACTATAAAATTATAACTAGTTGTTATTAAATTTACTTAAAATAGATGTACCTTTGAAAGACCTCTGAGTTAAATGAATATTTGAAAAGTATATCGACCCTTTTTGCTGATTTAGTTTACAGGGGATGTATGGTTTTCAGATAATTGATTTAAAATGACATTTAATAATTTACTAAATCAAAATTCTAATATTTGACCATGTGCATATTTCAACAAAAACAAGCCCAAAGTTGAAGTGATTATACCATAACAACTATCTTTCTTCATAACATACAATTTAGAAAAAGAAATTTTCTCTTAAATGTATAACTGTTCTCCTAAAGAAAGAGTAGCTTGCTTTTGATGCTTGATAAAAAAGGTGCATTTTATGTTTAAATATATATTATAATTTATAAGGGGCCGTTCAAATATTATGTAAGCACCTAAGAGGAAAGGGGGGGGCTTGCTCTTTGCTTATTTTTCCTGACAAGGGGGGATATGAGTGATGCTTTCGTAAGACACTGCATTTTTCAAAAATCTCTTGTTTCTTGCATAAATAATTTCAAAACTATCTGTTTCATGTGTTAAATAGACAGGGTTCCTTCCAAGATTTGCTTTATATTTCTAAAGGACCTTATAACTCCTGGAAATCATAATTTTTCTCCTGAAATTACCCTGACGCCTGAAGCAAAAGGAAGTTTTATTGTGGAAATAATTGTTTTTCTATTCAATGAAATTCCGTTGAAATGCGAAATTCTAACCTCTTTCACAATTCCTTATTCTGAACTATCTCTACTTGTAATATTACATGTAATGTGTAATATGTAGGTTAATTTTACATTACCTTATATTTTAGGTGGGTTCCTGGCAAACTGTTTGAAGTGTGAATTTTGCTTGCTTCAGTCCTCTTGTAAATGCAAGGAGCAAAAACAGATAACTGGAACTGTAACTTGGTTATATTTGAGAACCAGACACACTGCTTGTGTATGATCTCTGTGAGAAATCTTACATAATGCTGTGTTTTAATTCTAGACCTAATTGTGCGTTTGATATATTTCAACCTGTCATTTACCATCTTTTTTGTTGCTCTGTACTCTCACTCATGGTCAGAAAGTTCACATTTGGAATTCATTTGTAATTAACAATGCTGTGTGTTAATTCTTAATTATTTTACTGTCATCTTTTAAGGTCAAAGGCATTATTTGGAGGACTTTTCCTATTGCAAGGGTAATTTGTTCATTTCAGGGCATTGATTCCTGGAAGATTCTATGACATGAATATCATTGATCAGAAACAGAAATTTGTTGTACCATTATTCTGAAAATTACAAAAAACTTGTAGTGTGTTTTGTTTCATTAACCCGTTCTGACCTAGCCGCCCAAAATTTTCCATTGGATTTGGTAAAAAATCAGTTATTTAATTGTATTTTTTATTTCAGTTAGTTTGTCTTATTCTCTGTGCTGTAAAAAACTAAGCCAAAATAAAGTCAGTCTTTGATTTAAAGGTGTTTTTACATTTTTTTTTAAATTCATTGAATGTGTTGGATCCCATTGATATTCATTAAAGGAACAAGTGAATAGTAATACTTTTTAACTGTCTTAGTCTTTCTATTTTTTACTTTTGTTGTTGTGAAATAAGCAGAATTATAATTTAAGTGGTTTTTACGATTTTTTTTCAGCATTAATTTCACATGCTTGTCCATATCACATGGAATCAGTCCATCAACTGTGCAAAATTTTTGAATAAGTTACTTATATTTTTTCGATGATTGTTCTGTTTTCTTAATACGGTCCTGAATTTCCAACAAAATCACTTCTTCAGATTTTTTCGTTTTACCTTAAAAAATTAAGAGTTGTAAGCAAACACACTACCCTACAGTAATTAGGCATCATCATGGGATTCTTCTGATTTTTGTCGGATTTTTAGACTTTTCCCAATTGCATATTTCTAGGGGGGCAAAGTCCCCTCCCCCCAAAAAAAATTGGACAAGTTGTTCCAAAATAAGCTTAAACTTTGATATTTAGTATCAAATTATAAAAAAAATTTCTGGGGAAGGACCCCTTTTAGTACTTAGAACTATTTTTAAAATCATATTTATGTTCATTAAATGCAAATTCTACCTAAAAATGTATTGAACCTACTGATGAGCTTAGTGATAATTTTGAGTCTTCTATACTCTAGTTTTCCCCAAAATTTAGGTCTATGAAAACGGGTAAAATCCTGTTTTTTAGGTCAAATCTCGTTTTCAGGATGAAGACCCCACTTTAAAACTAGGAGAACTTTATTAAACCCAATTTTTCATATTACTGTCATCTAGTATTAGGTCATCCCGAAAGTTGTCGCTCTTGGGAGCATCTGTATACAGTGGATTTTTTGGTACTTTTCCATAACGGTAAACCAGTAAAGTACTTCTACTTCTATCTAAAGCCAATTTGGCGAATTTTGGGTCTTTTTTTGTTGGCTCACTTTTCCTAGTTTCTACGATTAATAAGATTTTGTTTACTTCAAGTTGCCATTAATCATTAATTGAAAACTTTCAAAATTAAAATTCAAAGGAATTTAACTTTAATTTAAAGTCATACTAAGATTGTACGGAAGATCTTATTTATTTCATAAATTGAAACTTATTTTATACTCGGTAGAATTTCTAGCGATCTAGATTCCTGCAAATGATCATCCGTATCTTTCCTAATAGAGGGTTAGGAGTAGCAATCCAGCAATTTAATATGAAGGATGGTGATCAAACTCTCCGGATGCCTCAGAAAAAATGTAAATCTAAGTTAAATTTTCCACACTTGTTAAAAATACTTAAAACTTTAATTGTTTTAGGGAAGTATCCAGTTAATTTTAATTTAAAAATCTTAACTTTAGGAAAAATGCAAAATTTTGAGCAGAAAAGAAATGAGGTAACATATTATCATGGATTTAAAGAAAGCCTAGTTGTCGATCAGTCCCCAAAATCATGCCAAGTTGATGGTAGATAAAGTTACAGTTTATATTGGTATCCCATAATGGAAAAGTGTCAAAAATATCTTGTATACAGATGCTCCCAAGAGCGACAAAACTTTCAGGATGACCTAATATATGCCCAAAATCAAATTAAAAATTTATTAAAAAGATACATTGGAACCTATGAAACTAATAGCAGTTTTTGGTACTTATGTATTATACCTAATGTGGCCATTTATTTTCTGACTCAAAACGGGACATTGGTTTATGTTAATTAACAGGTAGTCAATAAAAAACTTTTTAAAAGTTATTTATTCAGAAAAAGTCAGTTGGCTTAAAAGTTACGAATTAAAAAATATATATACCCGAAACGTTTAGTTATATATTTATATTTATCAGAGGGACAAATTTACTTTAATATAGCTGGTGATTATTTTAAGTAAGAATGAAACTCTTGGCACGTTTTTTTTGCTTAAATTTCACCTAAAAAGTCAGGGAATAGTCAAGGAAATATGGTAATTTTGGCCTAAAACCTGGAAAATCATGAAAAATACCTGGAAAAAGAAAATGTTTTATGTTTGCGTGTCAATTTTGGCTCTGGTAAGTGAAAAAATAGTCAATTTTTTAAAATTATGTGTTCAAAAATACAAGAAGTATCCGAAAAATGCCGTAAATTGCTAAATTTTTTACCCGAATAATCTAAAAAAATTGATCAGGGAATTTTATTTCTAAAATTGAGTGGGAACCCTGATATTCGCCTTAATTATCAACATCGCTTTAGAACTGAAATTTGTAACTGGGTTTTCTCAGATTATTCCATTCGGGTTACTTTCTGCGATGTAATGCAGTTACAAATTAACGAAAATTCGTCAAAAACTTCAGTATCTTTATTAAGTCAATATATTCCTTTACAATTAAACGGGAATTTTCAGAAAACGGGACAATTTTGCATCCCAGAGTTCATTTCGGGGACACCGGGACTCCATTTAATTCAGCGGCACATCAATAGAAAAGTCAATGGGTTTTAATGAAGTTATTGATTAAGCGGTATGGTCGACAGGATAATACGTAAGAACAGAGTTTTTTTTCAACAAATGTCGTTCACACAGTTTTTCAGACTTTTTGATGACTACATTTTATTACTAGGTTTGCAATTTTTGACAATATTTCTAAAACTTTAACATTTAAAACAGCTTGTCAATATTAACAGGTCCGTTTCAAAGTTGTGGCCATCATGGGGGACCTACAATCAAATCCTACAATAAAATTGACAAGAAGCTGACTTGGAAAACTCATGTTGAAGAGATCACTTCGAAAGCGAAGGATAGATCAAAGATTTTGAAAAGAATTGCCGGTGCAAAATGGGGATGCAGTAGAGACACTTTGAATCTCACGTACAAATTGTATATAAGACCCATTTTAACTTACTGCTGCGAATCTCTTATTACATGTAACAAAGAAATATTAAATAAACTCGAAATCGCTCAAAACCAAATCCTGAGATTGGTTACCGGGGCAGTTAAAACAACCCCAATTCAAGCAATGTTATTGATTACCGATAACAAACCAATAGAGGATAGTGCAAATGCGCTATGTCTTTTTAAAGCAAATGCGCTATGTCTTTTTGAAAAACTAATCCGCCTCCCAGGTAACGCATTCTGGAGAAACTATGACCTAAGTCAAGGTAGAAGATTGAAAACACAGGCTGGGCCCATCCAAAGAATCCAGGAGATAAGAGAATTAATCGATGTACCTACTTCCATTGAAAATCTGTCCAACCCATTAGATCCACGGAGAGTTGGCAGCATTGAAGGCAGGGTAGAGTTGATACACGCTGTTCATAAGAAAATAACAATCGAGGCTGAGTTGAAAGCTAATGCTCTAGAGACCATATACACCAAATACCCTGAGCAGGAATGGCTGCACATATATACAGATGGCTCCCGCCTTACATGCGAGGGAAATGCAGGCGCCGGAGTGTTCTCTAGTCTTTTTACATTTTACATCTCCTTTGGTCCTCATACCACTCCATTTGACGGAGAAGTGGAAGCCATTAGAATAGCCACTCAGCAACTGATTTCTATAGCTGATAGTTTCAAGAACGCCGTGATTTTGTCGGATTCTAAATCTGCAATTCAATCGATCTTATCCTCTAAACCCCCTGACTCTCAAAGACTTAGAGAATGCATTTTGAATTTGGGAACTCTTCAAACTCTTCATAAAAATGTCATTCTGCAATGGATTCCGGCTCATTGCGGAATTTATGGAAATGAAATGGCCGACTCTTTGGCAAAGAGAGGAACTGGGATGTTACAGTTCTCACAAGATTTAACACCTTATTCTTCCATTACGCGAATCATTAAAGACTTCATGAATAAAGATTTTCGCTCTAGACAAAATGAAGAAATAAACGAAAAAAGGTGGAAAGAATCCCTTTTAAAAATACCAGCTTTTCCAAGACGGCATGCTGTCGCAGCTTTTCGTCTAGAAACCGGACATGACTGCTTGGCTAGACATTTACATAGAATTAAAATCTATTCATCTCCCAACTGTGTTTTATGCGGGAGCGACTTTGCCATGGACGCATCACACCTTTCAGAATGCCCTGCTGTGTCGGGTAACATCTATAACAGATATTGGCAAGCCAGGGAGATGCTTCAGGACCTCTAGACTCTTTGGCCCTTTTTGACTTTTTGATGTTCTTTCTCGTTATCTTGTTTGGCTGTTTTACGCTAGTTTGTCTTTCTCTTTCTTGTTTTTCTGTGTTGTGTGTGGCCAAGACCACACACTAGTCAATGATGTATATCAAGTGCTACTGCTAAAAATAAAAAAAAAAAAACAATCAAATCTGGTACAGCTTAAGAAAGGGTCTCTCAGTCGCAATATTTATCCATAGGGCAAATGACCGACAATCATAAAGATCTAAGGCACAGCTTCGATAAGAGTCGACCAGCTGCCATGTTCACCCACAGCTCAAATAGATCTATTTGGTTGTGTTCCAGATCTAATTAGATCCGGCTATACTGTGCTTGACTATTTAAAATAAATCATATAATAATAATTAGTAGAGATCTCTAGTACTATTAGATTAGAAAATTATTTCTTCCTGTGTCTGAAAAAAAACGATTCGAAAATTTCGAATCGAAGTCAAGTAAACAATAAAAAGGGAAATCAATGAGTTGAGTTGTTTTTTACCTACTATTTCAACCAACCAGGCAACTAATAATTAAGTCGCAAAGTTTGTGAGAATTTTCGAAAATAGTTGGCAACATTCTTTTTGTTTATATTTACGTCAGATTTTTACAGGCCAACATTGCGACGCATTTCTCTAAGTTTTCTGCCTTTTTAATTGTTTCATTGCTCCAGATTCTTTTCGTTGGTAGTTGCTTATGATGTAGGACAAGGGCAAAGTGTTGTGCATTCACGAGGTTTGAAAAATCCCTACTTCTTCTGTTTAGCTGTGAAATTATAAATATCGGCACAGCTTCGAGGAAATTTAGTGCACGCGAGTTAGTAAACAACTTGTGCTTCTCTAATTGGCTCGTTTGCCGACGTGCATGAAGTGTAATAGAAACAAGATGGCCATTTAAAGCGTTTTAAAGGGTTATTATAGCGTTATTTGCTATCTGTCTTTTTCTTGTTAGAGTGTAAGTATTTCAGTAGGGGGTAAACAATGAATTACACTTTAAATTGTCCATCGCTTGAGCATATAGCTCTAGTAAAGATAGCCACCACATTGTGGAATCAAGATGATATCAGGGCTTTAATGCCAAAATTCAATTATGATTTTCCATTAAGAGTATTTGAAAGAAGAAACAAATGGCAGGAGACAGAAAATAAAGTAATGGAGAAAGTACCACAACTTTCACTACCAAAATCTTTAAAAGAGGAAATATTAGGTTTTATTAAACCAATAGGCTTACAAATATTAAAATGGATAAACTATAACGATAAATACTGCTATCTTGGTATAGATCTACCCAACGAGCTTTGTTGGACACCACAAGGAACAGTAGATTTAAAGAAAACAGCAGAAGCGGTAACTAAGGACGAGAGTTTGGATGTTACCGGCCGCTACAAATTAGCATGTACTTACTGCTTAGAGGATGATGTTCTAGAACTGTGGAACAAAATTCCCGAAAATCGCAGGAAATCTTTTTATAGCGGGGAAGACCCGATAAAGATTGGGCAGCAGGATTTAGTGGTTCTTTGGATGTATAATATAAAGGAGGAGGTGAATAAGCCGGATGTTAGGTTTGAAAAACGGAGGTGGCAACAAGAAAGAAGTAGGTGTTCTCCTTATCAATATGCATTTGAGTATGCTGCAACAATTGGTGACAACAAAGTGGCAACTGAGTATTTCTTTCAAAAACTAACTTCCAGGGAAAGAGAAGAGTCGTTGGTGAGAACTGCGGAAGAAGTAGTGAGAAGACGTTTTGAGGTTTTTGAAGAAGGCTACGAGGCTGATGTTTTATGTTTTTTACTCTCGCAAATGGAAGGAGAGCAACAAATGGAGGTATTTAAATGCCTCCATTATAAAGTGCTAACCTGTTTGCTGGAATGGCCTTGGCAAAGTCTCTTCGTGGAAACGGCAAATCGTATGTGGGACTTTCTTCCTGAGGAGGATTATGATTGTTTATTGTCATGTATTGTCGATTATGTAAACGAGGGCCACAAAGTCTGTCAAAAGCTTTTTGGGGAGTTTTGGCTACAAAGTCCCAATGCTCATAAAAGATATGTTATAGATAATGATGGGTTTCTATTATCAAGTTTATTTAAGATAGAAGATATAGGGAATGTAAAGATAATTTTAAAAGATGCAACTCTTATAGAAAAAAGGAAAATTATATTCAGTGATGACGGGCAAGAAATTTGCCAAGATTTAATTCGTCGTGATGAGTGGGATTTGCTACGGTTCTTTATTCGAGAGTGTATATCATCGAAAGATGAAATGATAAAATTTAAAGAGGAATTTGAGGGGCGTTTAACACGGCGCTATTTACTTCGCAAGAAATTAGCAAGGAGAGAAGATAACATACCATGGCCCTGTTCATATAAGGAATTTCCAAAGAAGAAAGATAAATTCTTTCAACTGTTGGATGATTTTATTAATGGGTACAATAAAAGTAAAAATGTAGCAGAGGGTGATAGTAGTCCAGCTTAGAGACTTCATAGTACAGAATTTGAGGAAGTAACACATACTATGAAGTAATAGGGAAAAACTGTGAGAGATAAAATAAAACATGTTACGATATATTTAAATCAGTAAGTATAAACAAGTTTTAATGAAAGATCGAAACCCAAAAGGTATCAAGTATCTCCAAGAAAGCACAAAAACTAAATTTCAAATAACAATCACGAATCATGAATAATAATACAGCATCTACTTGACCAACCAATAAAACCGGAACTTTAAAACTATTTAACAATGAATGTATGATTAATCTCAACAAAACACATTGAACAAGCTGTTCATTTAGAATAGGCGCCAGAAACAGGATTAAAAACGCTTAATAGCGCTCATAACACAACTTCATTGAATTTTTTACAGTATATTTTAACTATTTCTGTTTAGGCTACCTTGTCATTGCACACGATAACAAATTATCGTCTGTTTGATACAAAGTTTTAACCAGTGAGAAAATTATATAGGAAGTGTTTTTGCATTTTTATAGCCAAAAGAGTTTTTTAATTTTCCTCCAAATGGGGATAAGTAAAATATGTTAACTTAGTCACATCAAACCTAGAGTGTCTTTAAGTGAATTTCTAACATAATTTACTATTTTATCAGTCAATTGCACTTGTGTCCAACAATTTAGGATTGTTTGTAATTTTAAGAATATAATTGTACAAAAATATCAGTTCCTTATCGATGATATTCACGTCATGGTATCATCCAGGAGTGGGAATCCCTTTATAAAGTTATTCAATCAATAATTTATGGATGGGAATATACTGGGGTCCTCCATTTATAATGGACACATTTTGAACACACATCCATGTCTGTAGCATTACTTGGAGGGCCTTTGTACCCCCTAAACTATTTCTTGGGTAATTTGGTCTTATTCCCACTCCTGGAAGATTCTGTGACATGAATATCATTGATAAGGAGCAGAAATTTGTGTACAATTATTCTGAAAATTAGAAAACTATCCTTAATTTTTTGACAAAGGTGTAGTTGACCGATAAAATATTGAATTGTGTTAGAACTATGCATTCTAGGTTCAGTGCCTGTACTAAATAACAACAAATCTAAACAAGGAACTAAATAATACTAAACAGAACAGAATAAGGAACAGATATTTGTTGCACCATTATTTTATAAAATTACAAAAAACTTGTACTGTATTTTGTATCATTAATGTTATATCACAATGGTTATGGTTCCTCCCTAAATAGAGTGTGTTTACTAAAATTTCACAAATTGTCTTGTATTTTCTTGAAAATATTTTTATATATTCGAGTAATACTTTTATATAAGGAATATTTTTGTATTTAGGGACAGAGACGCACATATTTTACCAAATCATTATTTTCTTAAAAAATTAAAGTTTCTATAAACTAGAACCAGGTGTCTCAGTTATTTGTTTATTTTAGGGTTCTGTTCTACTTCTAATTGTTTTTCTCTTATCTTTCCCCATTTTCACAATTTTAAACTAATGTTAGTCAAGAAAAGCCATTTATAAGATTAAGAGTTGGAATTCTAAATACACATGTTGTATACACAATAAGTAACTAAAAAGTTTAAAGCATCAAATTGTGAAATTTTATTAGCAGTACTTACATCTCACATTTTGCCCAGGGCCTGTTTTTACACAGTTTTAACTTAAAGTTAAAGGAAATATTTAATTGTTCACAGATGGTACAGATATAGGTTCTTTTGCAAATAATAGTTCAAAGTTAAGTCTTACAATTTTTGAATAGTGGTACCCTTTTTGGAACACTACATTTCTTAATAGAAATTTTTTGAAATGGTTGAATTTGAACTCATTGATTCAATTCATTGAAAACCATATTAATAAACAAAAATTTATCACATTACTTTCTAAAGTGATACTTTAATAATAAGTCATATAGCCCTTTGAATTTGGCAAAAAATCAATGTCAATTATCTGTATTTTTTTAATTTAAGTTAGTTTGTGTTATTCTTTGTGCTGTAAAAAACTGAGCGAAAATAAAGTCAGTCTGATTTAAATGTGTTTTTACATTTTTTTAATTCATTGAATGTGTTGGGACTACATTGATATTCATTTAAGGACTAAGTGAAGAGTATTACTTTTTAACTTTGTCTTTCTATTTTTTACTTTTGTTGTTGTGAAATAAGCAGAATTATAATTTATTTGTCAATTCAAGTTAATTTCTTTCAGCTGAGATTTCTCGTTTTGTCTTAAAAACCCGCTCACTTGTTTTAAGCAATCCTTTAAAAATTTGTAATCCTTGCTTAAATTTGAAATCGTCATTTGATTCTCTGTTTGAAGGGGATTATGAGTTAACAGCGTGGAAATGTTTCAGAACATGACTCAAACAGAATTTATTTCATTGAGTGATATTCTTATATTTTAAACTTTTTGGTTAAAGTGCTAAAAGGTTTGGATGGACATTAGACTCTAAAAACAGGGTTTCAACTTGGTTTTGATACATACTGGTCCAGATTTCAGACATACATTCTCAGATAAGATATTGATAAACTTTTTTTAAAAAAAGTTTTTTTTTAATTTTCCTCCTGGATTGGCCCCACCTGGGGGGCAATTTGGTTGAAAGTTCCCCCAGTGGGGCGTGCGCCCCACTGGGGGAAACACTGGGCTAGACCCAACTGGTGGAATTGTTTTTATGGTATCCTCAAAGCGGATATGCAAAATATATAGCATATAGCAAAAATGCCTAGGATTTTGTTATTTTCTTCCCAAAAATAAAAATTATAAAAAAACATTTTCCACTCAGTTTATGGCTTTCTTGTTAGCTAATGGTACAATTAAATTTTCAAAATGTTTTTATTTATTTTTGAAAATTTTTAAATAACATGGTGACTGATTGATATTTATGAAACACGACTAACTGATATGCCCGGCCTTGCTCGGGTGCAGAGTATAAATTTATTATTTTTAAGTTTCATAAAATACATTTCTAATTTTGTATAATAATCAGCATTTACCAATCATCCCGATATCCCAGGCGTCTATTTCATATTCCGGTGTTCCCGGTAACTTTTCTTATCCCGATGTTCCTAGTAATTTTTCTTATCCCGGTGTTCCCGGATAGACTAAAGGGGTCATCCATAAATTACGTGAGGTGTTTTTTCCAAAATCTGGACCCCCCCTCCCCCCTTGGTGAGATTTAGTGAGATTTTTCTTGACCCCCCTCCCCCCTACGTGAGATTTACCTACAACTTTTAAAAATTATTTTCTAAAAATTATTTGAATTTTGTGCTTCATAGCACCTAATTAAGTTATAATTAAGTTAAAAAAAGTTGACGTGAGATTTTAATCGACCCCCCCTCCCCCCTTGGTGAGATTTTTCCAAACCCCTCCCCCCCCTTTTTGACCTCACGTAATTTATGGATGACCCCTAAGTTCCTTCAGTTCTCAAGCAATATAATTTTTGAATGATTTTCACATTTAAGACATAGAAAAAATATTCTAAAAACTATTTAAAATTGCTTAGATCCCTTGATTAATCATATCTTCAGGACGGAATTAACGTTTTCCGTGAAATTATTCAATAATTAAAGCTTATTCCATTTTGAAATTTAAGGAAAAAGTCAGTCTTTTCTAGTTGAAAGGGAGTTTTATTAGTTTTTGGTTTGTTAACCAACTTTCCTAAAAGCTGAAATATTATCGCCTTTTGATTTTACATCCTCGTTTCCATTGAGACTATCTTAACAACTAAGACATTCCATAAAGTTTTTTAAATTATAAAAATTAGATAAACTCTCAAATAAAAATATGTTAAACTGTACTTAAAATTTTAATTTTATTGAAATAGATTTTTAAATTATTAATATAATTTTTAAATAGACTTGTACCTAGTGTTTCTATTAAAAACTTGTTGTTAAGCATTAAATTTTCTTTGTAACAATGAAGTAAGCAGATCACTTCTTGAGGAGAAATAAAGCTATTTCAGCAAAATAACCATAAAAAGGGTCAAAAGAGGGTCAAGGGGTCAATTAAAGTTTTCGAAACATAGCCTGTTTTTTTCTGAGTTTTTTTTACGTAGGTATACCAAGTTTGGTGCAGATCGGAAGTAAACTGTGGATTTGTATAAAAGACTAACATACACTGCTGTGCAAAAATTAAGGACGGAACTATTTTTTCAACATAACACCTAGTAGAATTATTTTTCATCCATGGAAATCATACCAAGAGATGTTCAATGGGTGGGAATACAGGGCTTGTAAACAAATTTTCCCTACCAAATATTTTAAGGGGGTAAATGGACCCTCCATTGATAATGGAGTCCCATTACAATTTGGAGCTGTGGTAGAAACGTCTATATGAGAGGTATTTAACCGGAAATTTTATGTTTTTTTAATGAATATGATTATTCCTGAACATAATGCATGTTTTTAAACGTGTGTTCTACATTTAAATGGTATTTTTTAGGTTTTATTGTGAGAAATTGGTCTAATCATAATTTTTGGGAAGTTTAAATTCTGGGTCATTTTTGGTAAGTGGTATCTGACCGTCAACCATGTTTTTAAAAGTTCTTACATGTGCTTGATTGTGTTTAGGTCAGGAGAATCGGAAAGTAACTTCTTTCTTTCAATATCGTGACTTTCAAAAAACTTTGAGATAGCCAAATTGTGATTTTGTGCAACTTTTTCACTCTTAAAGAGAAATTCTTCACCTGAAATTTCTTCTAAAAGAATCAAAGTACATGAGAACACAGGTACGCAATAGCAAACATCAGTGAAAATATCTGCGATGTATAAGAGGTGCTGAAAGGGCACAACGGAATTGTATAGTTTTACACAAAGGACATTTTTTTATTAATGTTGGAAAAAAGAAGCATTTTTTAGTGTTTATGGACGTACACATATCTGAAAATAAATGTATAGCTGTAAAAATATCTCCATTACCTTTGAAATTAGTTTTAAAGATATATAATTTCTCCATTGATATTCTTTTACTCTTATCAACATTTCAACACCCCCTATACACTAAAATTATTTTCACTGATGTTTGCTATTGCCTACCTGTGTTATCATGTACCATTTGATTCTTTTAGAAGAAATTTCAGGTGAAGAATTTCTCTTTAAGAGTGAAAAAATTGCACAAAATCACAATTTGGCTACCTCAAAGTTTTTTGAAAGTCACGATATTGAAAGAAAGAAGTTACTTTCCGAGTACCCAGACCTAAACACAATTAAGCAAATGTAAAAACTACTAAAAACATGGTTAACGGTTAGATACCACTTACCAAAAATGATCCTGAATCTAAAAATTGCCAAAAATGATGATGAGATCAATTTCTCTCAATAAAACCTAAAAAATACCATTTAAAGGTTGTACACACTTTTAAAAACATGCATTGAGTTCAGGAATATTCATATTTCTTACAAAAAATATAAAATTTCCGGTTAAATGCCACTCACATAGCCGTTTCTGCCGCAGCTCCAAATTGTAATGGGACTCCATTATCAATGGAGGGTCCATTTACCTCCTTAAAATATTGGCAGGGAAAATTTGTTTTCAGACCCTGTATTCCCACCCATTGAACTTCTCTTGGTAGGATTTTCATGGATGAAAAATAATTTTTCTAGGTGTTATGTTGAAAAAACAGTTCCGTCCTTAATTTTTGCACAGCAGTGTATATATATATATATATCCACACTTAATTTTATTATATTAGATTTATGTCAGTCAGTTACCATGTTGTTTAAAATTTTTCAAAAATGAATTGTTCGAGACCACCTTGCTGGCCCCGCCCAATTTGCAGCAAAGCAAACGCTGCAGAAACGAGGCATCTCGTCTAGGAATATCTCTCTCTCTAGGAATATGGTACAATATTATAAATGTTGTAAAAAATGTTTTCTAATTTGAAATGACTTGAAAATACTATAGGGGTAAATGAAACCCCTTTTTGGAATACTATATTTCTTAAGAGAAATTTTTTTTGAAATGGTTGAATTTGTACTCATTGAAGACCATATTAATAAACAATAATTTATCACAAGTTTCTAAAGTAATACTTTAATGATAAGGCAGATATAGGCCTTTGAATTTGGAAAAAAATCATTTATTTAATTGTATTGTTTTTATTAAGTTAGTTTGTCTTATTCTTTGTGCTGTAAAAAACTGAGCGAAAATAAAGTCAGTCTTTGGTTTAAAGGTGTTTTTACATTTTTTTTGTATTGTGTACAGTAATACCCGGACTCACACTGTTACAAATCGTGTTAAATATCTTACCAAAGGTGATAAACCGGGAATTTCTTCTGACTAGTGTAGATGTCAAATTGATGTTAAAAAGACCGACTACCTATGATAATAAAAATAAAGTTTTAATCACTCTAGCCTCTTTCTTTACATAACATAAAACGCAACTCTACTTTACATTCAATTTTCCAAACTACCTCTTTTATCAAGATCAAAACAATGCGTGAAATGCGAGATGAGATTTGTGTCCTCGAGAGCTCGTGAGTCTTCGGACACGTGAGTCTTTCTTCCAACTTTCATCTGGGAACACTAGTTTCCGCAACACTCCCCCCCTTGAGTTCTTGACTTGCGAAAGAACTCAATATCTTTTTCCGTACTCGACTCAGATCCCCCTATTTCCAAGGGGCATAGCTTTTGCACAGCCCTCGTGATAATTCCGGATTTGGTTCGAAGTTTGGCCACACGAGCAACATCACTTTTACCAGGCATAAGTTCCAATATCTTGGCAAGTGGCCAATCTAATCTCTTCAAGTTGTCAGCAGTGACAATAACTATATCCCCTACTTTAAAAGGGCTTGCAGCATCATCCTTGGGATTGCAAGCTTGCCTCAATCGACCTAAATATTCAGTGCGAAATCTAGTCCTTAAATCTTCTTTTACCTTCAGAGTATAAGACAGACGTTTATTGATCTTGCTGTGGTCTAATTGATCCACGATAGGAGTACCCACATGTCTAATTTCCTGTAAAAACATCGCTGGAGTAACGGGAATTAGATCTTCTATGTCGTCAGAAACGTAAGTCAATGGACGGTTGTTCATTAAGCTTTCGCATTCACTCAACACCGTACTCATTTCTTCACCATCATGGACTTTCTTCCGAATTCCATATTCCACAGACAAAGGCTTCTGTTTAGACATCAGTCCAACTCCAGAGTACCCTTCTTTGTCACCAGCAACCCAATAGCAGTGGTATCCAACAGGATTGCTCTCTGGTGGAATTTTGTCTTCAGAGCACTTAGTTTCTTGTATACACAAGACGTCGGGGTCTTCATGTGTAAGATAAGTCAACCCATCTTTCTCGAGCCAAGCTCGTAATCCATTTACATTCCAAGTAGCTGTTTTCAAATTCCAAGACTTTCCTTTGGCGTTGGTTGACTTGTTGTCAAAGTCCAAAGCATTCACATCAGGGATCTTTTCTCTCTTGGGTGCAGCTTTCGAAGCAGTGGCTTTGCCTTTCTTGGAAGTACTAACAGAATCTTCACTTTCTGCTGCTCGCTTCTTCCCGCGTCCTTTTCCAGAAGTTCCAGCTGCAGCTTGAACCTTGCCTTCCTCAGATTTCATGAGATCCAAGGCCATGTCATCAATGTTATGTTGCCTTAGAAGGGACACTTTGGCATTCTTGGCTTCTTTTAAATCTTCTGCATTCAGTTTTTTGTAGATTGCCTCATCAACAGTCTCCGTTGGAGGAGTTTTCCTCTTTCTTCCTTTAGTCTTTTCTTTTTCTGGTTCCGGTGCAACATTTTGTTTGGCCCTCTGGGTCCTTGGTTTCGCCTCAACTGCTGCTGCAGCAGGTTTTCTTCCTCTACCTCGACTTGGAGCTGTTTTTTGAGGTTTTGCCGAATCATCTTCATCAGTTTCTTTCTCTTCAGGTATAGTGGCTAGTTGCTCTTCACTCTCATCAGACTGATTTTCATTTGCTTCATCTTCCTTACTAGAAGCTGGTTTTCTGCCCCTACCAGTTTTCTTGGTGTTCTTTCCACCTCTCTTCTTAGGCATAACTTCAGTTTCTTCCTCTTCCAGGTTTTCATTCTCTTCATTTTCATTTGTTTCCTCTTCTTTACTGGGAGCTGGCTTTCTACCCCTACCAGTTTTTTTTGGCCTTTCTTCCACCTTTTTTCTTTGGCATAGCTTCTGCTTCCTCTTCTTCAACCTTATTCTCATCACCACTGGTTTCAGGATCATCATTTTTCTCTGACCCCTCTCCAGCATTATTTTCATGGCTATTAAGATCATCTGTTTCATTATTGACCTTTATTTCTTTCCTCGGTCTGCCTCCTTTCTTTTTCTGGGGCTTTTCTTCTACAGAAGGGTCACTTCCCATATCTTCATTCTCTGATTCCTGGTTAGAATTTTTATCATCTTCTGAAGATGGTTTGGAACTGCTTTTGTCAGACACTTCATAAGTATCGTTTTTAGAAAGTTCTTCAACCTCATTCTGATCAGCTTCGCCATTTGAATGAACCTCAGTTTTTGCTCCTTTCTTGGGCCTACCTTTTGCTTTCTTTAGAGGTTTCTTACTGGAAATATCATCAACTTCTTTATCAGAGTAATTAGTTTCTGTATCATTTTCAAAAGTATCTATACCTTCTGGAATTGCATTTGCTGAATCCATAGCTAGACCCTTTTTATAGTCCGCTATTTTGTTCTTTACTTTTAAAGAGTTAACGGTGTTCTTCAATCGCTTCTCAGCCAACTCCTTATTAGTTTGAAGAGGAGGATGTCCGGTAAGCCATGGGATATTCACCTGATACCTTCCTTCTTCATTCCATTGGACTGTCTCTTTGAAATGTGTCAAGACAAAATCACTCATTTCCTTTTTAGATAGTGATTCCACCGGATCTCCAATGCCCAATACGTCTAATTCCCACAAATCCCTTATCCTCATAGTGTTAATATGCAGAGAAGGGAGCAACAATGAACTGTCTGTTTCCTTTTGTCCTAATTTGCCTATGACAGTCCATCCGAATTTCGTCCCTACCGCAGTCAAACCACAATCTAAATTTTTAACTTCTCCTGTGAAAAACTTACCCGCAATATCAGACCCAAGTAACATATGAATTTCACTATCCTGACTTCGACTCAAGCAACTTTTTCTTTTTGGCGAAATATCACTTAAGAAAATACCCTGTCTTTTCAACTCTTGTATACACACATCACCTTGTATCCGAGGGATATCCTCACATATTTTATCTTGGTCCATTAATTCTACCACGATACTATATCTTTCATCCAAGCTTCGCAAACAGGTGGAGTACAGCTTGTGCTTCATTATCCTTTTGGATCCTCCAAAAAGTCCATGCGTGACGGTCTCTTCTTTTAAACTCTTCAATTTCATGGTCTCTGCGACAAACCGTGAAATGTAAGATCTGCTACTTCCAGTATCTATAATTGCTCGAACCATTTTTTTTAAATGACCATTACTGATACATATCAACAGGGTTTGTAAATATACGACCGGAGTATGTTCTTGATTGCTTAAGTCTGTACTAGTTTCAGAGCTACCACAAACATCTGACCCATCTATCGAATAACATAAATTGGTGTTATGTGATTTACCGCCGCAGAAAATACATTTTACTTCAGCCCTACAATAACGTGATATATGCCGAGCATTTATATCACAACACCTGAAACACAATCCTTTTCTTTTTAGGATATTTATTCTCTCATCCCTAGGAACACTGTGGGCATAGTCACAATAGCTATCTTTATGAGTCAAATTACAAAAGGCACAAACTTTCTCTCCGTCTGTCGTATGATTCTCCGTGACTAATAATTCACTATCTGATGGAATGTTCCGACCACTCTTATCTTTTCCCATATTATTACTCTTATTAAAGTTACCTCCAGAGTGGAAGTTGCTTGAAATATCTGGTAACCGACGTCGCTCTTTACTATCACTTTCCCTATTTAAAAACAAAAGGGCACCTTCTCGCGCCCTCAGCTGCTGAGATAGAAATGAAATCAAATCCTCCACCCGGTCGGTATTTTGACTCTTATGAAAGTCTAGCAACAAATCCTGTGGCAATAATTTCAAAATCAGTGGCAGTAGAATGCTTCCGTAGCTATCAGTCGATACATCCAACGATTCTAAGCTCCTCATTTGCGCGTTTAGGTTATCGAACAATTTCCTAAAACTATTTATATCGTTGGAGTTTCTAAGAGGAGGTATAGCCAATAAACTATTCATATGTGTCGTAATGAGTTTGTTTTTGGAACCAAATCGTTCTTGTAAAATTGCTATAGCTGAAAAATAATTTTCGCTGTTTATCAAAAGTCCTTCTATGGTTCTTAGTGCCATGCCCCCTAAGTGAGCTTTTAGGTACGCAAATTTATCCACACTATTCAAAGAAGTATTGCTGTGTATGGACGATTCAAACAAACTCCAAAAACTGATCCATTGATCTAAGTTGCCATAAAATTTAGGTATTTCCAACTTTGGTAGTTTTACTTTAACTTGTTCATTTACTAACAGCCTATCATTACAGTTTTCTCTAGAAACAAGTGGTCTTAACTCACCTAATGCTTTTTCTGCTTTAATTCTCCATCCATTGATTACTGTGGCGAACTGCATTGCACCTTGTGTTTCCTCCGCCAACTCGTCCACAGGCCACATCACACTCAACTCTTTATCGATTTCCTTTAACATCTCGTACTGTTCTTTTAAATTACCAAAAGCTACAGCCAATTTCTCACTATCTTGTAGCGTAAGTCCATCCTCAATATTCTCACCAGTCTTGATCAACTCGTCTTTTACACTTTGCCTATGGATTACGAGTCTCTGTAACGTCTCTTCTTCAGTTCGAGATCGTACAGTATTTCTCCGTTGCGTAGCTCCTTTGTATGAACGTCTCAAGGGCATCTTCAATTCTAGCTAAGGGTCCTTTTATACAGCCACTCTAGTCAAAAGTGCTACCCGGCAGGGATGCCATGTTACAAATCGTGTTAAATATCTTACCAAAGGTGATAAACCGGGAATTTCTTCTGACTAGTGTAGATGTCAAATTGATGTTAAAAAGACCGACTAGCGACTACCTATGATAATAAAAATAAAGTTTTAATCACTCTAGCCTCTTTCTTTACATAACATAAAACGCAACTTTACTTTACATTCAATTTTCCAAACTACCTCTTTTATCAAGATCAAAACAATGCGTGAAATGCGAGATGAGATTTGTGTCCTCGAGAGCTCGTGAGTCTTCGGACACGTGAGTCTTTCTTCCAACTTTCATCTGGGAACACTAGTTTCCGCAACACACACTGTAGCGGGACAGAGCGATAACTGCATAAGTCAGGATACATTTTCCCCAGAAATGCATACAAGTTATGCTCAATTGATACCAGAGATGCAGATAAAAAAAATAGTATTTTGAAGACTATTGTTTAATTATTAATCTCAGAAATTACAAAAAGATAAGGTATTAATGTGTTATTCTCTTTTAACATAATTATCCAAGTTGATTTGATAAAGAAGGTTTAAAAAAGTTGAACATAGAAGTCTGTTTCATCTCCCTTAAATTTTCTTCATAAGGGGTTAAAAGTTTTTCTATGCCTCGTTTTTTCTTAAAAACCTGCTCCTTGTTTAAAGCTATCCTTTGTCAATTTGTAATCCTTGCTTAGATTTAAAATCGTCATTTGATTCTCTGTTTGAAGTGGATTATGAGTTAACAGCGTGGAAATGTTTCAGAACATGACTCAAACAGAATTTATTTTATTGAGTGATATTCTTTTATTTTCTCACCTTATCTAAGCAGCAGAAAAAAATGAATGATATGAAATGACAAATAGTTAATGAACTAGTTGATTTCATCAGGATATTAAAGAGACATATATAAAATATGACTGGGAAGTTAAAATACTGCATTAATCATAGATTTAATAATAATAGAGAGAAGCATATTGAACTATCTCTGGATCATTCTACAGCAGTGAGGGATCCAGGATTTGGTTTTTGGGGGGCTAAGAATTTTCATAATCTAATCTTCTTGTTAATGATAATACGGAAAATGTAGTGAATTATCCTACTCAAACCACTAAAAGGGGGGTCCTCCTGCATAATAATTTTTGGAAATTTTAGTCAAAACCCTCACTTTTCAACTTGTTTTGGTACGCCTCATCCGAATTTCGGATATAGATTTTATGAGTTTTGACAAACTTAGTAAAATATTAGACGTTTGGGGGGGCTAGAGCCCGAAAGCCCCCCCCGTAGATCCGCCACTGTTCTACAGTAATCGAACGCAGATGTCTAAAAGTCATAATATTGTTATCGAACTTTAACTTAACTACAGCTCTAACTGTTTGCAACAATATAAATAGTATTTTACTTTTAGTATATACTTTTCTAGCTTCCGATCCTTTTTCTATTCTTAACCATTGGTTTATCATATTTTAAAATTGACGTTCTTCGTATAGCATAGTCCTCTAGGCGTAATCATAGGCGCCGACTTTTATCAAATATTGGGGGGGGCCCAGTACTAGACAATAAAGGTATTAGTTATTCCATATTACAGTGGTCCTTAAACTTTCGATCGCCACTAATGCTAGACATCGCCCCCCCCAAGATTTGGAACCTCCAAAGGCTTATTCCTGTCATAGGCGTAACGAGGGGGGGTTATTGGGGACGTAACCCCCCCCCATTGCATCGCTCCCTGCAACCCCCCAAAAAGTAGCTTCAAAACACATTTAGCATACAAAAAATTCAAAAATTTTTCGGGGGAGGACCCCCGAACTCCCCCCCCTATTTTTACCTCTTACGTTATGGAGTAGCTTTGTTTTCTATGGTGAAAAATTAAACGTTTTTATTTCGAGAGGCGGGTTGATAATAACCTGAAATCCCCCCCTGAACGGTGAACGTAGCAAGGGCGTATGTCAATCTTTATGTTGAGGAGGGACAAGATGGAATATCCAAAAAATAGGTGATATTTTTTGGGGAAATTTCTTGAGGAAGACTCCAATTAAAGAAATATTCAGCGTTAAAAGTTGTATAGGATAAAAAATTTATATATCCTCAGAAATTTTTGAAAATATCCAGTAGTAGCTTCATAATGTGTAAATAATAAGTCCCTTTTCCGCTGGAAAAATTCTCTACTATAAGACTCTACCCCCGAAAAATCTATCATGGATAAAAAAGAAGCCACAGATTACTTAGGGCTCACCACTTGACCTTTAATTTTGATTGCGGGCCTCAAGGACTTAGAAGTTGGAAACCCCAGTTTTAAAACATTAAAAACTGAAAAATTTTCCCTAGAAAATTGTGCTGTTTTCAGGAACCGTTCTTTTCGGATTGAACCCAAAGAGCCTCAAAATAAGATTAAACACTATTTTAAAAGACAAATTTTTAAAAAATTTCTTGGGAGAACCCCCAAACCCCCCTCTGAAATTTTGAGGTCTTTTATACTGTGTTTTACCCTTGAAAATTCAGCCTCTAAAATTAATTTTTGACCTTTGGAAATTTATAATTTATATAAATACATTTAAAATCTAATTCTTGATTGCTCTTTCAAAATTAACATTAATGAAAAATTATAAAATATTTATTTAATTTAAAGCTATTGATTATAGTATACCTATATCATGATATGAGAAATCCTTTTTGGAAAGGAGTTATATGTTGAAGTGGTTCACTGGCGGGATTAACACCCCCCATGAGTCAACTCTAGTTACGCCACTGATTCCTGTACCTTTATACGTTAAGTTTTAAATTCCTTAAAAATAGTACTCAAATTATATTCCACATTATGTTAAAAGTTTACAATTACTCGAAGTATAATAGGGGGTCTGGGGGGTTCCCCCAGAAAAATTTTAAAAATTTGCCTCAAAAAGTAGCCTTACAGCTTATTTTGAGACATTTTTGGTTCCACCAAAAGAGAGCAGTTCCTTGTAAAACGTAGAATTTCCAAAGAAAATATTAAAACTAGACGTCAAAATTTCGAGAGGAGCTGGGGGTCCTCCCCCAGAAATATTTTTGAAATTTGTCTCTTTAAACTAGTGTTATTTATTTTGAAACTATCAAAAGGTAACTCGCGGACCCCCTAGGAAGGTGCTGGGGACCCTCGGAGGTCCGAGGACCACTGCTATAAAAAATTCAAATAAAAAGCAGCGCAATATTTTTTTAAAATTTAATCGTACACAAAATATTAAATGCCTATCGCGAAGAATGAAAGTGGATTTATACCGCTTTTAAAATCAACGGCACAGAGCCGTTACTAGACTTTTGTTTTGGGAGGGATTTTGGCTAAATATTTTTTCTGAGGACTTAAGAGTACTTTTTTACTCCAAGTGTTAGATGACTTGCACATTTGATAATTTTGTTGAAATTAATTTCAAAATTTTAAAAACATTGAAATTTCCAAGCGAAGCGATATTTTGAGGGTCCTCCCCCCAAAATTTGGAAATTTCCACCACAAAATAGCGCTTTATCTCCTTTTAAAGCCTATTTGGGTTACACCCTTAGAGCAGGGTTCATTTTAAGAAGCAGAATTTTCAAAGAAACCCAGTATATAGTGTATAATAAACAGCAAAATTTTGAAGGGGGTTTAGGGGTCCTACTTCAGAAACATTTTGGAAATTTGTGTTATAAGAAGTGTTAAAATTCATTTTGTAGACTCTTTCTTCTTAAGTTATACAAAAGGAGGATCAGACCTCAAAAATCACTGAAGTTTCAGGGAAAACGGTACAAAATAGATTTTAAAATTTGAGGGGGGTTTGGGGGTCCTCCTCCAATTTTTTTTTGAAATTTTTACCCTTGAAAGTAGTGTTTTAAGTCATTTTGAGACTCTTTGAGAAGACCAAGTGAACGGGACCAAAAGGACGATGTCCATTACATTGCCTTCTTTAGTTCATGAAAGAAAATAGGTAGATTTGTACTAAAAATATTGGGGGGGCTCAGCCACCCTTCTTCCAACATTGGGGGGGCTCAAGCCCCCTCAAACCCTATGGAGTCGGCGCCTATGGGCGTAATGTTTACCCATAGAGATCAAATTATTTATATCTATATATATAAAAATCAATGTCTGTCTGTATGTATGTCCTTTATAGTTTTAAACTTTTCGAACCTACATTAACTATTAAATTATACCACGTTGATCTACTCGCTCCAGGGAAGGTTTCTGAATAAAAATAATTTAAAATCGAAGCATCCTAACAACTTTTTTGGGCCATTTTATTCTTGAAAACCCATATTTCATGCCTAA
This sequence comes from Tetragnatha versicolor, assembly GCA_024610705.1. Lineage (NCBI taxonomy): Eukaryota > Metazoa > Arthropoda > Arachnida > Araneae > Tetragnathidae > Tetragnatha > Tetragnatha versicolor. The sequence continues at coordinate 1,834,306 of JANDEH010000032.1, read as the reverse complement.
CTTCATGGCAAAACCACATTGTTGTAAATATATTAAGAGAAGATGTAACTTTAATTGTTGTATTCTTGATTGTTGCAGTTTATAGAATACTAGCGCTAAAGCGCTAGACCCGGCTTTGCCCGGGCGCAGTAGCGCTGACGTGCTAAACCCGGGTTTCAGTTTTTTAATAAATATCATCTGGTGCGTTACAGATGGGCTTCGCCAGTCCATTTTTAAAGAAAATTATTCTTGTGTGTTACGGATGGGCTTCGCCAGTCCATTTTAAAAAAAATTATTCTGGTGTGTTACAGATGGGCTTCGCCAGTCCAAATGTGGAAATAGTAAAATAAAGGAGCTACTTTTATGTTTATGCTACAACAATGGATTTTAAACTGCAACAATGGAGAGAATATGCCTTCAACAATTAATATTACATCTTCCCTTGTTATATTTACAACAATGTGGTTTTGCCCTGAAGTTAGGTATGAAATATGGGTTTTTGAGCATAAAATTGACCAAAAAAGTTGTTGGAACGCTTCCATTTTAAATTATTTTTGTTCAGAAACCTTCCCTGGAGCGAGTAGATCAACGTGGTATAGTTTAATAGTTAATGTAGGTTCGAAAAGTTTAAAACTATAAAGGACATACATACATACAGACACAGACAAACAAACATTCATTTTTATATATATAGATGAGTTCATATCGATTGCTGCAGTTTAAAATCCATTGTTGTAGCATAAACATAAAAAGCGGCTCCTTTATTTAACTATTTCCACATTTAAACTGGCGAAGCCCATCTGTAACATACCAGGATAATTTATTTTAAAAATGGACGGGTGAAGCCCATCTGTAACACTCCAGAAAAATTTTCTTAAAAATGGACTGGCGAAGCCTATCTGTAACGCACCAGATGATATTTATTTAAAAAACTGAAACCCGGGCGAAGCCCGTGTCTAGCGCTTCAGCCCTAGTTAAATCATAAAATTATAATTAGTAGAACATCATAAGAGATCTCAAAGTACTATTACATCTCAAAATAAAGATATCTAGTACTATTAGATGAAAAAATTATTTCTTCTTGGGCCTGAAGAAAATAACAAACACGATTCAGAATTTTCAAGTAAACAATAACAAGGGATATCAATGAGTTGAGTTGTTTCTTTATTTCCATGAACCAAAAACTTTTTGATAGTATAATAATATTTTTTAATTATAAACTCGATTATACATTTTATTTGGAAAGTTAGTTGATGGGAATTCAATTAAATGTACCATTTTTAATGATTTTTACTTTAGATATATTTTTTCTTAATTTTGTTTTTATAGAAATGCCATAAAAATTCAACCAACCAGCCAAACAATATTTTTGTGAGAATTTTCGAAAATGTTTGGCAACATACTTTATTTCTTTTATTTACATTTATATACCCACGCGGGAACGGGAATGAATTTGTGATTGAATATAATTTGGATTTCTTGTATTTTCAATTGAATTTCTGTTGGACCAAAAGTTTTCTGCCTTATTTGTTGTTTCATTCCATCAGATTATTTTCGTTTGGAGTTCCTAATGATGTAGGACATGATGTGCATTCACGAGGTTTGAAATCCCTACTTTTTTCCAAAACACTGGTGAACAAAGTATTTAGTGAAAGCCAAGCAAATCTACATGGAAATCGTTTTCTTCTTTGAGTGATTCAAGACACCAAAATAGAATAAATTAAGTGGTTTATTCTTTATTTTCTTGCATTAGTTATAGATACACTAAGTATTTCAGTAAGGAGTAAACGATGAAATACACTTTAAATTGTCCATCGCTTGAGCATATAGCTCTAGTTAAGATAGCCACCACAATGTGGAATCAAGATAATAATAGGGCTTTAATGTCAAAATTCAATTTTACATTAAGCAAATATAAAAGAAGAGCAAAATGGCAGGAGATAGAAAATAAAGTAATTGAGAAAGTACAACAGCTTTCGCTACCTAAATCTTTAAAAGAGGAAATATTAGGTTTTATTAAACCAGTAGGCTTACAAATATTGAAATGGAAGGAATATCATCAAGAAAAAATCCGCCTTGGTATAGGTCTACCAAACGAGCTTTGTTGGACACCACAAGGAACAGTAGATTTAAAGAAAACAGCAGAAGCGTTAATCAAGGACGAGAGTTTAGATGTTATCAGCCGCTACAAATTAGCATTTACTTACTGCTTAGAGGATGATGTTCTGGAACTGTGGAGCAAAATACCTGAAAATCACAGGAAATCTTTTTATAGCAGGGAAGACCCGATAAAGGTTAGGCAGCAGGATTTAGTGGTTCTTTGGATGTATAATATAAATGAGGAAGTGATTAATAGTTTCAGCTTATGGTGGTTGCAACAAGAAAGAAGTTGGTGTTCTCCTTATCAATATTTATTTCTGTATGCAGCAGCAGTTGGTGGCAACAAAGCGGCAACCGAGTATTTCTTGCAAAAACTAACTTCCAGGGAAAGAGAAGAGTCGTTGGTGAGAACTGCGAAAGAGGTAGTAGTATCTTATAACCTCACAGAACACTCTAGGGCTGATGTTTTATGTTTTTTACTCTCGCAAATGGATGAAGTGCAACAAATAGAGGTATTTAAAAGCTATCCTTATAGTATACTAAACCTTTTGCTGGAATGGCCTTGGCAAAGTCTCTTCACAGAAACGGCAAATCGTATGTGGGACTTTCTTGATCAGGAGTATTTTTATTTCTGTTTGAGTAATATCGTCGATAAAGTGAAAATAAGCCACAAAGATTACGACTATCAAATGCTTTTCAGGGAGTTTTGGCAGCAAAGTCCTAATGATCATAAAAGATACGTTATAGAGGAATGTGACAGTGTGTTTCTATTATCATTACTTGAGATTAAATATGTAGAGAATGTAAAGCTAATTTTAAACGATGCAACTCTTATAGAAAAAAGGAAACTTATTTTCAGAGATTGTGGGCAAGAAATTTGCCAAGATTTAATTTGTGGTGATGAGTGGGATTTACTTCAGCAGCGCTCCTGTTTTTCATCCTATTTTGATAGTCCATTTTATTTTTCCTTCTTTTTTCAGCTTTTTCTTCCTTTCTTTCCTATTTTTGTAACCCTTGGGATCGACTTTCTTCGTTTATTTTTTGTTGTGGGTAAGGATTAATGTCAATACTATTATTGGTCCGTTGTCAATGCTTTGGCGTAAGAAATGGAGTGATTCGTTTCCTTCCAGCGGGACGTGGCCGCTGTCCTCCGCTGCTTGTAGCCCAAGAAAACGGAAGTTTTTTCAAAAATTTCATATAGAAGTTTTTTTCGACGGTTTTATGTTTTTAAAGGCGCTGATTACGAATGTGAAGTTTGCTCCCATGTGGGTGGTCGGCTTCGTATCAAAAATCGCAAAAAAATTTATAATGTCTTGCTCTTTTTTCGATTCTTCACTTATATTTCAAATACTATTAACTTCTCGATGATAATTTCAATCAAAAAGTTAAAGTAAACAAAATTTTCTACAAAACGCGCTCATCAACTTTGATTTTCTGAAGAGTGGTTTTGCCGCTACAGCGTCTCTGAAAAACATAGATTTTTTGGCCTTTCCGTAAAAAAAAGGAAAATACATGCTTCTACCCTCTACAAAATGAAAACTTCAAGTTATCAACAAAAATTTTTAAAAAGACCATTTATTTTTCTTTAAATAACGTGCTTTCCATCATCATTGTTTGAGAAGGGGAGAGGGAGTGAAGCAAAGATCGACAATAAAGCTTGTGGCTCGCAGACGGACTTTTGCGGTTCTTAATCTGCAATCTGAACTTTATTTCCGTTATATTACCAATAAAAAGGATTGTTTTGGATGAATTGATGACTACGCATGCTTAAAATATAAAATTTTTAAATTTATTTATGAATTATGAAATATGTATTGTGTTTTAGGCAGGAATTCAATAAACTTTTCAAATTCCTATAATTAATTATGGGAGTGTTTTAATAAACGAATTTATATGTTCTTTGCATCGCTAAATCCGAATTTAAAGTTTATTTTAATTTTAAGTCATCTTAATGTCAAAAAATGCAAAAAATCTCAAATTTTTGCTCTTTTTTTTCGTTTTTTCATCGATTTTCTAAACGAATATATTCATTTTACGAAAAATAGCATGAAACCAAATTAAATTACATAAAATTTCCTATAAGATGCACTTGTTCATTTTTATTTTGTGAGGAGCGGTGTACATTTTATAGCATTTTGAAGAAAAGCAATTTTCATGATTTTGTGTAAAGTCAGGAAACAGCTCGAATTCAGCGAGCTCTAGCGTCAATACCTCTCATTATAAAATTAAAATTAAGCAGTGCATTTTGTAGGAAAATAAATGTTCTTTCATTTGGTGTAAGCTATTTGCCGGCAAGTAAAATTTATTTAGAGCTGTAGTGAGGGAAATCGTTCATCACTTTTTTGTAGAAAAGCAAAAAAATATCTTCATTTTGAAATGCTATAAAATTTTTGTTAAAAACTTTAATAGTTTTCATTTTGTACAGGGTAGAAGCGCGCGTTTTCCTTTTTTTGGGGAAAGGCCAAAAAATCTATGTTTTTTAACGCGCTCTAGCGTCAAAACCACTCACCAACAGCTTGCACTCTCAGTTTGTACTGGACAAACCAACCTTTCTGAGATATATAGTGCTGTCCTTTAAAAAACCCACTCTTTCATATTTCTTTCATTAAAAGCTTAAAAATATGATAATTAAATCGAACAAAATTGTGTTGTAACGGCTCACCCTCCCCTACATTTTAGTGCTTAGTATTTTTAATTCCAACTCTCCGTTGAAAATTGGCAAACGATTAAGTGAGAATAAAAAAAACCCAATTTTCCTAAAAAAAACCCCATGTACCCTAAAAAAACCCACACTTGAAAATACTCAAAAAATTAAGAAAAAATATGATTGAAAGGTTTATTTTGATAGAAAAGAGAATAGTTAAGATAATTAAAACCAAGTTTATTATAAATTATTTTTAAAGTTAAAACTGTGATAAGTTTTTCTACTCAAGAATTTTGCCTTCAAAACACTACGACAATAACGTTTTTATTGTTGTATTTTGATGAAAACGACCTATTTAATACAAATAATAAATATAACTTTTATAGAAAAGCTTAAAAAAACGGTAATTGGCACTGATATTTTATTTTAAACCCACAACTATTAACTCTCTAAACCCATTTTCGTGTAAAACTCGGTAAAATGCTATATTTTCATGAAAAATGGCTGTTTTTGGTATCATTGAGTTTTTATCAAAAATACTAAAAAAAAGTCGAGAATTACTGGAACAACTATTCTGTTTGCATAATTAGTCGTATATCATGAATAATATTTAATATTTTGCATAATTTTTTATTTATTTTATCATTAATTACAAAAGGAAAAGTGGGTTTTTTTAGGCACCCTATGGGTTTTTTTCACCCCTCATTTCAAAGACTACCGTACTCTCCCTAATTGGCGGACTTAACTGAAATTTTAGTATTTTATTCTCATAATAACGGGATAACACAAAACCACGTGAAAAATGCTGTAAAGTCTTCATAACATATTTTTACAGCATCAAAATCTGCATAACTAAACCATATTTTTAGCCCAAAATCGACATTTTCTATTTATTCAAAAAACTAAGTAAAGAAGCGGTTCTTTGACTTGCTTTTACGTTCCCGCCACTTATAATGGCATACAAAGACAGGGCACATGAGAATTTAAAATTATTTATTTAAAATATCTCGATGGGTTTTTTTAGGGTACAATTTGGTGTGGGTTTTTTTTAAAGGACAGCACTTGGCTCTTCAGTGGATTCTTCATCTGGCTATGATGGCTAAGGTCAACTCTCTAATATGGGGATCCCAAAGTGTTTCCTGAAGTTTTTCTAAGGGTGATGCCTCTACTGCAAGTATTAACAATTTACGTTTAATCTTCTAAATCAGGGGTTTTCAACTGGCGGCCCGCCAGATAATTTTGTGCGGCCCGCGAAGCTCCATGAAAATCTCCTAAAAAGTAGCACTTTTTGCCAAGATATGAGCCTGTTTTTACACAGATACAGCTTTAACTCCACGTTAAAGAAAACATTTAATTGTTCAGATGATATTTCATAGGCTCTTTTGCAATTGATAGTCCAGTCTTGCAATTTTTGAATAGGCTATTCAAAAATTAAACACCCATGAGCTGTTAATGTTACAATACTATCATGTTGGTGTTTTAAAATGTGTTGTGTAAAACTTGTGGATCTGCTCTTTTACTAAATCTATTTTTTTTAAATTTTTTATTATTTCTAATGGGCGGGTACTAGGACATTATCCTTTTACCACTGAAATGCCCTAAGAAGTACCTACTTAGCGTTACCCAGCGAGCACCTGTGGACCGAAGCCACGGAGGTGAGGTACTGTTGCCCGCGCCACACATTTATATTTTATTTTATTTATATTATATTTTATATATTTATTGATATTTGGATCTTTTTCATATATCAAAATATAACCCCTTACGTGCAATTTTCTATGCCGTTATGTCGATAAAAGTATCTCAGGTTTTTTGAAGTTAACAAGTTGGAAGGTCTGCTATAGGGTTGAGTGGGGAAATGTGGAACTCCTTTTTGGAATACACATACAGAGAATTTTTTGAAATAGTTAAATTTGAAAAATTATCACTTTATTTTCTAAAGTAATACTTTAATAATAAGTCAGATATAGCCCTTTGAATTTGGCAAAAATCAATGTCAATTATCTGTATTTTTTTTATTTAATTTGTAATTTTAGCTAGTTTGTCTTATTCTTTTGTGCTGTAAAAAACTAAGCAAAAATAAAGTCAGTCTTTGATTTAAAAGTGTTTTTACATTTTTGTTAATTCATTGAATGTGTTGGACCCAATCGATAATCATTTAAGGACTAAGTGAAGTTCTTTTTAACTTTGTCTTAGTCTTTCTATTTTATACTTTTGTTGGTGTGAAGTAAGCAGAAGCATAACTTATTTGTCAATTCAAGTAGTTTTCTTTCAGCTGAGATTTCATATGTTTGAAAAGGAGGTAAGTCCATCGACTATAAAAATTTTTTCAGTATTGTAGGGAGACCGAGTGAAGTCGGGGTGCATTTTTCCACAGAAATATATACAAAGTATGTTCAATTGGGACCAGAGAATCAGGGTTGGCAAGGTTTTTCCCATCCCCGGTAAATACCATGGTAAAAACCGGTATTTACCGTCCTGGGAAAAACTAGGTTTTTCCCACATGGGAAAAAATGATTATTTTTTGAATTTATTCTGTTCATAGATGAACGTTTTAAAAGTTTATACAGCCATTTTTTTAGAAAAATGACCTTAAATAAGCTTTATCCTATGTTATGAGTATGGCTTTTATCATGTGTCTGAGGAATGTCATCTTTTGATGGTTATACCCTTTTCATCGGATTATCATACCTTGTTACTTCAAAAAAGTTATCTTGCAATCAAGATTTACATTTACGTTTTATTTTTATTTAAATTATGTTTTTATTAACATTTAAAAAACTATATATAAAGCTTCTCTTAAAGACACAGATATTATAAGTAAATTTGTTTTTAAATATTCTCTATTTTTATTTGAGAAATTCATTAATATTAAAAAATATATGCAAATTCTATGTTAAATGTCACAATTCTCTTGCTCACTTATATTTTTCCCACCTAATAACTTTAACCCCCTCCCAAAAAATGTCATTTTTAACTAAAAGTTTTTATAATATGTTTAAAAAGGCCATAACCTAATACTTCCTTTATTTTGTCAATTGGAAGTTTTTCCCAGTATTTACCAGTTTTTCCCGGTATTTACCAGTTTTTCCCAGTGGTATGCAGGGTTGGCAAGGTTTTTCCCACCCCCGGTAAATACCATGGTAAAAACCGGTATTTACCGTCGTGGGAAAAACTAGGTTTTTTCCCACATGGGAAAAAGTGGGAAAAACTGATTATTTATTGAATTTATTCTGTTCATAGATGAATGTTTTAAAAGTTTTTACAGCCTTTTTTTTAGAAAAATGACCTTAAATAAGCTTTATCCAACAATGTTATGAATATGGGTTTTATCATGTCTGAGGAATGTCATCTTTTGATGGTTATGCCCTTTTCATCGGATTATCATACCTTGTTACTTCAAAAAAGTTATCTTGCAATCAAGATTTACATTTAAGTTTTATTTTAATTAAATTGTGTTTTTATTTACATTTAAAAAAACTATATAATGCTTCTCTTAAAGACACAGATAAGTAAGTTTGTTTTAAAATATTCTCTATTTTTATTTGAGAAATTCATTAATATTAAAAAATATATACGCAAATTTTATGTTAAATGTCACAATTCTCTTGCTCACTTATATTTTTCCCACTTAATAATTTTAACCCTCTCCAAAAAAAATGTCATTTTTAACTAAAAGTTTTTATAATATGTTTAAAACGATCATAACCTAATACTTCCATTATTTTGTCAGTTGGAAGTTTTCCCCAGTATTTACCAGTTTTTCCCACTTTTGCCCAGTATTTACCAGTTTTTCCCAGTGGTATGGGAAAAACTAGTTTTGGACGGGAAAAACCCAACCCTGGTGGTATGGGATAACTAGTTTTGGACGGGAAAACCCCAACCCTGCCAGAGATGGAAAAAAATGGAATGGAAATGAATGGGAAAAAATTTCAGGGTCCTTAGAAATTTCTTTCAATTTTAGCATTGCAAAGAGTTCTTTTAAGAAGCTTCTCAGGGGTCTATAGTTTCTTCAAACATTACCCCAGGGGGTGGCACTCTGGACAGTTCCCCCCCCTTGGAACCCAAAAAGGTTCTCAAAATGAGTAAAAACCCTTACTTTTACACGTCATATTTCAAAATATTTTTCTTGGAGAGGACCCCCATTAGTACCACAAGGGGATCTTCAGTGATCAGTTTTAGGAAATCCCCAATATTTTGAGATTTTGGGTCAAAAGGTAATGGTGTTTAAAAATGCCCTCCCTTAGACCAGTGGCGGATCTAGGGGGTGGCACTCTGGAAAGTGCCCCCCCCCTTGGAGACCCAAAAAGGTTCTCAAAATGAGTAAAAACCCTTACTTTTACACGTCATATTTCAAAATATTTTTCTTGGAGAGGACCCCCATTAGTACCACAAGGGGATCTTCAGTGATCAGTTTTAGGAAATCCCCAATATTTTGAGATTTTGGGTCAAAAGGTAATGGTGTTTAAAAATGCCCTCCCTTAGACCAGTGGCGGATCTAGGGGGTGGCACTCTGGAAAGTGCCCCCCCCTTGGAGACCCAAAAAGGTTCTCAAAATGAGTAAAAACCCTTACTTTTACACGTCATATTTCAAAATATTTTTCTTGGAGAGGACCCCCCATTAGTACCACAAGGGGATCTTTAGTGTTAATTTTTAGGAAATCCCCAATATTTTGAGATTTTGGGTCAAAAGGTAATGGTGTTTAAAAATGCCCTCCCTTAGACCAGTGGCGGATCTAGGGGGTGGCACTCTGGAAAGTGCCCCCCCCCTTGGAGACCCAAAAAGGTTCTCAAAATGAGTAAAAACCCTTACTTTTACACGTCATATTTCAAAATATTTTTCTTGGAGAGGACCCCCCATTAGTACCACAAGGGGATCTTTAGTGTTAATTTTTAGGAAATCCCCAATATTTTGAGATTTTGGGTCAAAAGGTAATGGTGTTTAAAAATGCCCTCCCTTAGACCAGTGGCGGATCTAGGGGGTGGCACTCTGGAAAGTGCCCCCCCCTTGGAGACCCAAAAAGGTTCTCAAAATGAGTAAAAACCCTTACTTTTACACGTCATATTTCAAAATATTTTTCTTGGAGAGGACCCCCATTAGTACCACAAGGGGATCTTCAGTGATCAGTTTTAGGAAATCCCCAATATTTTGAGATTTTGGGTCAAAAGGTAATGGTGTTTAAAAATGCCCTCCCTTAGACCAGTGGCGGATCTAGGGGGTGGCACTCTGGAAAGTGCCCCCCCCTTGGAGACCCAAAAAGGTTCTCAAAATGAGTAAAAACCCTTGCTTTTACACGTCATATTTCAAAATATTTTTCTTGGAGAGGACCCCCCATTAGTACCACAAGGGGATCTTTAGTGTTAATTTTTAGGAAATCCCCAATATTTTGAGATTTTGGGTCAAAAGGTAATGGTGTTTAAAAATGCCCTCCCTTAGACCAGTGGCGGATCTAGGGGGTGGCACTCTGGAAAGTGCCCCCCCTTGGAGACCCAAAAAGGTTCTCAAAATGAGTAAAAACCCAACTTTTGCAGGTCTAATTTTAAAAAATTTTCTGGGGGAGAACCCCCACACCCCCCATTAATATCAAAATGGGGTATTCAGTGTTTCATTTTCGGAAATCCCAAAAATTTTAACATTTTGCATCAAAAAGTAAAGGTAATAGTGTTGAAAAGTGCCCCCCTTTGACTCAAAACGTTCCTAAAAATGAATTAAAACCCTACTTTTAGACGTCAAATTTCAATTTTTTCTGGGGGAGGAACCCCAATGGTACCATAAGGGGATCTTGTCTGGTAAAGTACCCCCCCCTTGGAGCCGTGCAGGATCCGCGCCTGAACATTGCACAGTTACATTAATTATTTTTGTATCTCAGTTAATACTCGGAGAAAAACCATGGACAAACTAACGTTTATGAATGGGGAGATAAATATTTCTCTCTAAGGGCTTGATGGGGCAAAACCCAGAGGTGTTTAGGCCCCCCCCCGAGGTCTTCTCCGAGTCTAACAGAAACGCGAAACTCTGCTAAAGTATTAAAAGTTGTATTCTCTGGTAATGCTTCCTCCAAAGAAAAGGAGATGTCAGAGGTTCCTCCCCCAAAAAATTTTGTGACATAAAAGAGTCTAAAAGTAAAGTTTCTCAGCTGATTTTGAGATCTAATAAACTTCAGAATTTTCAAGACAATTTATAGACGCCAAATTATTGTATTCACCCTCTCCAGAAATAATTTTGAATTATTCCCTTTTAAGAGTTGAAGTGTTCCATTTTGACATTCTGTAGAGAAAACCCAAAAGAGGACATTTTAAATAAGCGCTGAAATTTTAAGGGAAAAAAACTATAAAATAGATCTCTCAGTTTTATAGGGAGTTTGGGGGTTCATCCTCAATAAATTTATTGAATTTTACCATTGTAAAAGAGATTTTAAGCTATATTTGATGAGGTTTCTCGGAAAGGGCCAGGCCCCTCCCCTCTGTACCTGCCTTTGTAAGATAAAAAGTTACTGTAGAGCTCTGAAAGAAGCGCCTCCGGTGAAGAAACGCGCTTTTTGCGGAGCAACCGAAACCTCCGCCTGCAGCGCCATCTGTTAACTGAGGGAAGAAACAATCACGTGTTCATTGCTTGGGCTTCAAAAGCAATCAATAATCCAGAAAGGATGTTTGAAAAATCATTCTTCTGAGGAACTTTTTTTAATAGAAAGTAAAGCTGTCATTGTGAGTGAGAAAGACAGTTAGGGTTCATTGAAATATTATTTTTCAAAACCGTTTACTTCCCAATTAATATTTTAAACTTGACAATCTTATCTTTTCTATAGTTGAAAGGGCTTTAACATTTCAAACATAGTTTTGTGCTTATAAAAATTTTATTGCGTTTTATTTTTTTCTCCTGTTGCAAAAGACTTACCTGGAAAAAATATTTTTCAAGTCATCATAAAGAGATAATATTATCAACGTTTTACTCGGTCCCACTGAAAGGCATCACTGACGAGGTATGTACAACATAGGTTCCCAAACTCTTTGGGACCACCTTTTAACCCTTTATGTCCCGACGGGACTTGTAAGTCCCACTTACCAATGTTCCAAATTCGTCCAATTTTCGTCTTGTTAGGACAAATTTCGTTTACATCTAGTTGCAGTTACGTAAACTTGACATATTTGGGACGAGCTGTGCTACTAGGGTTAATATGAAGCTTATATACTTAATACACTTATATAGGGGTAAAGTATAAAAAATATACAGCACAATATATTTTTCAGAAAAACATAATTTTGGGCATAAAGGGTTAAATTTTCTATGCACCTTGATATTTAATTTGAAATAATCAGGGAATAGTAATTCTATACCTTTTATAGGAGGATTGCCTTAAATATTGAAAGCTTTGATTTAAAAATAATGCTTTACCTTATTCTGAATACAGTGGAATCCCCTCCAACAAAAGCTTCCCCGATAGTAACTTTGGGGGGTCAGTCAATTAACACGATCTCCCGGGGCGGGATTCTGGTTAGAGGATTGGGATTCTTTCTTTCCGCCTCCCTTGAAGAGTTCGATCCCTTATCACAACAAGGCATACCAAGTGCTTTTTCTATTATCGCCTGTGGACTCTCTGTGTATCGAATTTAGATGAATCAAACAAGCAATCAAAGTTGTGCTCTGCACCTTAGCATCCGATGTCAGCGTTAGTGGTGGCAATGCCTGCAGTCAATCGGGAGCGTAAATGACCACCTGTGAAGGTACCCTAAGAGTAAGTCCCTTTTATTTTAATTCATTTTTAAATGATTAGTTTTAAATCCTGAGTTATAGAAGTCCCTGTGATTATCTTGTCTAATAAGTTTATTAAATTCACGCTGTACTGCTATAAATTGTTAGTATTTTGAATGTTATTTGTCTTTCGCACATATGTTATTAAAGGTTGTTTTCAATCGTAATTGCATCGTCCAGTATCAGTAAATTAGGTTAAGAATATCACAAATTCCTTTTGATTATTAAAAATGCACGAGAATACTTTTGGAGTTGGGACAGCTTTAGAAAGAGTCCTCCATGAGTAACCACATCAGCAACAGGATTTTAAGTGGTCTAGAGATCTTATAGTATACTATTAGATAACTCGTAATGATTTACTAATTATTTAGGATCTAGTAATTAGATCTCTATGGTTGTCAGTCATCATTGGGGGTGTGGGTAAACATGGCGGATGGAGGACTCTTTCTAAAGCTGTACCTTTATTTATTCCGTATTCAACATGACGTAAGTTTTTTTTTAAATCGTATTTTCCGCATCTATAAGGTTAATGAATTTCTTTGGTGATTATTCGAATAGTAATGCATTGTATAGCGAACATAGTATTATTGCTCTCGTATTGTTTCCTAGATTTCATTCATTTGGTGACAGTGTGAATAAAATAGTTTTAATGCAGTCAGTTTGGGCCTGAGATACTAGGGTATACTTTGGAGAAAGCCATCTCTATATACCTTCCGAAGAACCGACGTGCTGGCCTAGTGGTTAGATTATCTGACTGCGAAGCCCTACGTCAAGGGTTTGAATCCCCGTTTGGCATGGATGTTAGTTTCTGTCTTTTTGTGATGAATGAATGTGGCCCCATGTAAAAAAGGGGTTGTGCGAGCGAATGTATGTGTGTGGCGCGGGTAACAGTCCTCCGTGGCTCCGGTCCACAGGTGCTCGCTGGGTAACTCTGTATACGAGAGAGAGGCGACAACTCAGTATAGCGCGCGCAGATCGGTAAACAGGTTTTCTGTTCGCCACAGGCAGTTCCCTCCATAGAATTAGCATGGGACGCGAGACAAGCGGCATGATACAGTTTGGACAGGACTGGATGCGCAGAGACGCTTTTAAGCGAGTTGTCGCCTCTCTCTCGTATACAGGTTCTCTAGGTAACTCTAAGGTAGGTGAATGAATGTGGCCCCATCATGTAAAAAAGGGGTTGTGCGAGCGAATGTGTGTGTGGCGCGGGTAACAGGCTCCGGTCCACAGGTGCTCGCTGGGTAACGCAAGTAGGTACTTCTTAGGTCTGTTCAGTGGTCAAGGATAATGTCCAGTGGTACCCGTCCATTGGAGAAAAAAAAACGTTCCGAAGAAGACTGCTCCAATATCAAAATTTTAAAGTTTCAGTTCCTCTTGGCTATCGTCTGCAAATGGTCACTGAGTTTTGTGAACTTTGGTTTGACGCTCAGTTAAGCTTGTCCGCCCTTGTTTAACCATCAAAGACTCTATTCAAAATCCCCAGATGATCAACGGATTATTTGATGATCAATTGATTTATTTCACCATATAAAAATCCCAGATTAAAATGATCAGTGTGCAGAAGTGCAAATAACTAACAGCAGTATGATCGATTCGTTTAAATATGCTTAATAGTTTTTCAACTAAGCCGATTGGAATAAGTATTATTAATGATCATTGAATGTTCAGTGTTACTTATTTTGTAAAATGAATCATCCATGATGTAACTATAGTGATCAGTTTAGACAAAAAAAGATCAGTATTCGGTTGCATCAAATTCATTAATTGTTCAGATGAGACGATCATTACATTTGTGGGTTCCAAGGGGAAAATTTCGGTGGGGGGATTTCGAGAAAGTTTTTATTAATTTTGGTACTTACGTATTACACCGTCGACCGTTCAGCAGACGTTAAATTCAGCGGTATACAGCTATAAGGGTGTCCCATTAATATTGGTATACAAACTTCTGGAGGGGGTATAGGGTACACCATAAGGATTCAGAATTGCATAGGAACCCCCCTTGGTCCCAGAGTTCATTTTAAGGGGGTTTGGGAGCATTGAAACCAGCGTTAGAAATTGGGAAAAAATCCACTGGTCCTGCGGACCAGTTTTTTACCATTCTTACTGGTCCGCAACAAGAATTACTGTGGTCCAACAAATTAAAAAGGACATGTTTAAATATAAAGTAACCATTGCGCTGAATGTGAATAGTACCAAATAGTAATGTTAAAAATTAATACATATTCAATAATAAGTTACCAGCTGTAAACAAAATTTATAAAAAATAATTAATAAATAAATTTATGAGAATTAAGCAATAGCTCTAAATAGTCAAATAATTTTGAAAATATCTCATTTATTAAATATTTTTCTTGATTAAATAATATTTCACTAACTGACATACAAATAAAATAATCTTGATTAAACAAAATTTCTCTAATTGACATACAAATTGGATGCAATTTCACTAACTGACGAAAAATAAGAACTTTTCTTGAATAAATGATATTGCACACAAATTAATACATAACTTAACTGGTGGAGGGTGAGATATTTTTTTCACCACTGGTCCGGCGGTGATTTTCTGATTCCACTGGTCCGAGCCGTTTTTTAGTTGTCCCGGACCAGCAATCCAGTACAATTTCAAACGCTGATTGAAACAACCCAAAGGACCCGAAAGAGGGGTGGCGAAAGTTCCGATGGTTCTCTTCGCTGATGTGTCAACCCCGGCCGACGATCAGCAACGTTTTCTTCGATCGCTTCCCAGAGAGTTGTCTAACCACTGATTGTTTTCATGTTAACTTATGCGATCGCAGGCCCTAAGCTACGAGGGGGCTGAGCCCCCCCTGGCATCTTCATTTGCCCCCCCCTAGAAAAATTTCTATCCACAAGCAAAGCCGGGAGTAGGAAGGGGCAGCTGCCCCCTTCTTTTTTATTTCCTTCTAGCTAACCCCAGTTTTTTAGGGTCAATTTTTCAAACTTTTTTCTGGGGGAGGGCCCCCATACCCCCATTTGTATTTAAATCTTTATTATTCACATTTTTTTAAAAATAACAAGTTCATCAAAATCAAAATTCTTCTTAAAAATATATGTCCGATTTTTGGTTTACAAAGTATCAAAAACAGTTTAAAACCCTGTTTTTAGGGTCAAGTTTCCAAAAATTTTCTGGGGGAGGACCCACAGACCCCCCTTTCATACTTGTATCCCCCATTATTACAAAAAGAACTGTTCTTATATTAATATCAAGAGGTTATATATTATATATCTGTTTTAAATTATATTATAACCTAAGGATCTAAAAATGGGCTAAACAAGCTTCAAATTTCTAAAATTTAAAAAAGGAAAACTCAAGAAAACAGAAAAGGTAAAACTAGAAAAATTTAGGACCTAATACCTCCCGAAACCAAAGTCTTGAAACAGCTTCTTAGGCCTTAGGTTCATATGGGTTTTGTCCCCTAGTAAAACAGTTCAACCTAAGCCTATGATACCTCCTGAAAACTGAAAACCCCCTTGCCCCCCTGAAAAGTGGGGGCCTCACCAAAGAGAAATTCCCGGCTACGGGCCTGTGCGATTATCCCCTAGTTTCCAAATTGTAGGGTAATTTCCATGGGCGTAGCTAAGGGGGGCAGGGGGGGGCACCTGCCCCCCCCGCTAAGTCCCGAGTAATTAACTTTAACTTTACTTTTAGTTGGTTAAAACCCAGTATTTTTGGGTCAAAATTTCAAAACTTGTTTGGTTAGGACCCCCAAACCCCCCTGTAGTATTTCAACCTTTATTATTCACACTTTTTTATAATAAGTTCCTTAAAATCAAAATTCTACCTAAATATTGTATGTCCAAATTTGGGTTTATGTGTACCAAAAAACAGTTTACAACTGTTCTTAGGGGCTAATTTCCAAAAATCTTCTCGGGGAGGACCCCCTGTTGAAACTTCACGGCCCTCTCTCACGGGGCTTTAAAATTGTTCTCCACAAACATAAAAAAGTCGACCCTGCTTGCCCCCCCTAAGTAGAACCCTGGCTACGCCCATGGTAAGTTTTCAAAATACCCCCTCTATAGCCCCTTACGTCTGGGACCATGGGTTCCTATATGCAATTCTGAATCCTTATGGTGTACCCTACCCCCTCTAGAAGTTCGTACCATTGTTAATGGGACACCCTGTATAGACAATATCAATAGGATATAGGGTTTTCGGTTTCAGCGGCACGGTTAGACGGCATAACATACGTAAGAACCGAAATTTGTTTACGGATCATGATCATCATACAGTTTGATAAAAAGAATAAAATAAAGCGGAACAATGTGTTTATATGAACCTTGGTCCTAATACACTGTTTCTAGCATTAAACTTTTTGTAGTGTGTATATTCAGCATCCTTACAGCCCAGAGCTCTCAGTGAACTAATTTTTTGTTTAAAGAAGTTTCTAAAGTTTAAGATCTAAAGTTAAGTTTAAGATCTAAAGTTAAGTTTAAGATCTAAAGTTAAGTTTAAGATCTAAAGTTAAGTTTAAGATCTAAAGTTAAGTTTAAGATCTAAAGTTAAGTTTAAGATCTAAAGTTAAGTTAAAGATCTAAAGAGTTGGATCTTACAGGTTAGAAACTGATTTCGCCCATTAAAAGTAAATTTTATAAGTTTCACTTCTAAGCTATTATTTAAAAAAATACTAATTATATTTTGCAGTTACTTTTATAACTTATAGTGTATTATTATAGCTATATAATATTATGTGTTGAAAATAGGGCTGGGGGTAAACTGGACAAGGTGCGCAGACATTTTCAGTAAAGGATCACCTCTTGACCCAAAATCAGTGGCGGATCCAGGGGGTGGCACTCTGGAAAGTGCCCCCCCCCTTGGAGACCCATAAAGGTTCTCAAAATGAGTAAAAACCCAACTTTTACAGGTCTAATGCTAAAAAGTACTCAGAGATCATTCCAATTAGACTTCACACGATTACTAGCATTAAGTGAAAAATGATAAAAGAAGTAAAAGTACATTTGTAACCTCCCGAAAATTTTTTTTTGATCTTTCTTTTTCTTTTGTACGCCTTCCCCCCCTTTGGCCAAGGTCACGCGAGGCAGGCGTATCTTCTCGGACGGATCTAATCGGGCAGTGGATATCTACCCCATCTCTTTGTGTGGTTAAGTGAGGTCAATAAGCGAACAAAAGAGTGGGGTAGATATCCACTGCCCGAGAAGATGCGCCCACGGTGACAGTGGCCTTTGAATCCGCGCCCCTGTAGTTCTTCCCAGATCCAAAATCAGTCTTTCTGAAAATTTACTCCGACCGCTGACTCAAAGCGCTCTAGAAATAACTCAAGCTACACTCAAATACAAATGTATACCTTAAAAAAATTGAAATTTCATTAAAAAAACTTGCTTTCACGTTTTGCATGCTCTGATTCACCTCAGAAACCTGCTTATTATGATGTTACAAAGCAAGAAAAGAAAAAAAGGCGAATAAATTCATAATCAATCATTGACATAATTTATGGAAGACTTGAGAACAGAAAGCGCCTCGTTTCATTTGCCCGAGATCGTCATTCGTCGAGCTTTTCACCGCTCAAAACAGCCGTGATTAGACTCCGCCCTTTTTTTAAGGTGTGTTCTAGTGATTGACAGCCGCGATCGGCGAATCGGAGAACGCCATTTGTGAGGGAAAGCGGTTGATTTTGAATCGGCTCGATTCGGGCAGGATCGACTTTAAACTGGAATTGGGTGGAGGGTTTAGTATTTTCTTATTTTTGCTGATTAAATTGGGGATAGGATTTTATGGGTTATGTAGGATTAGGATAGAGAAAAAAGGGGGGGTTTCTTGCGTATGGTAGTATGGTGATCTACCAGTTTAGTTGAATGAATTTAGGGTAGATGACGCCACTGTAATTAATTTTAAATCCATGTGATTTTCGCTTTCATGATTAAAGATGAAATAGCTAATAAGAATAAGTGAATAAAAATTATTCCATTAATTAATTTATGTGACAACTCGAGATCTTAATACTTTCACAAAACAAATTCAAATATGAAAATCGGAACATATGAATAAAAGGATGATTTCACCCAAATATTTTGCGAATATCCTTAAAAATATTTATTTAACTGGAGAGACATTCATTTTTAATTATTTCTTTGCATTTTCATATCTCTTACATGTTGATCGTTTATTTAAATTGAGTAATGAAATCTCGAGTTGGCTTTGGGAACCAATGCTCTCCGAGTTATGAAATTCAATAAAACTTCCCACTAGGACATACAATACAGGACCCAAAACGTATATCATATTAGGTTGCATATAGATTTTAGTGCTTTGCCAGACGTTAGCTATTGTCACATCTATACTTATAATGATTTCAGCATCTCGGTTAGCCTCCTGTATACAGGGTGTATCTGAAATAATACAACAAAATTTCAGGGATGATAGTACTCATCAAGACGAACAAGAATCGGTATAGAAAGGGGGGTCGCAAATGAGTTCTAAGGGGTGAAAATCAGTAAAAAAACTTGCATATTTGTGCAGAAACAGATACAATTGTTCGATTCCGGCATTTATTACATATTCAACCAATTCCAATACTTTGTATAAAAGTATTATGAAAATGTTAATTTCGTTAAAAAACAGACCAATAAATGCAGCAGGCATGCGTTATAGGTAGATTAAAGGTAAAATTGTTTCTTGATCCAGACTCTTGTTCCTTGTGCCATAAAACTAAAAAAAACCCAACCAACTAGACTCTAGTATTTAAATGTTTTCGTCAAGACATTTTCTTTTGCAGTCTATCTACCTAAAACGCATGCCTGCTGCATTTATTGGTCTGTTTTTTAATGAAATTAACATTTTCATAATACTTTTATACAAAGTATTGGAATTGGTTGAATATGTAATAAATGCCGGAATCGAACAATTGTATCTGTTTTTGCACAAATATGCAAGTTTTTTTGCTGATTTTCACCCCTTAGAACTTATTTGCGACCCCCCCTTTCTATACCAATGCTTGTTCGTCTTGATGAGTATATACTATCATCCCTGAAAGTTTGTTCCACTATTTCAGATACACCCTGTATACAGGGTGTTTCAAAATTGCGTTGCACGGCTTTTATTCGGAACCAACGCCTCCTAGGGTCAAGAAAGTAAGGTCTACCCCTAGGTAAGTGAGCCTGGAGAATGCACTGAAATGACTTATAGCGCCCCTAGCGGCAAAATTAAAAAGTTAAAAAAATTAATTTTAAAACTAAAAGAGATAGAGCAAAAACCTCAGGGTGAGTATGGTTGCACACTTCATGAAGTACTCGCAGAAAAAAAAATTCATGAAAATATCTCGAATATTCGCGGAGATATTAGCATGTGAAAATAGCACTTTTTCAGGAGTCAAAAAAGAAAAAGTTCGCATATTTGCAAATTTTTTGATTAAATTTTGTGTTCTTTAAACTAAAAAAACACAAAACTACAAAATAACACCGAAAAATTTGCAAATATGCGAACTTTTTCTTTTTTGACCCCTGAAAAAGTGCTATTTTCACATGCTAATATCTCCGCGAATATTCAAGATATTTTGATCAAATTTTTTTCAGTGAGTTCTTCATGACGTTGGCAACAATACTCTGATTGAGGTTTTTGCTCAATCTCCTTTTAGCGCTAGGGGCGCTGTAAGTCCTCTCAGTGGATTCTCCAGGCTCACTTACCTAGGGGTAGACCTTACTTCCGTGACCCTAGGAGCACTGTTAAAAAAAGTAGTTCAACCTTTCACCAAAAACTTTCAACCTTTCACCATAAACTGGTTCAAATTTAGCTGCAACCAAGGTTTGGTAACAGGTTTCACCAAGTTTTACTAGTTAAAATACCAAAAATTGGTGCTTGCACTAGTGAAAAACCGAAAACTTGGTGAAACCTGTTACCAAACCTTGGTTGCAGCTAAATTTGAACCAGTTTATGGTGAAAGGTTGAACTAATTTTTTTAACAGTGAGGCATTGGTTCCAAATAAAAGCCGGGAAACGCAATTTTGAAACGCCCTGTATAGTAAGGAAGCCGTGGTATCCCTTCTTTTAATTCTAGTGATGGGCAGGTATCGATACCAAATACTTAAGTACTCGATACCTATAGGTATCGAGTGTATTCGATACCCACAAAAGTATCGATACTTTATTGACATATTTCGTTTTAAATTTTTCAATGAAGTAATCTTTATAATACCTACTGTAGATCAAACGCAGCCTGTTTCCGTTTTCATTTTGCAACGCTCAAACCCAAGTCGTTATCATCCGCGAGAGAAATTTGACGCGGCTAGGTTTTTCCCCCGCCAAATCCTTCTCTTCTATCCACCTCCAGGCCCGTAGCTACGGGGCTTTTTGATGGATCGCTTTCAGTTTTTTGAATATTAGTCTGATTATGGATAGGCCCTAAAAAAATTGTCCCTTCAGGTTCATTTCCCGACATTGAAAAAAAGTATACTCGATACCTAAAAGTACTCGATACCTATAAGTACTCGATACCAAAGTATTCGATACCTATAAGTATTCGATACCAAAGTATTCGATACCTAAAATTATCGATTTTGCCCATCACTATTTAATTCCTTGTTTCTGTTTTCCTTACAGTGCACCCCTTTCCTGTAAAACCATCTTCTTCTTCATAAGAGTGTGTATGCAGCAAAGCTAAAAAGAAAATCCAACTCATCTGATCGGTCTGACAGAAGTTTCCCACTTTTCTGATGGTAAAATACACCAAAATATTCTGCTTTTTAACGATTTTTAGAAATTAACCGTCTTACTTGAATACCAATATGGTATTTTCAAGTTTATATTAAAATCTGTCTATTAATTTTTTTTAAATATAAAATTTTAATTTTGTGAATTTTTTTAGGCTTAAGTGACATTTTGCTAATATCTCCTCAAATATTTAAAAAAATTTCATATAACGTATTTCTGTGCATTTTTCGTATTAACAAACCATTTTCATTATCTTCTACTTCTGTTATATTTTTAATTAATTTTTTTACCTTCCTTATTTTTCCACCAGGGTCTTTGTATAAGCTTCGGTACACTCTTCCATAAAAACCAGGAAAAAATCAAAGTAAAAAAATTATCTTCAGTTACCTGAGGTTACGAGTTTTTAAGACCATAAAAAATTCGTTCTACATTATGTTAATAGTAGATGTCGCTAACATAGTTCACCGGGATCTGTGTACTGGTTCGTTTTCGATTTCTCTGTGGAATCGAACCAGTGTATCAGAACCGCGAATCATATCCCACATTTAAGATAGGATATAGAGCTTTTTGCGATGACGTCACGAACAGTTATTTTCAAGGATTCCAGTTATTTTCACGACCGTGGTGGGCAAAAACAATAGCATGGTGCATGTACTGAGCATGCGCCTGATCTTTCAAACCTGTTGCTATAGGCGGACCAAATCACGAGATGTGAAAAGCTCTCCAGGCAATATATTGTTTCTTGAGGAAGTATGGGTTCGATTTTTGGGCCATAAGGGGAATTGTAGGGGAATTTTTTTTCAGGATATTTCATTTTAAAAAAATGATGTTTTTAATGATAAAAAAGTTTATGAATCATTCTTTTCTAAAAATGTAACTATCCCTTAAAAACACGCAATTTCGTTGAGCAAAAGGGATCGCTATAGTAATTTCTTTTTTCTTAAGTGTCTGATATGATAGTTTTAATAAATTACCTTATGGACTTCTGGTGACGGTCCGAAATTCAAGGCAAAACTTAAATTGAATTAATTTGCTATTTTTTTTTGTTTCGGAAAAATTCCCACCCTTTCAAAATGTACCCTTTTTGAAATTTCAGATTTTTTTTTACCAGTAGTTTTGTCTGTAGATAACTTTAAAGTAGATATCTTATTTTATAACCACACTGTATAGTAAACCTAAACTCTTGTCACTATTAGATAAACTGGAAAGTTGTGTCGCATATTTGAGAGCGTCTATATATGTTTTTACTACTATTTCATTATGTGAGACCATCATAAACTGTAACTTTGGTTCTTACCTACTATCCCGTCGACTGTGCCGCTTAATCAAAAACGTTTTCAAACCCATTGCTTTTCTATTGCTGTACCGCTGAATTGGACGGCTCCTGAACGGTCGATACGTAAGTACCGTAACTTTATCCAGGGCCCGATCATGACAAGTTGGAGCCCAATACCTGGATTCTTTAGGGGGACCCCCCTTTCATGACAAAATATTAAGAAAAAATAGTTGAAAATTGTTAGTAAAGAATTATATTCAATTTTTTGAGGACAACGCTCATTTTTGAAATGACTACGTTGTATAAATGATTGAGGCTATATAGAAATAATTTATTTGGTTTCCTTAAATAAACATACTTTGGTTGAACTATACTATTGGGTGTATAGCGACTTTTTCAATCAAACTATTATACAACCCTTAGAAAAAGTCCAAATGTTTATTATGCAAAAATAATTTACACAGATACAAAATATTTACATAGCTTTTATGAAACTAAATTTATGCTTTTCAGACCATTTGGGGCCCTTGAAAATCATGGACCTATGGTTTGGGCTGCCTCTAGGCTAGGCAATGATCAGGGCCTGTTTATCTACATTCAATTATGCATCTTGGCTTCTTTTTGAGATTGATCTCCTATTGGTCATTCCTTAAACCTATGACAACTTGTTACTTCGTTTCTTTTCAGCTCAAAATTTTGTATTTTTCTTAAAATTAAGATTTTTAAATTGCAATTAGTTTGCTAGTTCTTTAAAAGTATGTAATTAAATTTTAACATATACTAATATGAAAAACTTAATTTAGATTTAAACTTTTTCTGAGGCATCATCCAGATAATTTGATTACAATTATCGATATCAAATATCCGGATTATTACTACATCCAACCCTCTATAGAGCATTATTTGCAATCAGATGAGTCGGACCTAGCAACGGCCTTAGCAACAGACGCGTTGACCTACAGTAGTGTTAGCAGTTAAAAGAAAATAACTGGTCATCGAATGCTTCTATTGGAGCATTTGCAATCACATGACAGCAACAGATACCGCCGCACCTAGCAACAGTTAGCAGTTAAAAGAAAATAACTGGTCGTCACCTGAAAACAATCTATTAGGAAAAATCCGGAAGATCATTTGCTGGAATCTCTTGATCTCTGAGAATTCCACCGTTGAGAGAATAATTGTTTTTTTAGATTAATTAATTAGAAGGAAATCTATTGTAAATGAAAATACTGCTAACAAGTTGTTTTGTTTTCCAATTTATTTACAAGAAAATGTTTTTTTGCAGGGGGCGAAAAGTCAGCTCCTGTTCTTATTCCTAATCTGTAGAAAGAATCTCCAATGGATTAATCTAAAGAGAACTAGAATCTTATGGGACTTTCCAGTGGATTGAGGGTTGATTTATAGATTAAGTGGCAGATTATTACTGCTGTATAGTGAAATGTGATGATTTAAATTAAACACATCATCTTGTTCTTTTAAAAATGCCTTTTCATTTGTTTTCAGCTATTTCCTACATTGTCCAACCGTCACGGGGAAAACTTTTGACAATATTGTGGCAATTGTTGTGGAAACTGGTTTTCCCCTCAATTTGGGGGGTGATGACAGTCTTTAAACGAGCTTCATGCTTAATTTATTTATTACATTCCAATTATGCTTTAAGAATTTTATGCCCAAATCTTTGTATAGCTATATATAATTTATATTTGAACTTCTTTTCTAAGTTATGTTTTCCTGTTAAGAGTTTTACTCGTGGCGGTAGGCTCGTCTATTCCAGGTCCATGAGAGATCCAACGCTGAGCATTCATCAAAGGTAAACGAATTTCCTTGTCACTGTGAAAAAAAAACTGTTGTTTTATAACGGATAATTAACGGCATACCTAATACATTTTTGTAAAAAGCAAAATTTTATCGGTAATCCTGTTTTACATTTTGACAGACTTTTGTAACACAGCTTCTATCTCTTAGGCACCCCCTGTTTCTGATGGTTAGGTTTATTTCCCCGTTGTGTATCTCATAGTAAAACCGCGCACTAATCTTTTTATTCCTTTTTTATCAGTATATATCCTCATTCTTACTTTGAATGTTCAGTGAGAACGCTTGAAAGAAAATCGTACCCAAAATTTTGAGTAGGGTGGGTTGGGGTAAAATGGGTCTTGGGGTAAAATGGGTCAGTTTTAATTAACTCGATATAAGTTAAATTTAAATTGAATTATTTTCGTTCATTTTTTTTGTATTAGAATCTTTTATCTGTTGGCATCATTTTCCGACCGTCAAAAATTTAGATTCATGAATTTAAGAACTGAAAAAATATTTTATTTGAACGGTAAATGGCGTTGTCTAAAAAACAGGGTTTACTAACTTCCAAAATATCTATATATTGTAATAAATTACAGCAGACTTTTGTAATATTTTTCCATAAAAGAAAGTCTGAGAGACATTTCAAGCCAATCAGCTTAGAAAAATATACAATATTTTATCTTTTATAACAATATTTTGTACTTGGGGTAAAATGGGTCATAGTTAGGAGGCCTTCTGTATTTAAAAAACAATGTTTTTAACTTATTTCCTCCAAATATACATCGAACTGTCTTACAAGTTTATTTTTTTTATCCAAATTAGGGTAGTGGTACCAGTAACTGTCAGTTTAAGAGCAATAAAATTAATTAATTAGCCATTGCTACTTTATAAAACTATCCTAGAAAAAACTTTCTGTTTAGAAAAATTAAATGATGTTTCAATATTTATTTAGAGTACAATTCGTTTGAATAAGTAAACATTTTGTATTTTTAAAATAATTTTTAAGTTGGTATGGTAGCTGCACCAGTAACTGACATACCGGGAAAATTTTGAGCACCAATAACTGACATGTCCAGTACCAGTAACCGGCACATTGAAATACCTTTAATAAATAAGATTTTAGTTACTAATTCACCTAAAATTAATGAAAAACGGCTGATGATACAACGAAAACAAAATGTTAAACTTAAAAATCCAATAACGAGAACTTTTCAGAACATTCTTTTTGATAAAATCTATTTCGCTGTTTTGCTATGTCAAACTTTAATATCGAAACATTTTAGATTAGATTTAGACAAAAAGATTCAGTTGAAAAATATAGGTATACAAAAAAATATAGAATAGAATCGAACAAATATAGAATTCTAAAAACTAAGATCTGATTAATTTAGTTTAATAATAGATTTATTCAAACGTTTTTGTTTATTTACCTTCAATAATGATTCATCCAACTGCAGTCCATTTAGCTTGTTTTGTTTTGGTTCGGAAAGTTTTTTCTTAAAAATCGTCTGTCATTTAATTAATTATCTTCTTTGTAGTTTTATTTGCATGTTTTTAAAAAGTGGGTGATTATATTTATACGTATTATTATTATGTCAGCAGTAATGACACCTATGTCAGTTATTGGTGCAATTCATTTTTTGTGACCCAGTAACTGACACCACATTTTAAATAAATAAATAAAAAATGTTTTTCAAAATTAACTGCTCAGCATAATTTCATGTACTGTTATTAATTTTATGTTAGTGTTCAAATAGGTTTCAAAAGAAAAATTTGCTTAAATTAGACACAGAACAAAAATACATTTCCTTAATTTCATCACTAAGCCGACCTCTGAAAATCGGAAGGTTTTTTACACTAAATGCAAAATCTCAATTTATTACACTTAAAACCCTTTATTGGAAAATAAATACTGCATAAAGTTAAAGATAACTGTCTAAAATATTAAGAGAGACCACCATTTATTTCAAGTTTACAATAATAATCTTATTATTATGAATTAAATCTCAAAGTGACAGTTATTGGTGCACTGTCAGTTACTGGTACCGTTACCCTAAGTATTTTAATTGCTAAATTTGAACAATGTTCATTAACTTCGGACTTTTACTATTTCATTAAAGTACAACTTAAAACAAATTTTTTTAGATAAAAACGGCTTAGCCGATTGCCTTTTTTCTTATTTTCATGTATATTTAGTAATAAATATATTTTTGACATCTTTTTGCAATGAGACCCATTTTACCCCAAGTTGGGGTAAAATAGGTCATTATTTTGATGCTAAGTTTAACCAACTTATAACTAAAAAATATTTGATAAAATTAGATGAAAATGTTCTGAAGGACTGTAATGCCAAGATCCAATTGAAGGAAATCCTTAAAAAGTAATAGTTTTTAAGAAATAAAACTTAGAATGTGAAAGTACCTTAAAAGTGACCCATTTTACCCCAACCCACCCTACTGTATTTATGTTAACAACTTCTCGACGTCTTTAATGACTTTATGGCCCAGTTTAATAGAGTACTCGTGTACCACGTGGTTGACCAAGGTTCGATCCCAGTGGCTTAAATTTTTTTTAATCTTGAAAGTCATGTTTAAATTTTTGTTCATTCTTGCCAGGAGCTTTAAACTAACTAATTTATATTATATTCTGTTATACAGAGAAGGTCTGAAATAAAGTATATGGATTTTCTGACCGGCAAATTTAACAGGATTCTGCTTTTAAAAAACAACAGTTTTTCTTTGGACAGGGATATTTATTATCAAAGTTTCCATTCTAAAAAGAAGTAAAAACAAAAGCCGCTGGCTCATTTCATCCGAGTATTCATAGGACAGGAAGATGTTCATGAGATAAGAGAAAAAAAAATTCCAAAGTGGTCCGACTGATGGTGCTTCATAACTTTAAAATACCAAGCTAAAAATGAATGGATAGAACTAATTGCTTTGCCTGTTTTAAGTTTAGTATAAAGGGACAGCGCCATCTATATGTCAGTTTTGGTACTATTTTTCCTACCTCAAAAGAAATCCTCCTGTCCTAAGAATAAGTGAAATACATCAAGTGACCAATGGTTCTTTTGGCACAGCTTTGATAAGAGTCGACCAGCCGCCATGTTTACCCACAGCTCAAATTAGATCTGTGTGTTTGTGTGTCATCATTTGAACTGTGGGTAAACATGGCGGCTGGTCGACTCTTATCAAAGCTGTTCCGTTGATTTTTTCACAGACCTCTATATTCGAAACTTTGATTCGAGCCATGTTAAACAAATAGTGATCCTTTTCCAATAGCCATTCCTCCATGATCTTTTGACTCTATGGAAAGTGTTCTGATGGGTATTCTGTATCTTAGATACTACCCTATTCTAGTAAGATTCCAGAGTAAGTTTTTCCCGTATGGAAATCTACTTACTAGAGTTAATCTAAAAATTTCGCTACCTCTTGACTGCTTTAGAATGTCTTATTTCATTGAACTTAAGATAATAGAGGATCAAGGTAGTAATACGTACTTTTTCCTAGATCAATCCATAGTGCCAAGTTTTTTTTGGATATTAGCCCTCCTGATTTATATACCTTTCCCATTCTTTTAAGTTTTTTTTTGCTCCATGGAATCCGAGCAATTTCAAATTCAATTGGTTAAAATTGGCAATGTTAATTTAAAATATATGATTGGCAGATAAATCTTCCGAATTCGCGGCGATCTTGACATTGATTTATCAAGTTCAAATTTATGATTAGAGCTATACGATTTCATGGGTTGGAGGCGAAAAAAGAACCAAGTCCACGCGCATGTGAGATCTGCGCATCCGGAGGTATGTGTTCGAGGACGTTTCTGAGCTTTTCATTGGATGTCTGATGAACACGCCTTCTTTGGGGGTTCACCCACCCTCCTGTTGACATTCTCAATACCTCATTTGTTGTGTTCCTTTCAGATTTTTTCTAAGTCCACGCGCATAGGAGCACTGCGCAAGTGGAGTGTTCAAGAACCAACCTTTTTAAGAATATAGTGCCTCATTGAAAGGATAACTGCTCGACCTCAAGCCAGCTTCCGTATACGTTGTGTATATACAAATATATCCTGATGAACTGTATACACTAAGTTCCCTTGTGTGTAATTTCCTTTCAGAAGTCCCTACTAATAAAGTTGTTTATTTAGGTCCTACTTATCTTCCTTAGCTGTAGTAAGAGTAAGTAGCTGGACTTGCAGTCAACAGGAAACTACTTAGTCTTTTCTTAGTTAGCCTGCTTACTATTGGCCTAGAACTATTCCAATAGTCAGCAGACTAATCATCCTATTAGACTAAGTAGCTTCCTACTAACTAGAAGTCCTTATACTTCTTACCCTGGTTAGACTAAACTGCCACTAGAGGGCAACACTGCAGTCCCAACCTGTATTGTTTGTTTACAAGTTGGGACTTAGCAGAAATAGGGTCCCCCTCCACTTGGCCTAGAAAGAGTTGTTTCTGTGGGTTTCCCTTTTGGGAGGTCACCCTTAGTGTACTTTACCTGTGTTGTCCTGCTGCTGAAATAAAGTTACATTGAAATACACTACATTGTCTTTATTGAATTCACTTACAATATAAATTCCATCAACTGGTGGCTCACAAAGATTGCCTGAAATGAAAACTTCATTCTTTATAAGCAATAATATCACAAGTAAAATTATTAAAACAATTATCTAAAGCTGATAAAATCTAAAGTTTTGATACGTTATAGACTCAAATCTGTTTAACTTAATGACCTTACAGCTAGCATTTTAAATCCCAAATTTAACTTGCAATGTTCAGTACCTTTAACTGTACCTATTAGTCTAGTAGTTCCATCAGGAATTTCACTCAGCTAAAATTGATCGAAGACTTTTTACAGCTAACCTACTACTATAAGATTAGTAAAAGTATAACTACAATCGGGTAAAAAACTAGTTTTAATACATTTCAGTCGAAAATGAATAAGTTAAGCAATTGAAATAGAAATTTAATGCAACTAAAAAATTAGAGTATAAATCCCAAACAATTTAACTTACAGTGTAAGTTACGTATCTTTTACTGTAACTAATAAGTCTACAGTTCTATCAGACGTTAAATTATGTTGGTTAAGGATATTTTCAAAGTTTAAATGGGCTAAGGAAATTTTAACGGGATTACTCAATTTCTTTTTCCAATACGCTAAAATTAAGGTTGATAAAACTTCTGAATTATACTGCTATTTTTAAAAGTTAAATTATGCCAAAATTATGACTACAAGCTAACATATTGAACTAAAGTTAAAAATTCATAGGGGTGTATAGACTACCCTTACACAATTATGATTCACCCCTGGGTGTCTGAATAAGCAATCGGGAAGCGCTATAATGTGGGACCATAATTTACCGAAACATGAAAATGGGTTAATTTGGGTAAAATGGCGTGGCTTAAAGTAAAATTCGAGAATTAATTATCCTGCCTTATATTGTTAATAAAAATTATCCTTAAGGATCATCACCCTTAAAATAAGCCTATTAAAAGTTTTTCTTTAAAGATGACCTTCCCAGATTCTATAAGCAAGTCAAGGCATAATAATGGACACTAAAATTTTTATTTCATCCCCGAAACATCTTTCATTGCTTTTGTAATTTTTGTCTGCCTCTTGTGCTTCCAGAGACCCCCCTCCATGGTGATTCTTTGGGTACTCCCCCCACGAACCCCCCCTTATCGTCACCTTAGTATCTCCATTCGGCAAACCTCGGGAATCCCGATCCTTGGCGATTAGATCGTTGGAGAAGCTCGTTTTATTGGTTTGTAAGACTGACTTGATCGAGCAGAAAAGATCAAAACCAATCAAATCATCCTCTCCAACGATCTAAACGCCAAGATTCGGGATTCCCGAAGTTTGCCGAATGGAGATAGTAGTTTTTGATACTAAGGTGACGTTATGTAACACTAAAAATAACAAACGCGTTCTATACTCACAATAAATGCCCCTTGAGTATAGCTGTGGTCCATTCCTTCTACACTAGACATCCTGAAATGAAACAATGCATAAAAAAAACTTTTTTTATATCGACAAACTTAATTCGATGGAAGCTTCTTGGACCGATCTGCACCCTTATCTCCAAGATTCTACGCAAACCTGTAAATAGAACACACAACAGACTTATATTCAATTTTTCGTCTTTTACCTTATCTGGTACTTACGTATTATACCGTCGACCGTTCAACAGCCGTTAAATTCAGCGGTACACAGCTGATAGTCAATATAGGATTTGATAACGTTTTCGAATTCAGTGGCACGGTCGACGGCATAATACTTAAGAACCCCTTATTTTTATGCGACACAAATGTAATTTTTATTTATATTGGGCGATTTAGCTTAAAGTATAATTTCGTGAGATTCGCCTTGAAATCATTAAACCTCGAAATTACGACGCTTTAAATTAAAAATATTTCGTAGTCAGTAAAGATTTTTTCCATAACATTACAAAATTAAGTAAAAATAATTCAGAAACTATACCAAGGAAAATCAGTTTTAGCTGTAACTTATGTTGGCACAGCTTCGATAAGAGTCGACCAGCCGCCATGTTTACCCACAGCTCAAATGATGACACACAACAATATATAGATCTAATTTGAGCTGGGTCTGAAGCTCTCTGCCTTTATGTTTTTGTTTTTAATTTTTAGCTTTAGGTGTCATGATTAAATGATTTCCACAATAATCGGTACTTAAAGTTAATTTTAAAATTGTAAGTGATTAATAGTTGTCTTCAAATATATAAATCGCCTGATTCAAGTAAATTATCTCAGTTTTTAACCAAGATCAAGTAATACTATAATTTCAGATTAGTGATCGTAAATAATTACAAAATTTGGAAATAGAGGTTTATACACTTTTTTACTTTAGAAGCCCGTTATTTGAAATTTTTAAAAATGATCAACTCAGTTATTTTCTTAGTTAAATCTAAGGTATTTTTTTAGTGGAGTTTCTCAAATTTAAACATTTTATAGCAAAATGTTATAGCATTTGTTATATTTACTGGAACGCTTTTTATCAAATTGAGCAGATTTCCTCAAATTCTGACAAATTAAATAGATTCACCCAAATACATTATACTGATCGAAATATACAT
The DNA here is from genome assembly GCA_024610705.1 of Tetragnatha versicolor. Classification (NCBI taxonomy): domain Eukaryota; kingdom Metazoa; phylum Arthropoda; class Arachnida; order Araneae; family Tetragnathidae; genus Tetragnatha; species Tetragnatha versicolor. The sequence goes on along the minus strand of JANDEH010000032.1, from coordinate 1,802,988 downwards.
GACTTGCTTACCTGAAGGATCCAGCTTCGATGAGTTAAAACTTCGATTAGACATTCCAGCAAGTTGATTCACCATCCCAACAATAGTGTCACATGAAATAAAAAAGGCAATGAAGATTAAAAACTGCTTTCACAATATTTGGTATAGTTTTCAGACATCAACACCTAATCTTAGTTACAATTCAGCCTTAAAAATTTCTTTACATGTAACTTAAATATTATTCCGATTCAAATCGCAAAGCACTAAAATCTTCATAAGCGTACCAGAGAGCACGATATTGGACAAATCTGAGTCTATAGTCAACTACTGCTATTAAAACTACTACTGAATGTTTCAAAGTAAATGCATATGTCTCAACATAAATACGTGGATGGTGAATTTGACATTAAATATTAGAATCGGCTTTTGCTTATGAGAATCAAAACAAAGGTCGCTCTTCGAGTAAAACCGACAGTGCTATAGCCAAAACATAACTTTAAACTATACCTAGATAAAGCATTACATAAAAGCTCTTTAAAATTATGTTACCTTAAAGAGGATAGTATTTAAAAGTTAAAAGAGAATTTAACTAATGCATTTGAATCAACTTTAAGTATTGAAAAGCGTTGTTGACTTACCTTGACAGAGCTTCAACATCCTTCGCAGCAGCCAGCTTCCAAATGAGCCGGCACGTGTCAGATGGCGCTTGTGTCGACGCCCCTATCACGTGACAGCTCAAGAGCGCATGCCCGTGCGCATGTTGCTCAGAAAGATGTTAATGAGTTGCCACCAAAAACGGCAAAACTCCTTGGCTCGACGTACCTGGTCCGCCCTCAAAAGGACTGGATGCTCCCGTTTAGGAGGGAGAAAGAAGTCCCCCGGCTTTCGCTTGAGGGGCCCCATGCGCTTGCATTCAGCCCAGAACAGACCAGGTACGTCATCATCAATCACACTGCCACCTAGCCGAATTTAGCCCAACTACCCAATTTTGATTTTTTTTGCCACATGTATTTTTCTAGGATCGAACTCGGGAACTTCCCAACCACTGAGCCAAGGCCTTAACCACTGAGCCAACCGGCTCGACTGAGCAACAGCTAATAACGTACTGGATACTAAAATCCAGAGTAAATGGGAAAAAAATACTACATAGAGCCAACGCGGGAAAACGGAAGGGCAAATGTAAACCTCTCAAAAAACATGTATGTTTCACTGTTTCAGATATTTAAAAAAGCTTAATATTACATTATTTATTTCTTCAAAAAAACAATCCAAATTTTTATAAATATTATGCATTAAAAGCATAAGAAAAGTGCTTACGTTTGACCTTTTTCACGTTTGCCTACATTGACCCTATGCATTGTATATTTAAAAAAAATAAAATATTAATAATTTTAGTTCATAAATTTTCTGACAGATGGTGCCATGATAAAAGTGAGGGAGGATGGGTCTACTCGGACATTTAAAATCGATCAAACCGGCCCTGTCAATTAGAAATGGAATCAAATGTAGTTTTATAATTGACCATATTCAGCCACGCCCATATTAATCACGTGATCGGGGAAAACAAACTCACTATCAAATCATATCTCTCTATCATCATATCTCACTACAAACTCTACTAGTGTAGTATCTGTGGTAACCAATTGCAAGCTCAGTAGGTCACATGATGGAGAAAACGTGACGTCAGTCGGATATGGTCCATTCTTTTTACGTTCTGGAATTATTTTTGCCCCCTATAAACATCATATTTATTATCTCTTTTTGATATTTTCTTTCTTTTTTTCAATTTTTTTAAATAAAATTTGTCTTTATTTAACAAAATCCCAAAACTACAGGGATGAACTAAGAAAGTCCACAGAACATCATACTCGAAGAAATTACCATTGGAAAATTGTGTGGGGGGGGCAACCCAAGGATTTGGTATTTATTTCTCTCGGGAGAGATTTTTACACAACTATGATTGTGCACAGCCCCAGGAATAATATTTTTCTTCCCCCGTTTATTGACTTTAAGGTAATTTTAAATCCATTAATCGACTTTTGTCCGAAGATTTTGTGAACTGTTGGTAATTTTTCACAAAAAGGTGGATCTGGGGATCCTCCCCCATAAAACTATCTTTAAATCTGACCTTTTAAAAACAGGATCAAACTCATTTTCAGTGTTATGTGATAAGATAATTTCAAAATCAATTTTGTTATGCTTTAACCAGTGCTGTATATTTTTTCTTTTTTTTTTCTGGGGGGGGGGAGATCGCCTTATTATTATTATTTTATAGAAAACACAGTTTTTTATTGGGATAATGTTCCCCCAGTCTCAGCATTGATAGTTTCAACCTATATTCTGAAGGAAATCGTGTTCTTCATCATGGGATCTTACATACGCCTCGTGTGTTACGCACTCTTAAAACGACAGTCTCAAAACTGAGTAAAAAGTACTCAAATTTGAAAACATGAATATATATATACTCATTTCTGTGCTTACTCAAAAATGAAACACCTGTTCTTGAGCTTGAACTCAAAAATGAGCTCATGATACATGAAAGGAGAATTTCACCAATTATTGCTGGTTAAGCGGACAATAAGTGTACTCACAACTCTCAAGCGTCACCTCCAACCGTGGACCGGTTTCGTCCTTGTTAGGACTCATCAGCACGGTTTTGGAAGGTAACGCAAGAGAGCGGAGGGCAAGTACTAGACTAGCCGACTATAACTGAAAAAGTGGTGACCATTGATTAGTCCTCCACTCATCTGCTGGAATGACAATGGCATTCTTAGGACAGATTTAATTCCAGAAAGGCAAGGTACATGAAACTAGACTAGTACTTTCCCTCCGCTCTCTTGCGTTACCTTCCTATACCGAGCTGGTGAGTCCTAACAAGGACGAAACCGGTCCACGGTTGGAGGTGACGCTTGAGAGTTTACACTTATGAGCTCATGATGTTTCATTTTTGAGTATGCACAGAAATGAGTGTATATTCATGTTTTCAAATTTGAATAATACATTTGGATC